>JAWKAU010000025.1:0-600000 GCA_033398695.1 Orobanche coerulescens
CTTTTATTGGTTCTCTTATTAACTATGAGATTATTCTTAAATCTCGAAACTCCAAGCTAAATTTGAAGGAACATGAGAAAATGATAGTTTTGAAAGCTAAAAAAGAAAGCAAGTCGGAAGGTGAAATATCGATTGAAGAAGACGATCAAGAATTGGCCCTCTGTGCCAGAAATATAAAAATACTCTGCATAGACGCCAAAAGGACATTGGTCGGGAACCAAGGGAAGAATCTAGAAATATCAAATTCCCTCAAGATAAAAAGTTCGACAACAATTGTCGAACGTGGTGTTCAAGAAAACTTTGCAAAAGATTTTCATTTGCAGCTCGCTTGAACTTCTCAAAATCCCCTTGGATCGATTCAAAAAGGGACTCCTGATTATGAATTATTCACAATGACGAAAGATGAGAGTATCACTTATAAGGGTTTGTTTGTTTCCCTTTAAATCTGACTTATAAGTCAGAAAAAGTACCTAGAGAGTTACTTATTTTTTACTTATAAGTAACTTATAAGGTTACCCAAATGGACCATTTATGTGCTTGACCGGTTCGCTGCAATCATAAATGGGCTAGCCTTATTTGGCAAACCTATCAAGTAGTGATCAAGCAAAGAAAATTCTATGATCACTACCCAGATAATGGAACAACGGTAACGGCTGTCATAGAAACGAATGACCTCAACACCATGGATTTTGGCGCTTTTATTGGGTCTCTTATTAATTATGAGATTGTCCTTAAATCTCGAAACTCTAAGTTAAAGTTGAAGGAATGGGAGAAACTGATATTTTCGAAAGTTAAAAAAGGCAAGTCGGAAGGCGAAATACTGATTGAAGAAGACGATAAAGAATTGGCCCTCTATGCCAGAAATATGAAAAGGTATAAAAATATTCTGCATAGACGCCAAAAGGACATTGGCCGGAACCAAGGAAAGAATCTAAAAAGATCCAATTCCCTCAAAACAAAAAGTTCGACAACAATTGTCGAATATGGTGTTCAAGGAAACTTTGCAAAAGATTGTCGCGTGCAGCTCGCTTGAACTCCTCAGAATCCCCTTGGATCGATTCAAAAAAGGGGTTTACATCGCCATATGGAGTGACAATGAGGACGATCAACAACCATCCAAACAAGTCAACATATCTCTTATGGCTCGAAGCATCGTCGAGCTCAATTCGAGAAATGAGATAAGTGATTCATCTCATGAAGAACTTATTGATACTTTGATTCCTTAAATGATGAATTTGAGGAAATTTTTGAAATAAATAAAAATCCAAAAAAACAGATAAAACACATGTAGAAGAAGATTTTAAAATTAAAAATAAAGGCAAAATTATTTACATGATCACTCATCTTTTCTTGAAACTTGGGAAAGTTTGAGAGACGATTTGAACAAAGTTCAAAACGAACTCAAAATATTTTATAAGAGAAATCTCTTTTGTAAATAAAATATTTAAACAATTCTTATCTCTTCGAAGATTTTTATATTTTCTAAACATGGACTTGAATGTAATTCTCTTGCAGTAAAAAATGTCATTAACTAATATTCTAAAGAATTCCAAACCATTAACACTCGGAATTCATTCGTCCAAAGATGTCTAAAAATAGGACATAACGAAACTTCTTGTACAAATTCCCGTTATGAAGGGAAGAAAAGGGAATATCATGATTTCAAGATCTGAAAATAAAAACATAGTTTACAAAAACATGTGAGACAATATACCTTTATGCTTTAGAGCTTTAGTGATGGGTAGTTTTTCTTTTGGGATTCTAAAGCCGAAACCATCATCATTATAAGCACTACTATTCTTTTTGACATAATAAGCATTCCTTTTTCTTTAGGGAAAAGACTAAACGAAAATGTCTATATTTACATGCATCTGTTATGAAATCGAAATAATAGAGAGAGAAATTAGAGAGAGAATAGAGAGAATGATTCTCAGGTATATATTTTTCATTAATAACTGAAGTCCTATTTGTAGGAAAACTTCAGATGGCACAATCGTAATTACATATTTACATCAGGGGTATAATAGTCATTCACACTATATAAAAACACAAGGGTAATTGAAATGTCACTTTCAAGGCTTATTATAACACTCCCCCTTGAATGACTATTTACATAAATATCTGCTGAACTAGTTTGAAGAAAAACCCAATGGGAGAAAAACTTTCAAACTTTTTGTATTGGAGCTCGTGGCAATCATATCATGTTGCATCATAATGTTGGTAGGAAATCTCCGTTGGATAAAAACTTCAGCAATCGGTGATCTCGTAAATTTGCTCCCCCTTATCTCGATAGTTCTTGTATGAATATTCTTGTGCCGTCTCGAAAACCTCGTGGGATAAAACCGAGTGAATCATCATGTATATCATTCGTTGGAGTATCCATGTGTTGCCTCATTAAAACCTTGTCAAGAAAACCCACTGGGAAAAACTTGATCGAAAGAAAAAGAGTACAACTACCCCTTCCGTTTTCAAACTTTGAGGAATAATCTTGATCTTTGTAGTATTCCTCATTATGTCATGAATATGCCTCATTAAAACCTTATTAGGAAAAACCCGGTGGGAAAAATCCTAATGAAGGAAAAAGAGTACATTATTCATACTAATACGCCATTCCAGTTGCCTCGTTAAAAACCTTGCTAGGAAAACCCATTGGGACAAAACCTCAGTCAAGGGAAAAAGAGTGCAATGCGTATTTTATAAATATGCCCCATGCATTTCAATAATCCTCCAGGGATTAGTATGAGTATCATCTTCAGTGCAATTTGTAATATCGAACTCATATTCTTTGCGATATATTCCAAATATCTTTTGGAGATTCCATATTTGTTGTGATTAGGCTGCCTCGTTAAAAACTTTGCTGGGAAAACCAGTGGGATA
Organism: Orobanche coerulescens; assembly: GCA_033398695.1. Taxonomy (NCBI): domain Eukaryota; kingdom Viridiplantae; phylum Streptophyta; class Magnoliopsida; order Lamiales; family Orobanchaceae; genus Orobanche; species Orobanche coerulescens. The sequence goes on from JAWKAU010000025.1 coordinate 2,878, forward strand.
AAACCTCAGTCAAGGAAAAGAGTACATCATATAATTTTCGTTCACAACGTTTTGAGTGACTGCACGCACTGATAATATGTTCAAAATCTCTTTACGAGTCACTTTCAGTAAGCCCATATATTTCATTTTATTATAAGGGCATATATTTCAATTTCGATGGATTTCAATATCCTCATTTTCACAAATCATGGATTTTAATATCCTCATTTCCAATATCCATATTTCCCAGTCATGGATATCCTCATATCATTTATCGATATCCTCTTTCCAATCATTGATATCCTCATTTTATTCATAGCGCTATATTGTGTCGACACTTTTTAATATTTATTTCCCCATGGCAATATAACTTGCCGAGATATCTCATTATCAATCATCCATTGGAATTACACATTGTGGTTATGTCTACATACTTCTCAAAAGTATATGCCTCCTTTTATCATTTGCTTTGATTTATATTCGGGGAATTATTATGTATTTATCAAATCATTTTTATTTGGTATCAAAGATTATTAATCTTTAATGGATCTTTGAACTTCATGTTCATATAATTGTGAGGATATAATGTGATGCATTTCGCATATTTCCAACTACCAATACTCCCCTCATGCCGAGAGATTTCTTGAGCACCAAATACATATGCCAAGATCTCAGTATTCATCTTGATCATGGGAGTTTATATATTATGTTCTCGATATTGGCTGGAGGACTTCAAATAGTATGCCAATTGATATCCCACTCGTATGTGCATATCTTGATCCTTTATCGGATCTATAAAAATTTATTTGGGATATATTACTAGCTCAATCTGATATGGAATATATGCTCAAACCGTGAGCAAATCATCTCGTAAATTTCGACACGAGTCATATAAACATGTGACTATCTAGTGGATCCATAATATCTAGTAGTTCACATGTAGAGGAAGTGGGCCCATACTCCCCCTTAATATATTCCAAATTTATTAGGAATTCATTCCCAATATTGACTAGTAGTGATATTAATCGAGAACAAATATTTGAAGACGATGTGTCTATATCACCATATAGATATTTTATCGGCATATCACATCATCTTTTGGTGCCATTATTGCACATCATTTTTAACATGGAGTCGCCGCTCCCACATGTCATATTATGTTAATTATTCAAATATATAGAGCCGTAGTTCATACGCTTCATGACGCGGAGTCAAATCTCATACGCGTAATTCCAATCTATAAATAGATTATCATTGTATTCACAAAATTCACCCATACCGAGGGTCTGAATATCATAATGGATTCAATGCTTTCGAATCTTCGTAAATATTATTCATCTCTTCCAGTGAATATCATAAAGAGAATTTATCGAGCTCGACTCGAAAGATTAAGGGTGCTAATGAGAAATGGCATCCCAGAAGATATTCGATGGTTGATCGAAGCACAAGTTCGACTATCTGGCGAATTTTCAAATTCATTTAAGTACATGCCAGGTACAGGTAAGAGTAGTTTTGCAAAGAAACGCAGAGCAAAAAGATTAGGTGGGTGCTATAAATGTGCTCGGTGGATATGTGACACACGATGCAAATCTGTGGGGTTTGTATCCAAAAATCGAGAAGATAAAATAGCATTTATCAAGGATGGATTGAGTAAGGAATCTATGAATCATGATATTCAACAGATTCTTGATGCACATCCGAGTGGATACGTTCATCGTGAACTAATGGCTTTGTGGATGCAATTCAAGGATGAATGGGAACGTTATAGTCATGAAAAATTAATCTCAAAAGATCCAGTTTGTATGTCCGTTCTATCAAAGTTGGTATAAGGTAATAGAAAAAATAATGCAAGTTGATGAATATTGTTTTCCAATATTTAAATTTCTCAGCTGCCGATCGGTAACGTCATTTTCATTGAAAAATATAATATCATATCTTTCGTTTTCTTTTGTAATTTTGTCAAAAGTAATGACTTATCTGCCGCTCCATTTTCAATAAAAATAGTGAAGTCATTTGTCGTTTAGAAAGAAGTTTGTTCTTTAAATTTGGGATCCACAAATCAGAAAATATATCTCATAAAAGTATTTTGAAAGTCTAGTGTAGAAAGATGGAGTTCTCAGAATCCTCATATAGATCTCATCCAATTAAAACTATATGTATTTTAGGTGGATCCAAATTGATAGGTCATATCCAGCATATAGATATGGCATATCAATTCATAAAAGAATTAGGAAAACACAAAATCGATATATTGTATGGTGGAAGTAATCATAGATTTTTGGGTTACCTTTTAGATGCTGCACAAAATGGGAGAATAAGTGTAACAAGTGCCTTACACTTTTCCACAGTCAGAACCAGTAGTATAGGAGGTTCAACTGGGTTGATGCTTCAAGCACAGTATGTGCATGATAGTTTGATGTATGTAGTGAATAATAGTGATGCCTTTATTGTTCTCCCAGGTGGCTATGGCACACTCAATGAGATATTCAACATCACGTCATGGGCTGAGCTGGACTTCCATACCAAACCTATAGGTTTGTTGAATATTAATAATTTCTTCAGCGATTTGCTTGCCTTTCTGGATCAAGGAGTAGATCACAAGTTTATATCTCAGCCATCACGAGATATAATAATATGTGCTGATACTGTTGCTGATCTACTTATAAAGTTTCAGGCATATATTTCAGTTAGGAATTTGGAAGTCAAAGCTCATCAGCCACAGGCTATTGGCGCCAAACGGAAAAAAGTTTAGATCATTTAGATCTTTCATTATAAACCCTTATGTCAGGGAGTGGCAGAATTACGGAGTTTTATACTCTCAAGACGCACCCCTTTTATTTTTATGGGTTTCATATGTATTTTCTTTTTCGCGTTTCATATTGTCGAGTGTTTACTGCCTTTCAGCTAGTTTCGATATTTCACTTCGACTGTTGTGTGCTTCTTCAGCAATAATAAGACCATCATTTGCTTTTATGCAAATACAATATTTTCACAAATATGTGATATATGTTTCCCCATGAATATTGCCAATCAATATGATTTCAATGATCCCACCATGTGATATAATCAACGTGTGATTTATTGAGCAATTATTTTCCAGTGATATTTTCCATATCACTTGTCAAATGATACCATCATGCAGTTTGCATGGGATCTTCTTTAATTAATTGGTGATAGCTTATGGTATCACTTGCTCAATTTTCTCCGTTCATGTTTAATCATGGAGATCGAATATTATATCCATCATTTTGGCTTCTTCTTCGAGAGCAGGATTTGAATCATTGATCAACTACTTCTTCAGAGTAGGATTTATTTCTTTCAACTGCTTCTTCGGAGCATGATTTAGATAATCGATCAACTACTTCTCCAGAGTAGGATTTATTTTTATCAACTGCTTCTTATTCGAGAGCAGGATTTAGATAATCGATCAACTACTTCTCTAGAGTAGGATTTATTTTATCAACTACTTCTTCTTCGAGAGCAGGATTTATGAACCATTCATGTGGTATAACCAACCACGATGGTGATATATATAATATATAAATTGCGTACATGTAAAACCATCCATCTTGTGATAATTGAACTCATCACATGGGAGGTATTATAATTGTATAAAATAAACGCAATAAATATGTGGTTTTAAACCACTACTTTGAGATAAGTAAAAGACATAATTTAAACTGCAAAATAATTAACTGCTTCTACCAGAGCAGGATCCTCCAATCAATTCCGCAAAATAGTCATCGTTTAGGTATAGGTCGAAATATCGACTGTCGTTAACATCAAGTGTAATGGTATGTATAAATCTTTGCGATTTCCGGAGTTGGGTATTAATTTGTATATTTTAATAAATTTAATAATGACATATATGAAAAGAGTTAATACCCATATCAATATTAGTGTCAAATTGAAGCTCTCGTGAGATGGGTCACGGTGGTATCAAGAAAAAGTAATTCTGATATCATGTGTATCTTATATGTAAGAAAAACGAATATATGATTTAATGAATTAGAATAATATTTTATTATTTTATATATATATATATATTATATATATATATATATGTATATGGTGTGAATTAAGTCTTTCAGTATGCCCCTCGACAAACACATCTACAGGCTGTCAAAACAAGATTCCATATATATATATATATATTTTATTAATTGATGTGTGTTCTGTAGTTTACTTCATGTGACGGTCCATTCCCTTTTTTTTTTATTATGTAATTAAAATTGATGACTACCTCAATAAATTGTGTTCACCGTTCCTCGGATGCTGCACCACCGCCATCACCTAATCTGCGATGGACCTGCTGACAATTCACCATGAACCCCCCATCGGATTCATCTATGAATCTGAATCGAAGGTCGTCCGCAGAGTAAGAATCATAAACCCACAACAACCAGTCAATGATGTTCTACCCACGATTCATCTTGCTGTAGTCCTGACGAGAAAGTTGCGGACTGAAATGGCGATGGTCGTCCAGAGACGAAGCTATGTTGATCCCCGCAGAGTAATAATTCTCCTTTCCCGAAGCCCGACTCTTAAGAATCTGACAGACTTCCCAAAGCTTCGAGCTTTCATCCATATACTCGTCAAGCCATTTCTTACCCACAGGCAGATGGCCGTTGGTTATGCGACGATCTCAGGAGTGAGAGAACCCTCTGGAGGAACTGAGCGGACATGAAGTTGCTAGACAGATATACGTTTTCAAGATCATCGATCCCTCGTGTTAGGAAACTGTAGAAACCTTTAATCGGAGAAGGATCCATCATCGGAGAGGTAAAGATAGTAAAAATCTTCTGGTATTTAGAGAGAGATAGAGAGGGAAATTAAAATCATTTTTTTTTTTGTTTTGAAGCACAGGTTTCTAAGGGATGGAAAGGATTGTTGGGAGGAATGATGGGTGTTTCCTATACAGGGGAAAGGGTGAATGGTAGTCTCGACTTTCGATCAATGATGAAGTGGTGTCTAAGATTTTTGGGTGTTAGTAGTTCTTGATGAACTTTGAAAACCATTTACGGGATATAGATCTAAAATTGATGATAATAATTTGATTTCTGATACAGAGGATCATCTATACGATGCAACTGTAGAGCATACTCTCGTCATATTACTCATTTGGTTAGAGTCGTGCTGATAACGTGTTATGAAATCGAAATAATAGAGAGAGAAATTAGAGAGAGAATAGAGAGAATGATTCTCAGGTATATATTTTTCATTAATAACTGAAGTCCTATTTATAGGAAAACTTCAGATGGCACAATCGTAATTACATATTTACATCAGGGGTATAATAGTCATTCACACTATATAAAAACAAAAGGGTAATTGAAATGTCACTTTCAAGGCTTATTATAACAGCATCCAGTTTCTTGCCCCTTTATTTTGAGTTTTATATATATATATATATATATATATATATATATATATATATATGACGAATTAACTTTTGATTATGCTTTATTAAAATATCTTTCCCTTTCTTATTGAATTTTCCCCAATTATTCTTAAGACTTTCAATTGTGTGGCCTATAATTGAATTGTTTTGATTACACAACTCGAATCGGGAGAGGAGAGTTGGTAGGAAAAATTGGTGAGAACCGTTTTATCTTGAGTTATATATATATATATATATGTGAATAATTTAATCCAAATATCAGAAACAGGAAAAAGAAATATGCAATACCTAAAAATATGATATTACGGTAGTCATTATACATAAATGTTATGCGACAAGTTAACACATGTACCAGATTGGTGCTTCTCGGTCATTTTTCTCACTAACAACTCTATTCTCTATCTGCAATATCCGATTATAATAATTTTTAATCTCACATGGATCAAATGGAGAAGCACCAACCTGAAAATATACTACTTTAGCCGACGACCCGGAAAAAAACGGCCGACGACTATATAGTGTCGTCGGCTTTAGCCGACGACTTGTTCTACCGTCGGCTAAAGGGTTTTAGCCGACGACTTGGCCAATGTCGTCGGCTAAACTCCTTCCGAAAAAAAATAATATTGTAATAGTTTAGCCGACGACCTAGATCGAGGTCGGCCGCTAAACACTTTTTTGAAAGAAAAAAAAATAATATACTTTAGCCGACGACCTCGATCTAGGTCGTCGGCTAAACTCCTTCCGAAAAAAAATAATATTGTAATAGCTTTAGCCGACGACCTAGATCGAGGTCGGCTAAACACTTTTTGAAAAAAAAATAATATACTTTAGCCGACGACCTAGATCGTGGTCGTCGGCTAAACTCCTTCCGAAAAAATAATAATATTGTAATAGTTTAGCCGACGACATAGTGCTAGGTCGTCGGCTAAACCTCCAAGTGAAAATTATTTATAGTTCAGGGAACACCAACCCAATCTTGCCCCTCTCCCCGCTAAAGAGCACATTTCTATTCCCGATCCTGTGAGTTATTCCCGAAAAAAGCTTATGAGTTGCTACTTTGAGTTGTGCTAGCTGGAGTGACAAAGGTTTTAGCGGTTGTTATAATCACCATTTCGATTAAGGTACGTATTTTATTGTATTTTTTATTGTGATTTCGAAATTTTGTATTATTCATGTTACATTCGATAGCTTTTATGTAAAACGATTAAGTTTTATGATGATAATCATTATGATTAATTGTTTGTTGTGATTTCATTTATAATTTGAACAATATTAGTTAGTTGGATTAATATTGGAAAATGTATACATTTTCAGGATGGACAAGAGTTGGATTGGGTTACGAAAATGGGATCCAAGTGTAATGGATGGGATGAAGCAGTTTATGAGATTTGTAAAAGAGCACGACAGTGGTAATACGTTGCACTACTGTCCATGTAATAAATATAGATGTCGCAGTGATATGTTTCGTTTTCCATTTGATGAGGTCTGGGAACACCTAAAGAAGAATGGTTTTTGGAGTAAATATACATGTTGGATATACCACGGTGAAGCACCGAATTCTGTTATTCCGTATGATCACGGACAATTTAGTGGTAACGACGGGTTCACCGATCCGAAGAGGAGGTTGATTGATGATGTGTTTGGTTTTTCCGAGATGTTTGTACCAACTGAGCAAATCCCACGACCCCGTAGACCGTTGCCTTGCAATACTGCTGGGCTTGACAGGTACAACAAGCTAATTCAACTCCAATAGACCCCTCTATACCCAGGGTGTAACATGACTGTTCTTGATTGTGTCATGGAAACGATGAGATTAAAGGTGGAAAACAAATCATCTATCAAGTTTGGAGATGATTACTTGGAGCTTACGAGTAATATGCTTCCACAGGGTCATCATCTTCCTAATACATATTCAAAAATGAGACGAATTTTGAAAGATCTTGGTCTTTCCTACATTAAGATCCACGTCTGCATGTATGATTGTGTTCTATTCTGGGGGCATCCTAATGAAGACCTCACGAGATGTCCTGTATGTGATACAGAGAGATATAAGATCACTCCTTCTGGAAAAGAGAAACCGGTGAAGGTACTTTGGTATTTTCCACTGAAGGACAGGTTGGAACGGCTTTTTATGTCTCCTCACACGGCAAAAGCAATGAGATGGCATGCCGAGCCGCGCACTAATGACAGGGATACTATGATACACCCTTCATATGGAGAAGCGTGGAAGCATATAGATAGGGAGTATCCCAATTTTTCTTCAGATATCCGAAATGTGAGGCTCGGGATTGCATCTGATGGTTTCAACCCTTTTGGTAACATGAGTCTTTCATATACCATATGGCCTGTTGTAGTGATTCCTTACAATCTTCCTCCGTGGATTTGTATACGGAAGGAGTATAATATGTTGACCTTGTTAGTCCCGGGGCCGGGATATCCGGGAAAGTGTATCGATGTGTATATGAGACCTTTGATAGAGGAGCTGAAATTGTTGTGGGAGCAAGGTCATCCCACGTACGACAGTTATTCGTCCGAGACGTTCTACTTGCACGCCATGTGTATCGGCACTATTAGTGATTTTCCTGCATATGGAATGTTGTCTGGATCTGATATTAGCGGATATAGAGGTTGTCCAGTGTGTTTGAATGCAGATTGTGCTAGGTACCACTTTAGAAAGTTATCCGAATGCGTCATCGGATATGGCTTGAGAACATGAGTGGCGTATGGATGCTGCAGCATTTGATGGCACTGTAGAAATGGGCGAGCCACCACGACAGTGGACAAGTGATGAAATACTATCGATTCTTAATGAGTACGATTTTGGTCAGCTTAGCAACCATCCTGATGTGATTGCAGCAACCCCTGAAAGGCCCGATAGGTATAAATATTGGTCGCACAAAAGTACATTCTGGGAATTGCCTTACTGGTCCAAGTTACTGATAAGGAACTTCTTGGATGTCATGCATATTGAAAAGAATGTTTGCGAAAGTGTGGTTGGGACAACCTTAGGTTGGGATGGAAAGACCAAAGACGGGCCAAAAGCACGCAAAGGTTTGGAAGAAATGAGCATAAGAAAACATTTGTGGTTGAAAACTGTCAAGGGAAAACAAAAAATGCCTAATGCAGCTTACAACATCACCGCTAGCAGAACCGAGATATTTCTTTGGATAAAGATCGCTAGGTATCCTACCGGTATCTTTGGAAATATAGGAAGATGTGTTAATTTCAGGGAGAACAAGTTAACTGGTTTGAAGAGTCATGATTGTCATATCCTACTCCAATGCCTATTTCCGGTATTTATTCGACTGTACTTACCAAAACAGGTGGTCGAGCCGTGTGTTACATTGTCAAGATTTTTCCAGAAATTATGTACGAGAGAAGTCAAGAGATCTGATTTGCGTAAAATGCAAGATGAGATCATCTATATCTTGTGCAAGTTTGAGCGAATATTTCCTCCAAACTTTTTTGACCTCATGCCTCACCTCATGATCCACCTTCCCAGGCAGTTATTGGTCACTGGTCCAGTGCACTACACGTGGATGTACCCGGTTAAAAGGTAACATAATTTTGTATGATATATATATATATATATATTGTCAAATTAAGTATGATTTTTAACACAATGACAATATTACAGGCAACTCGGTGATTACAAAGACTCCGTGACCAATAAGTCTGCACCAGAAGGATGCATTGCAGAATCTTACCTTGCGTCGGAGTGTATTACGCATATCAAGTTGTATTTGGGCACCTTCGAGCCCCCTTCCCACTATATTCCAGTAGATAAAATACAACTCAATCTTTCTATCATATCCACTGAGGTTGACGTCTATGGGAGGTTGCCACGAAGACAATTAGACCCGTACGAGTCACGAATTGCACATTGGTAGATATTGCTCAATTGTCCAGAAGTTCAATACTGGAAAGACATCCACTTGTCATGCGATATGGTGCGAGGTGACACTAGATTCCACAATGACACTTTTGCCGACTATTTTGGAGAATGGGTACGTATACATTCAGTTGCTATTGCATTTTGGACTTAAGATATTTTTTTACATAAAAAGTTTATTTACGACAGATGACACACATACAAGATGACGGATGTAACACCCCCAATCCACTCAGGGATATTACACGCCATAGACCCTTTCCTCAAGGATCTACCAGGCTGGTAACGACATTTAACATCTCAACAATGCCTTCGAGGCTACAATGACTCAGTAGACCGACTTGGTCTTTCCACAAATACATACAACTCAAATACAACTCATGCCCACGCAGGGGACAAAATACAACTACACCCTGCATAACGGAACAATACAAAGAATGAAAATAAAGTACAATCGAACCAACACACGATGTACGGGTCCTCATGTGATTAGTATCGATCATCTTTCATCATCCTTCGTGCCGACCTGTGTTATGCTCCAAAACCCGAATGCAAAACAGACATCCACCCCGAATACTCGGGGTTAGCAAACTCCACCGTTTTGCTAGTGCAAATACAAAGTGCAAATACGAGCCATACAATTCACATTCCACGAATAACAATAACCAGGATCCTCAAAGATCCAAACGAAGCGAAAAGTACTTCCCGAGGTAAGGGTTTGAGAAAACATCTCAAAAACGAAATATCATAAATCAATGGGAATAATTTATAAAACGGTTTAGAATGCCATCGAGAGTTTTAATAGAAAACAATTTAGGATTATCAAATCCTACTTTTCAAAATCCAAAAGACAAAGGGGTCACCGCCCCAAAAGTTTACTATCTGAAAAATGACATTAACCAACCGTTGGGATTTTAGCCCCAAATCCGTAAAACGACTTTTACAAAACCATTGGGATTTTAGCCCCAAATCTCATCAACTCACAGTACACAAGAACGACCACGAGGTTCGTCTCCCAACATCAAAATCCACTAATAAAGGATTTAAAACATAAACCACAAAATACTCTAGAGCCATCCTAGCCAAGTAGGCCAAACGAACAACTTACCTCTTACACACTTAGTCAATGCATGCAATCATGAAAACCGTTCAAAAGCACTCATTTCCGGAAATGAACAGTCCACAATTAGCCTCGAGAACAGGGCGGCAGCATACATTCTCGCTCGAGGCCTCATAGGGACCCTACCGAGTTGGCTACAATTACAAAAAAAACAAAACCACGCACACGCTAAGCCGTGAGAACAGGGCGGCAGCATACATTCTCACTCGAGGCCTTGCAAGGACCCTAACGAGTTGGCTAGCGGTTCGAAACTCGTGAAATCCAGGGCGGCATAGATTTCCCTCCTTGACCCGTCAGCCAACACAAGGTGAGTAAATTACACACAATACACGTTACTCATGCAATACTAACATGCTAAGAATGTAAGTTCATTAAGAATACCCACTAGAGATGGCCATTAACTCGACACCATTACCAAACTCTTCAAAAATACAATAACAAGCTTAAATACGGAATACACGATTCCATAACTTTAAACAAGAGGAGTATCCTCATAAAATCCTTCAACGTTCAAAATAATCGAATCATAATCAATTCTCAAAACACCATTCACAAAACACACGCGTTTTGAAAGAAAGCCTTTAACGAGGCGAACCGAAATCTTTTGAAACTTCATTTCAAACAACCAAACAAACACATTAAGGCGACCACCGATCATCATATACATAAAGCGAGAAAAGTATGGGCAAGGTACTTGCCTCGAAATCGGCACGCAAGTATTCCGGCGAACACGGCTCAACCGGAAAGCTTGAAACGCCCGAGGCTAACGAAAAGGAAGACGCGACGAGCGGAAGGGTTCAACACGGTTTCTTCACAAGAACTCGACCCTAACAACAATATAATCAATAAATCATCGATCATACGATGAGGAATAATCGTAGAACGCCCGAAAACCCCTCTAAGACATTTTACGGACACCTTCAAGGCGTCGGTCAAGAACTCGACTCAAACAACGAATCGATACGATCCAACCATGGAATAATAAAGGAAATGATATAATACATCTAAATAATCATCAATCCATCAAAATCCTAAGTTAAATCGGATTAATCGGACGAAAACAACAAAAACCCCCAAATTCCCCAAAACTAGATTTCTAGGAAATCTGACCTGATTCGCTCGATCAAAGGATGTTATAGGACGGATGATTGATGATATGAACTTCCAAACTTCATGTATATGTTGTTAAACAACATGGCTACAATCTTGGAACATGCCCAGCTGCTGAAGAGAAGTGGAAGAAGGTGAAAAATGGCAAGAAAAACGTCTGCAGGGCCTTTTATAGGGGTTGACTGCCTGCCGGACACGGCCCGTGCCGATCGGCGCGGTCGTGTTGCACAGCTGGCCGACAGGGACTCGACCGTGTCCTGCTTGACACGGTCGCGGCGTGTAGGGCCATCCGATAGCGACCCGTCCGACAGTGACTCGGCACGACTCGACCGTGTCCTGGAACACGGTCGGGCGTGTCGGCAGTCGTCTCAGGCCAATCCGGAAGAGTTCGGCACGGGCCGTGTCGGACGACACGGTCGGGCCCTGAGACAGAAACTTCCGGCTTATCCGGACGAGCACGGCACGGGCCGTGTCGGACGACACGGCCGAGTTCGGCCAGCAGTGATCGGCCAATAACGAGCGGGTGAGCTAAAACGACCATAACTCTCTCGTCCGGACTCCGATTGACTCACCGTTCGAACCATTGGAAAGCTAACTCGACGCTCTATAATATTGCAAAGATTCAGAATTTTTGGAGTTACCAAAAATTAATGGTGACTTTACAAAGTCGAACTCCCACGTGAAAAAGTCGATTAAGGACACGGAACTCAATAAAACGACACCGAAACGAACTCGGATGACAAAAGTGCGGAATTAATCATTCTCGAAATGACGAAAGGTCATGAGCGAGTCGTCAAAACGAACTTCCTCCGAAAAAGAAAATTACCGAAATTAAATTGCGGATATTACATTCTACCCTCCTTAAAAGAAGTTTCGTCCCGAAACTTAAAACAAGTATGGAGAAGCAATATTACGCCAGGAAAACTCAATTAGATACGCAAGAAACGAGTAATTAATGCCAAGCGGCGAAACGTTACATACAACGCAGCGGAACATACGGCGTGAAAACACGCTCCACGGCGACCAACACAACGTCATTAGGGATATAATAAAACCAACAAATGACAAGCGTCATCAAACGGATAATATAGCCAAGTCAATTATCCGACAATCACAAAACACAACGAACGAAAATCAATATGATTGACCAACCCAACGGTGCATCAATCAAAACGCGAGCCAACCGAACAAACACGGAATCTCACCGCCTAAGGGATGGAAGATCGAAAACGAAACTAATTTCCCGAATCAAGGGAATTACGAAGGAGTCTCGAATGCTCAATAATCACGAAACGAGAACAAAAACCGAACAAACAAGCGATCGAGACAACAAAATCGAACAATCATGTCCAAACACGAAGGATAATAAAATTCAAACAACAACTCCAAGGTTCACATCTCGACTCGAGACAATATATGATCGGTGAAAACAACGGGATGTGCATTCACATAAGAACCACGGGAAAGGGAATAGCAATTGAAAAGTCACAACGACGAACGAGTTATTCAAACGATACCACACTCGTTCGATAAACAAAAACAAGGGGCGGAAAAATCTCGAAATGTCAACAAACATAAATGAGTCGGCCAGTCGAAAACATAAGAGTTCCAAATCCGATCCACTTGAATAAAAGAACTAGTAGAACCAAATGATGTTACTTAGAACAAGGTTCACAAGAATCGAACCGAACTCGAAAAAGTAACATCGATAACTGAATCGACCCACAACAAGGTCGTAGCTCGTTCGGACGATGAAACCGAATTACAGATCAAGTTCGTAAAGTGCCAACGAACATGAGCGAATCGATAGACTGGAGAAAGAGAAAATACAGAAGTCAAAATAGTACGGGCATTACCTCCGACCTCGTCCACGAAATTCACAAATACGGGAGCAAGGTAACAAGACATTAAACAGCGGACACATAACGGAACCATCACCGATGCACACGGTCATACCAAACCAAGCTCTAACAGCTCGCACATGCGCGACAACGCAGGAATCACTACGAGGCGATAATATTCAACACCAACATCCCGCCTCTCACAGGGGGCTAACGCAACAAATGTGTGGAAAGCGACTCAACGCTCACACCGCCAATTCGGTCATACCCGGGAGCAAACATCAAAATGACAACGCGAACATCATACATATATACCCAGCCCTCAACCGGGAATGGATAGGTTTTAAAAACGAAGACCTCATTTTGAAAATAATTTGAAGAATACCGATTGATCTTGAGTATCACCTTTCAAAAAAATACAAACGTGAAACATCGTTATCGAGACATTGGAGAACCATTTTGCATTTGATAAAAATGAGGACATTTTCTCTTAGTGAAAACTTTCAAAATATTCGACCCTCGGGTCTAAATAAAAGTGTTGAAAATATCTCAAATATTTTGGTCCTCGAGGTAGAAAAATTTTTGAAATACATTGTGGCACCTAGGATGTACCACAAGAAAATAAGTCATTTGAAAAGTATGTCTCAAGTTTATTTTTCTAAGATACTCAAGGTTTTCAAAAATCGATAGGCGAATGCCCAAAACTCACACATACCGACGTTCACTAAAACAACTCCTAGCACACGCATCAAAGCGTTTAAAATCAAGACAATACATGTCTTTAAACGAAAATAAGCGATAAAATACCACATTCGAACAAAACCAGCGATAAAATACCCTCCCGCTCTGGCTAGTGAACAAGTCGAACGCGTATAAGCACAAAGCTTCCACAATAGAACTTGTAAAACGTGCGGATCGATTCGAAACTCATCAGCCACGGACAAAAACAACAATAAAAAGACATCAAAAGTGACGACACTCCTCGTATAAATCAAATACGAGAGTCGACTAAATACATATCGTGAAATCAAAATTCACATAAGGATTCCACCACTTAACAAATAATCATAAAAATAGCTCGTGTCACACGAGGCACAACACAAAGAAGGGAGACTTACTTCCACGGGTCGCACGAAGATGATGATCGCCCCACGATACTAATCACGACCAACAAACTCAAACGACGCGTCGCGACACGACTCAGTCAGATAAAATCCGACGAAACAAGACTCAAACAACACGACTTGACCCGATAGCCTAGGTTTCCTCAACCTAAGCTCCGATACCATTTATGTAACACCCCCAATCCACTCAGGGATATTACACGCCGTAGACCCTTTCCTCAAGGATCTACCAGGCTGGTAACGACATTTAACATCTCAACAATGCCTTCGAGGCTACAATGACTCAGTAGACCGACTTGGTCTTTCCACAAATACATACAACTCAAATACAACTCATGCCCACGCAGGGGACAAAATACAACTACACCCGTACAACGGGAACAATACAGCAACGGAAAATAAAGTACAACTGAACCAACACACGATGTACGGTTCCTCATGTGATTAGTATCGATCATCTTTCATCATCCTTCGTGCCGACCCTGTGTTATGCTCCAAAACCTGAATGCAAAAACAGACATCCACCCCCCGAATACTCGGGGGTTAGCAAAACTCCACTGTTTTGCTAGTGCAAATACAAAGTGCAAATACGAGCCATACAATTCACATTCCACGAATAACAATAACCGAGGATCCTCAAAGATCCAAACGAAACGAAAAGTACTTCCCGAGGTAAGGGTTTGAGAAAACATCTCAAAAACGAAATATCATAAATCAATGGGAATAATTTATAAAACGGTTTAGAATGCCATCGAGAGTTTTAATAGAAAACAATTTAGGATTATCAAATCCTACTTTTCAAAATCCAAAAGACAAAGGGGTCACCGCCCCAAAAGTTTACTATCTGAAAAATGACATTAACCAACCGTTGGGATTTTAGCCCCAAATCCGTAAAACGACTTTTACAAAACCATTGGGATTTTAGCCCCAAATCTCATCAACTCACAGTACACAAGAACGACCACGAGGTTCGTCTCCCAACATCAAAATCCACTAATAAAGGATTTAAAACATAAACCACAAAATACTCTAGAGCCATCCTAGCCAAGTAGGCCAAACGAACAACTTACCTCTTACACACTTAGTCAATGCATGCAATCATGAAAACCGTTCAAAAGCACTCATTTCCGGAAATGAACAGTCCACAATTAGCCTCGAGAACAGGGCGGCAGCATACATTCTCGCTCGAAGCCTCATAGGGACCCTACCGAGTTGGCTACAATTACAAAAAAACAAAACCACGCACACGCTAAGCCGTGAGAACAGGGCGGCAGCATACATTCTCACTCGAGGCCTTGCAAGGACCCTAACGAGTTGGCTAGCGGTGCAGGAAACTCGTGAAATCCGGGCGGCGGCATAGATTTCCCTCCTTGACCCGTCGGCCAACACAAGGTGAGTAAATTACACACAATACACGTTACTCATGCAATACTAACATGCTAAGAATGTAAGTTCATTAAGAATACCCACTAGAGATGGCCATTAACTCGACACCATTACCAAACTCTTCAAAAATACAATAACAAGCTTAAATACGGAATACACGATTCCATAACTTTAAACAAGAGGAGTATCCTCATAAAATCCTTCAACGTTCAAAATAATCGAATCATAATCAATTCTCAAAACACCATTCACAAAACACACGCGTTTTGAAAGAAAGCCTTTAACGAGGCCAAACCGAAATCTTTTGAAACTTCATTTCAAACAACCAAACAAACACATTAAGACGACCACCGATCATCATATACATAAAACGAGAAAAGTATGGGCAAGGTACTTGCCTCGAAATCGGCACGCAAGTATTCCGACGAACACGGCTCAACCGGAAAGCTTCGAAACGCCCGAGGCTAACGAAAAGGAAGACGACAACGAACGGAAGGGTTCAACACGGTTTCTTCACAAGAACTCGACCCTAACAACAATATAATCAATAAATCATCGATCATACGATGAGGAATAATCGTAGAACGCCCGAAAACCCCTCTAAGACATTTTACCGGACACCTTCAAGGCGTCGGTCAAGAACTCGACTCAAACAACGAATCGATACGATCCAACCATGGAATAATAAAGGAAATGATATAATACATCTAAATAATCATCAATCCATCAAAATCCTAAGTTAAATCGGATTAATCGGACGAAAACAACAAAAACCCCCAAATTCCCCAAAACTAGATTTCTAGGAAATCTGACCTGATTCGCTCGATCAAAGGATGTTATAGGACGGATGATTGATGATATGAACTTCCAAACTTCATGTATATGTTGTTAAACAACATGGCTACAATCTTGGAACATGCCCAGCTGCTGAAGAGAAGTGGAAGAAGGTGAAAAATGGCAAGAAAAACGTCTGCAGGGCCTTTTATAGGGGTTGACTGCCTGCCGGACACGGCCCGTGCCGATCGGCGCGGTCGTGTTACCTGGTGGCCGACAGGGACTCGACCGTGTCCGCTTGACACGGTCGCGGCGTGTAGGGCCATCCGATAGCGACCCGTCCGCGATGACTCGGCACGACTCGACCGTGTCTGGAACACGGTCGGGCGTGTCGGCGATCGTCTCGTGCCAATCGGAAGAGTTCGGCACGGGCCGTGTCGGGCGACACGGTCGGGCCCTGAGACAGAAACTTCCGGCTTATCCGGACGAGCACGGCACGGGCCGTGTCGGACGACACGGCCGAGTTCGGCCAGCAGTGATCGGCCAATAACGAGCGGGTGAGCTAAAACGACCATAACTCTCTCGTCCGGACTCCGATTGACTCACCGTTCGAACCATTGGAAAGCTAACTCGACGCTCTATAATATTGCAAAGATTCAGAATTTTTGGAGTTACCAAAAATTAATGGTGACTTTACAAAGTCGAACTCCCACGTGAAAAAGTCGATTAAGGACACGGAACTCAATAAAACGACACCGAAACGAACTCGGATGACAAAAAGTGCGGAATTAATCATTCTCGAAATGACGAAAGGTCATGAGCGAGTCGTTAAAACGAACTTCCTCCGAAAAAAAGAAAATTACCGAAATTCGAAATTGCGGATATTACAACGGACACCCTAACTGGTCGCGTGAACTTATGCTTCTTTCTATGAAGCCGGTTATGTCAAGAATTTATTCGATGGCCAAAGTCAACGGTGTCACATTCGTATGCCTTGACAGAGACCAAAAAAGAAGATGTCAAAATTCTGGGGTTATGATAGATGGTGGATATTACGGTGTTCTTTTGGAAGTGGTAGAACTAATTTACGGGGAAGGCATGACAATTTACTTGTTTAATTGTCGATGGTACGACACCAGTCTTGGAACCGATATGCAAGACGACTACGGGCTGTTATCTGTTAACACTTCCACTTCATGGTATGAAAGTGATCCTTTTGTATTTGCTACATCAGCAAAGTCGGTGTATTATTTGGACGAATTGGTGAAGAAAGGCACATGGAAGGTAGTGAACGTTGTGACAACGAGGAATATTTTATTGCTGCTACACTGGGAGAAACAACAAGTACTGATGACGATGATGCTTATCAAGAGTCAAATACAGCAAATATTCCACCATCAACGACAATTACAATGAATAATGTTCCTGAAGGACGAGTCGTCCGACTCTGTGGTGATGCTCGCGGGTACGTTGACGTTGATACAAACGAATTACTTGAAAATTCTGATGACGATAATGTGGACGACTTGAGGCATATGTTGCCGGATATCAACTCAGATAGTGAGACAGACTGTAGTGATGACTCAAACTATGATCCATAAATGTAGTAGATGTATATTTTCATTTGTTAAATATAATTAAAAAAAAAGAGTAAAAATAATAATCATAATCATAACATTAATATAATATCAATAATATTATTAAAAAAAACCGGGAGTTTTAGCCGACGACAAGATCTACGTCGTCGGCTAAAGTTTTTTTTTTTAAAAAAAAAATTATAGTTTAGGCGACAACATATAAGACGGTCGTCGGCGAAACCCCCGGAAAGACCCGACCGTGGTAGCCAACACGGTCGGGTCACTCATACTGATGTGTTTTCCCATTCAGGCGGGTGCGACACGGCCCGTGTCCCGACACGATCGAATAATGTTTTTAAAAAAAAAAATAATAAAATTTAGCCGACGACTTATAAGAAGGTCGTCGGCTAAGCAACAACCGTGTCCATCGACACGGCCGTGTCGCACACGCCCACAAATTGAAAACACATCTTTGTTTGCTGCCGACCGTGTTGTCTAACACGGTCGGGTCATTATTGGGGTTTAGCGACCTTCTTAAATGTAAATCGGCTAAACTATAATTTTTTTTTTAAAAAAAATTTGAGCCGACGACGTAGATCTTGTCGTCGGCTAAACCCCCACCTTTTATACGTTTCCCGTACCTCCCTTTTGTTATTTTCTCTTTCTGGTTTAGTCGTCGTCCGTCGCCCGTCGCCCGCCGATCGTCACCCAGCCCCAACCGCCCGTCACCTAGCCGCCCGTCACCTAGCCCCCATCCCGCCGATCGTGACCCAGCCGATCGTACCGTCGCCCCCTCTTCTGGTTTTGCCGATCGTCCGCCCGCCAGCCCGCCAGCCCTCCGCCCGCAAGCCCGACAGCCACGGTCCCATCGCCCGCTCGCCCGCCCGACGCCCTCCGCCCGTCGCCCGCCAGCCCGGCCGCGGTAACCCTTGTCCTTATTTATTTATTTATTTATTTTTTTTGTTGAATTTATTGTATTTGTTTGATGAATTTGTTTAGATTATGTGATAATTAGATAAATTGTTTAATGAGTTGTGGTGCAATATTTGATGAATTTAGTATTTTCAATATTTTGTGTTTAATGAGTTGTGAATTTGATGAATTTGTTTGAGGAGGAAGGGATTGTATAGCCGGCGTTAATCGAAAGATTAACGTGGTATGGCATTGATAATTACTGTTGTGTTGAATTGTGAATTTGATGAATTTGTTTATATTATTTGATGAATTTGTTTAGAAATATTTGATGAATTTGTTTGAGGAGGAAGGAATTTTATAGTCGGCATTAATCGAAAGATTAACGTGGTATGGCATTGATAATTACTGTTGTGTTGAGTTGTGAATTTGATTTATTTGTTTAGATTATGGATAAAATAAAGAAAGCGCTGGGGAAGAAGTCGACAAAGTCGACCACTCCCGATTCGGGGGGGAG
The DNA here is from genome assembly GCA_033398695.1 of Orobanche coerulescens. Lineage (NCBI taxonomy): Eukaryota > Viridiplantae > Streptophyta > Magnoliopsida > Lamiales > Orobanchaceae > Orobanche > Orobanche coerulescens. The sequence continues at coordinate 22,511 of JAWKAU010000025.1, forward strand.
TTCCGCAGCCTCTAGTAAGGCGGATCCCGGTACACTATACATATCTCAGAGCAGCGTTCGTGCCCGCCAGATACTAGAAGCTACCGGCATGAACGCTGACGATTTTTATAGGGTGACAGATGAACCCGCTGCACTAGCACGGCGTTTATCCTTTCAGACACCACGGCCGACCCCCTCGCAGCCGGAGACTCGTATGCCTACCATCCACCGACCCACGTCTAGCCCTCACACATCAGGAGATGTACGGAGTTCCTCGTCTGCGGTGCCCCACGGTCCGCCGCCGACTCTATTCATGCCTCCGATGGTTCCGACTATTCCAGAGGTCGATGAGACGGGAGCCCGAGTTCCCGTTTGATCGATTAGCCCTGACGAGGCGTACGTCTACGAGTCTTGGCCAGACAACATGTTTTGGCGGAGTTGTCGGGTTTCGAAGACGAAACTGTACGAGGAGATATAGAGGGAGAAGGAGAAGGGGAAAAATGTAGTCGAGGAGGAGAAGAAAAAGAAGAAGACTCGTGGCCCAGCAAAGGGTCTGGCGCTCGACTCGTACGTAAGTAAGCATGGCCGTTATGAGATTCCTCTAGACAGACACGGCCGACCGGTGATGTCTTCTGACGCTGCGGCGTCATATAGCCGTAATGTTGGCTTTGTCATTCGGGACAGAGTCCCCGTTTTGTGGCCCGATTGGGGGGACGTGCCGCAGTGCGTGAAGGATGCTTTGAATAATGCTATGTCGGTAAGTTAATAAATATTTAATAAGTGTTTTTCAATCAACACGTAGTTCTTGAAAATGCAATATGTGATGTTTTTAAATTATTGCGTATTTATGCTGTTCATAGGTGTGGTTTGTCATTCCCGACTCTCTACTACGTACTTGGTGTGACGAGGTGCAGTCTACCAAGTAAGTCATTTTAATTTATTTTGTATCTACATTGTTTGCATAATTTTTTTTCTTACGAATGATATATGTTGTGCAACGTGTGTTGTAGGTACAAATCTTGGAAAAATGAGATGCACATGTTCTGAACAGCCTGGGGTGATACCCGAGAGGCTATCCCAGAAGAATTCAAGTTCCGGGAGTACGAGTGGAAGTGGCTACGCGCCCATTTTCGCGACCCAGAGTTCATGGTATGACTAAAATAACCTCATTTCATTCTTCCTCTTTCAGATTTTATTTTTTTGAATTCTAAATATAAACTCCATTTTTTTAAATTAATGTTTGAATATAAAATACTTGAAGTTCCGGTTTTTAAATTAGAAAAATCGGAACTTCATGTATTTTTTAAAATTGAATATTATTAATATTAAAAATCGGAATTTTTATTCAAAAGTGGAAATAAATTGTTTTAATAAAAATAAAAACTAGAATATTATTTTCCATAAAAAAAATAAAATCTGAATATTGTATTTTATTTATTAAAAAAATGCTAGTATTTAATAAAAAATAATAATATTGTGTAATTTTTTATTTTTTTTAATTCTAAATATAAACTCGATTCTAAATAATATTTTTTGAAGGCGACTAGCTTGACCAACACGACCAATCGTGCCGGTCCGACCGACCATCACATGCAGGTTCCTGGCCGTTAGCGAGTTGCGCACGAGGCCATTTCTTCTGATTCGTTGGACGCATTTGCCTACGTGACTCAGAAAGCATTTCCGAACCGTCTCGAGGAGCATGTAAGTCTTTTTTTAGTTTATTTTAGTAATAAAATAAATGCCTTTGTATCATACTTTTATTGATATTCAAATATTTATTTTCATATTAACTTAGGAGCGTGTGCGGGAGGAGTCTCGAGGATGTTTGCCGAGATTGCTCGGGAGCGAGATCCGGACTTAGCGAGACCCGACCTCGATTCGCCATTGGACGGATCGATCAGCCGATCCTTATGTTCGCTAGGTCAGGGTACCGTCTACCCTCCTAGAGGTAGTCGGTACCGCACTAAGATGATGGGAGCCGAGGGTCACCATGTATTGAAAGATACCCCGACTTCCAAAGACCCTCGCGGACGGATGCACTGACCGCCTATCTCGAGGAGCGATTGAGGGCGGAGAGGGAGCTCCGAGCCGAGAATGAAAGGAGGACTCGACAGTTACATGAGAGCGAGCAGAGGACCGAGTCGCGGTTAGAGAGTTTCCAGAGACAAAGCAGCCATGATGGACTATATGATGACGCCGACTCGGACCATTACTCAGCCGGATGCAGGCACCTGCTCCACCGCCTTCTCTCTTCGGACAGACCCCATCTTCACAGCCTCGTGACGAGGATCTAGGGGATGGTGGTAATCCTTCTACTACTACATTTCGACATTTAGATGATTTTGGTAGTGGATTGTAGTTGTGTTGTTGTAGTACTCTTGTATATTTATATTTGTGTTACAATTGTATAAGTGATTTTATTGACGCTACTAGTATGTTGATGAGATTAATGTTCTTGAATGTGTTGTGCGTTGTGATGCATATATGTTGGGCATATTATTAATGGTATTAGTTGAATGTGTTGCGCGTTGATTGTTGTTGATAATGAGAGTTGGTATATAAAAATTGCAGGTGCAAAAATACAGGTTTTGGGATCCCAAAATCTGAATTAATTTTTTTTTCAAAAGGGTTTTAGCCGAAGACATATAATACGGTCGTCGGCTAAAGTAATTTTTTTTTAAAAAAGGATTTTAGCCGACGACATATGAGATGGTCGTCGGCTAAAGTAATTTATTTTTTTTTTAAAAAAGGGTTTTAGCCGACGACCTATAAGACGGTCGTCGGCTAAAGTAATTTAATTTTTTTTTTAAAAATGGTTTTAGCCGACGACATATAAGACGGTCGTCGGCTAAACTCTATTTTTTTTTTTAAAACCGGTTTTAGCCGACCGGCTTGTTAAGGTCGTCGGCTAAATTTTTTTTTTTTCCAAACAGGTTTAGCCGACGACCGTGTAGTAGTGGTCGGCTAATCGTTGAACTTTAGCCGACGATCGCAAAAAGTCGTCGGCTAAACCTTGGCCGACGAATATCGGCCGACGGTTTTTTAGCCGACGGCTGGCATGATTAGCCGACGACTTTGGGGTTTAGCCGACCACTTTAAGTCGTCGGCTAAAGTCTGATTTTTGATAGTGGTGTCACATAATATCATATTTAATTATTTATAAAGTATAAAAAGTAATCCAATAATATGAATAAAAATGTGAAGTAAAAGGAGATTAAGTACTTGGAGCATGTTCTTTGTTAATGTAAGGGCACGATACTCATTCTAAAGATTTAAAGAACCACTACTATGAAAACAGGATACGACATCGGGTTTTTTTGTTGTTTCACATCGGTTATAAAACCGATGTCGTATCTACCGATGTTGTTTTTTTACATCGGTTTACAACCGATGTAAATTTCACATCGGTTTTAGCCGATGTGGAAAATTCTAATTCACATCGGTTTTCAACCGATGTAAATAACTCTTCATTCACATCGGTTATAACCGATGTGAATTTACATCGGTTGTAAACCGATGTTAATAATTATATTTCACATCGGTTTTAAACCGATGTAAATAATTCTATTTCACATCGGTTTTAAACCGATGTAAATAACTATTACTACATCGGTTACAACCGATGTTATGTGGATTGTTCCCAGTCAGTTCCTGTATAAAAAAATTGGCCCAACCTACACCAATAATTTTTTCTGATCAGAAACGAAAACAACCAAACATCTCAAACGAAAACCAACCAAACATCTCAAACAACAACCAACCAAACATAATTTTTAAGCAACAAATGTATCTCAACGGTTTACAACAAGCATTACCAACTAACTACAAAATAAAAATACACATCCTTATAAAAGTCCCAAAAACTTTTAACTTCATGAACTTACCAATTCGAGAATAACAAGAACCAACCGTTTGTATGTCATAGAAAAATCTAAACAAATTTGGTAAGAAAATATTTCGCCCATTGCGTTCGAATTTCTTTAATGCTCTCTTCAGGAAGCGCTTGAGTATCACTAAATATCTGTCATATAATTTATGAAAATACTTTTCAGTACAAAAACAGAAAAAAAAAAATATGATTAATTTGACTTGATAAAATTACCTCCATCCAATTTTCTGCAATCCCAGCCTGAACTATGGTCCGCATCCAGTTCATGACATAATATCCACACTCCCAACCACCATTTTGTTTATTACACTAAAAAAAAGAAATATTAAAAATTGCAATCGGTAAAAGAATATTTGTCAAGCAAGATAAAATCACACAAAATTATACGTAAGTTTTGGGATTGAAATTTTACTTACTTTGGGATAAATCCATTGAATGACCTGCTTGGATTTACTCGTGTGCGCACCATCCAACACTCTCAATGAGGTCACAATACTAGAAGTAAGGAAAACATAATTGTGTTATGAATAGTACAACATATTTCAGCTCATAAACAACATATTCAGCTCATAAACAACATATTCAGCTCATAAACAACATATTTCAGCTCATAAACAACATATTCAGCTCATAAACAGCTCATATTCAGATCTTTCTGATAATTTTATTGGCAGTGGTGATGAGAAGGCTTCTGATAAACAACATATTTCAGCTCATAAACAACATATTCGAAGACGCCAGACTTAAAACAATGGAGAAACCAATTATAATTGCAGTCAGCTCTTGCCGTGTAACAAATTATAAACGTCTTACATCAATAATTAAAAAAAAATAAAAAAACCTTTTGTATAAACAACAACTTCTTATCACATTCTGAAATACTATCATGGCAGAACAACAGATTTCATTCTAGATCAGGTTTTCAACAAGAAAAAACGAGATGAAGGAACAAGCACATTAATAGAAACAAACCTTGGTAACACCATTTAACTTAACAGTTTTTCTTATTTAAAGCTAACGTATGCACATGCAAATACTAACAGTATTACAAACTGAATAGAAATATATAAATCATTCTATCTTTATTCATTTCACTTCTTCAGAAGCTTACCTCTGCACTATGAATTTGATATCCTGATCGGGCTTACGATGTAATGAACAAAACCACACGGCAGTCCCTTGCTTAGGTAAAATTACCAAGAGTTGCCAATGTCGCCTGCATTTTGAAAAGAAACAAGCTAATTTTGATAAACAAGTTATAAAATTTCTTATTTAACCAAAAGTGTTGTATTGTTTAAAATTTGACGCTAACTGTTAGGTCGTTGTACTTACCCGTGGTGATAAGCTCCTAGAAAAATCTGTTTTTTTGAATCCTGGATATGTCGTAGAATGTACGATGTGGCTTCAGACTTCTTATTACCGATACTTTGTATGGACTGAGGCTCAAGGAATCCATACAAATTATCATTCATCGTGTCTACGATTAATGATTTTAGGTACCTAATATCCAATAAAAAGAAGTTTAACTTTTGATAACTATAAATTAAATGCAGATTATTATCAGAGTTGTATAACCGATTGACACTATAAAATCACAATTTGTTCACTGACTTTAGCAAAAGTGTTTAATGTATGTAATAATCATCAACAACATTGAATCTCAATTAACACTATCATCATGATAAAGCTACGTTTCACAGAAAAACGATTTAACAAAATCTCAGACATAACACTAACACAAACTCATATTATTAAAAATTAGTTATAAAATTTACTTACGTGATCCAGAGTTGCATAACTGAGATGCTAAGCCAATCATCCCCGTGAAAGATTTCTAAAACATCGGTGTGACATATGTACAATGGCACCTCAGTATCAACTACGCCAAAGAAATCACCCAACGGCACCCGCAAAGGATTCTTATAAAGGGATGGGGAAATTTGAAGCAATTCCAAAATTGGATCTTGTACGGATTCTGAATCATCAACCGGCGGAACTCGCTTCTTTTTTGGTTGCACAATATCCTTAAAAATTATTAAATAATATAAAAGTAAGGACATCGGATATAAAACAATAGAACTCTTTAAATGGGATGAGAAGTGAGGAATTGGTTTCATAGCAGTCAGGTTGATCAGCAAATAACAACCTGACTGTTGCCTTAAATATTTTACAAAATTGTTAGAAAAATAAAAAAGAGATGAATCCACCCCTAGTTATTAACATTGTCAACTGAGATTTGTATGCAAAAAGATAAAAATAAAAATAAGGAGCTGGTTATATAGCAGTCAGGTGAGGAAAAATGTCTGCTGACATAATGAGGAAAATAAGGAGCTGATCCATTTCAACCAAAAATGTCTGCTAACATAATGACAAGTGAGGAAATGGTTTCATAGCAGTCAGGTTGATCAGCATCATTCAAAGGCTTTTATGTCAGCAAATGTGTGACACAAGAGAAATGTATACCCCTTATATCCGACTATTATTAGTTATTCTATTTCTATTTAATAAAATGTATACTTTTTCTAATAAAGACAAAAGGAAGAAATACCTGTGCTAAAATAGATTTGATTAGACGCCTTGGCCATGCAATAAAACCACCTACGGCTTGCCCCACTAAACTTACCTCCGACGTGGGAATCGGGACTGGAGCATCAGGGTCTCGAACATCTTCAACCATCACTCTAGCTAAATCACCAGATAGAGGCACACCGTGTAAGGTTGGCCCCCCCTCAATAACTCTCCCAAGGGCTACCAGACGAGGAGGATGCTCATCGATATACAACTCAACTCGATCGACCTTGTCCACTTTTTCTCCTCCCCTAAGGGGTTTGCAGCGGCAATACAACTCCCCTTTGTGCTGACACGTAGAGGAGGTGTGTCATTATGTACTGGAGTATGTTGAGATTGATTCAATGATTCCAAAGCGGGGCCGAACTGCTTCATTAAGTTTTGTGTGACTTCGTGTGTAATCTCTTGTGTTAGGCGCTTCAAAAATTCTGGACTTACTGATGATGTTGCCGACCCACGAGAACGACCTCCAAAGTACTCTCGAATGCCCACACCGAATCCAACACCACGAACACGACCCGGGTGCTCTGGTCGCCCAACTGCAGCTGCTAATATATCCTTGCGGCCCTCGTTAACAAAGGAACCCTGTGAGCACTGCTCCTCAAACTCATCCTACAACAAATAAAGATAGAGCATTTGAATAACTTGTAAAACAATCATATATTTAAATAAAAATTAATAACAAGTCAAACAGTGAAATGGTCTTTAAGCATTTAGAGCTTTCTAGTTATTGAACGAATGAGTTATTGTGATTTAAGTTTTTTATTTTTTTGATGATAACATTATTGTACTTGTAATAATCTTCAGCCATCTGCATGTAATCAAATAACTCATCATTAAGAGAAAATAGAAAAAACGAGTGCCTGAGTACCTAAAATAATACCCTAACCTAAAATTATATAATTTTTTGACTTTAAAAAATGTAATTATTTCATGCTAATTTTCTGAATTTCTGAATAATTTAAAATATTCAGTTAATTTTCTGATTTTTTAGATCAAATCTGAAATTCAAAAATAATTTCAGATTTTTTAAATCATTTCTGAATTTAAATATTTTTTTAATATTTTTATATTTTATTAACGAAAAATGAACGCCGTTAATTTTTTTGCGGAAACACAGAGAGTACCTAAAATAGTACACTAACCTAAAATTATATAATTTTTTGACTTTAAAAAATGTAATTATTTCATGCTAATTTTCTGAATTTCTGAATAATTTAAAATATTGATTAATTTTCTGATTTTTTAGATCAAATCTGAAATTCAAAAATAATTTCAGATTTTTTAAATCATTTCTGAATTTAAATATTTTTTTAATATTTTTATATTTTATTAACGAAAAATGAACGCCGTTAATTTTTTTGGTGCATTTTAGCTTAAACACAGAGAGTTTTATTATGTACATATAGGAAAAGCAGAACAAAATTAATAACTTACAATTCTCTTAGCGATCTCGCGTGCTGCATCAGATGTCATCTCACCCGATTTCTTAATTCGACCCAACTTATATTTTTGGTGGCGTGTCGGAGGAGATGGAGGATCAACAATTGTATCAGCACCAGATTGTTTGGCTTCCTCTTGCCGTTGCTTTAGTTTACTTTCCATGATCTTCTCTTCAAGCCAATCATAACCTCCACGAGACATCGTATGGGGAGCCGTGTTCAGTTTTTGGATGTCCTGTGCTTTTTTCCTTTTTACCTGTGATTATGAAGAGAAACACTAACACAAGAATAACAATACACAAGCATTGCAGTAGACAATAAAACTCAGATTTACCTCCCAAGAAGGATCTAGTCTAATCTTTTTGAATTCGTCCCAATCAGTCTCCGAGATATTGTATTTTTGACAAGGAGACATGTCCTTGTACGCACCATATACCCAGTCACGTGTCAATTCTGATTTAAACTGTCTCCACTTTAAGCCCACTGATTGCAATATCTTATCTTTCAATTGTTCGTTATTGCTAATATCAAAGTTGGACTAACAATAACAATGAAAAGTAAAGAATTAGGCAACAATAATAATACGGTAAAATATCTTAAAATGTCCAAACATGCAAGTTAAGTGGATAAGGTTTTACTGAACATACCAAAACATCCTGCCAAATCATATTCTTATCCGATTCTGGTACTTCTAACCATCTAGGGTGCAAAATATAAACATTATCTCGAGCAAGTTTTCCCAAATACGTGCTTAACTTCACTTTATGAGCTCTTTTGGTTTTTCCTGTGACCTTATCGAGGTCAAGCGGTAATTTTTTTCCATCCACTCGTGTTTTTGTCATATCTCTACATCGTGTCGATTGTCTAGTTTTTCTCGATATAGTCTCTGCTGGTGAAGTGGAACGAGATCTCGGTGGAGTAGACATGTGTCTGTTTAGTAATAAGTTAATAAGAAGATCATAAGCAATGAAATAAAAGAAATTCATTTTTAAGCTATAGACAGGTGAGAATATACTTATTGATAGCTAACTTTTAAAATCAATCAGCAGCTTTTAAAATCAATCAGCAACTTTTAAAACCTCCTGAAGATTTGAACCTCCTGAAGATTTGAACCCTTATGTAGTAACTTATGTACCGCAAATTAACTTATGTCGAACAACGAATATGGAAATACTCACCACCACAAATAAACTATTGTGCAAATTTAGTTGGGTTTTCAAAATATTTTGCATATTATAATTACTAGATGCATTATCAAAGTCAAAGAAAAACCTTTCTCTCAATCCCCTACTTCTTCAAAAATTCAAGTACCTTTGCACAAAATGAGCAGTTAAGCACAAACGCAGTCAAGGATGCCACTAGAAGATCTGACAAACAGTGAGTAACTACATTTTCAGTTATTATTCATATTCTTGATAAAAGCGAAACAATGTTGTAACAAATAACAAAGACTTATCATGCGGTTTCTATACGCCATTGTATGCAGAAAAAGATCATTCGGGGAGGAATTATACCTTTCAAAGACAACTCTTTGTCATCCAAGTGCTATGATCCGGATATCTTTCTGACTCCGAAATTCTTGGAGATTCTTATCGATATGGACAACAATTTGAAGAATTGTGATCTTTGGACAACCCCCTTCGACATCTGTTTTATCTTACATAAGGACACCACGATGATGGGGTGTTTGTAAGGTAAATACAAATTTCAAATAGGTATTTGTAGTTATAAAAATAAGTGGGCCTTTTTGTGATTAGAGTAAACCTCAAGGGTAGTTTTTGTAATTAAACCCAGGATTATTTCCCTTAGATCGAGTTAACCTAAAGATTTATTTTCTCATTAAAATTGCAGGAGGAGCGTGTAACGGCCGGTGGAGGTGAAGTTGGAAGGCTTAGCATATTCGGAGGGACGAGGTGAGATTTCTAGAGTAAATTCAGTAAATGTCTAAATTGCATTTGTGGTCGAAACTTGTGGATAATAGCACTTTCCTCCACTTATTTGGGAGTGTGGGCGTTTAAGTAACACTAATATTTAATTTTGTGCAAATTGGTGTCTACAAATTTTGGCTCAAAATAAAAATCGGTTTAGTTAAATGCCACACCCCTAAATAAGTGGACTAGAGCTGAATTGTCTACAAGTTAGTGGACCAAAATGCACTCAAGGGTATCTTTTATAACTTCGCTTAATTTCACAGTTGGTCCTCTACGTTGTTGGCCGGGGGCTTATGCCTTTCCCATTAATTGTAAAAATCGATGACGTCATGAATTTCCATTAACTCCAATATGTAACCTCAATGGTGCTTTTTGTAAATTTCAAAGTTAGTGGATATGGAAAGAATAAAGACGGATATGAAAAGAAGTCTCAAGTGAAATATAATGCGAAATGTTAATGTTAAACCTTAAGTTTGTAATTCGGATAGTCAAGTCTTTGTAAGAATACAAGGAGTTGCAAGCTTTGCAATCCATCTTGCACTGCAACCATTCCACATTGGGCGTAACCCAAAACCAAGTTGCTAACTCCTCCTTCGCACACCACCGTGTGATGAAATGGTCCTACGGCTCCAGTGGCACCGTCGAGTGTCCTTGACACTATGAGTTCCACGAACCAAGAATAGGAAACTTTTCGTTTTGTGATCAACCAAGACATCAAAGCGAGGCTTTAGAATCGCAAGATAATAGAACATTTCGGTCGCCGGAGGAATCAACAAATCTTGAACTAGCGACAAACGTGTACGGTTGATCCTTTCAAGAGCAAGACTAATAATCACAAACACCACTAAGAAGCTAGCGGATTAATCCGTTAACTAACGGTAGTAACTTAGAAGAGCGGCATTAACGAATTAAACCTCCTCAAGATTTGAACCTCCCGAAGATTTGAAAACTTATGTAGTAACTTATGTACCGCAAATTAACTTATGTACATGATTAACAAATTAACTTAGAAGAGCGGCACTAACGGTAGTAACTTATGTACCGCAAATTACGATAACAACAATTAGATCAAACCTCCTGAAGATTTGAAAAAAAAAAAGAAAAAAGCAAACATTCGTAACTACACAATGATAAAAACTCATCAAATACAAATCAGAAATATCAATGGATCGTAGATGCCGATTACGCATACTGTCGGTTAAAACTTCTATTTGCGATTCTTTTCAATTGGAGCGGCTGATTGAGCTATCTAAGGTGTTGAAGAATTTCTCCAACAACTCATACGAAAGTACACAAAACAAGCATACCATTGCACAAAACAAAGTTAACCATATGAAACATAAATGATAATAGTAATGATTCTTCACCGACATGTAATGCTAGAAGAGTTAGTTACTAAGCTATATTTCAAAGAACTAAGGATGAATCAGAAATTCAAATCCATGAAAAAAAAATCTCTTTCATTTATCTTGAGAAATACAAAGTCATTTTCACAAAGTCATTCATGACAAGGTCCAAACTAACATGAGAGATCCAACTCCATGTTTGTGGATCAATTTTCAAACTGGACAAGGTAATCAAATAAATAATTAATTCACAATAAAAAACATCCATCATTCATTCATTCACATATTACACATATTAAACATTCATTCCCAAGATTGTAAACCGAAATCACGTTTAACATTACACATATTAAATATTAGAAAATAACAAAATAAAAATACAAAGGTAAAAGCCTAGTTTATATAAGAACGTTCTCCCATATGCCTTCATCATGATCATGACGAGTAGCATGTACATCATCCACTTCATTTTCTTCCATCATAGAAGGCATGCGTGCAACAGTCTCATAATTTTCAAGTGTTGAGCCTTCATCTTCATGAGTAACATCCATGCTTCTACCTTGAAGCACCACTGACCATCTTTCATCACATGGATCCTTGATATAAAACACCTGCTTTGCTTGACATGCCATGATGAAAGGCTCGTCCATACAAGCTACCTTGCGAAGGTCTACCAATGTAAATCCCAACTCATCAATTCGCAAACTGTGTTATTATCAACCCACTTACACTTAAAAACAGCACTCGAAATATGACATAATCAACCTCCCAAATATCTTCAACGACTCCAAAGTAAGTTACGTATGCCATAACAGGATTTTTATCTTTAGAACTAGAAAAGTGCATGGACTCGGCCTGAAGAGTGACCCCACTGTTTTGAACAAGACTCTTGTCATCCCGTGACTTTGTGTAGAAGGAGCAATTATTGATATCATATCCACTCCAAGTAATGACATCAAACTTAGGCCCGTGTGCCAACCATTTTAATGTATCTAAGCACTATTATCAAGACTAATTTTTCTTTAAACCACTTTAAGAAAGTTTTGTTATGCTCGTTCAACAACCATTTTTCGTTCATGCGAGGATAATTCATCTTTAGAATATTTTTGTGAGCATCAAGTAAGGGAGGACCTCGTCGGTGTTATTTAATATATACAAATGCGCTTGAAACACTTCGTCTCGACTCTTAGTTTGGACTTTCACACCGCGAGTTCCCTTACCTTCATGTCTCCCATCATGACGAGGCTTCTGTAGCCCTACGCCTTCTATCTTTGACAAGTAATCTGTACAAAACTCAATAGCTTCTTCGGCAATGTATCTCTCGACAATAGATGCTTCCGGATGATGTGGATTTTTGGTATACCCTTTTAAGATCTTCATGTACCGCTCAACAGGATACATCCACCTTAAATAAACGGGACCACATACTCTAATTTCCCTTACTAAATGAACAATTAAGTGAACCATGATGTCAAAAATGAAGGAGGAAAATACATCTCTAATTGACATAAGATAACGGAAGCCTCTTTTTCCCACTCATCCAACTTCATAGGGTCAACCACTTTCCGCATACGGCATTAAAGAAATAGCACAAGCGAGTTATGGCATCTCTAACCTTTTTAGGTAAGATGCCACGTATGGCCACCGCCAGAGTTGTTGCATTAATACATGACAATCATGAGATTTCAATCCAACTAACTTAAGATCTTGCAATGACACAAGACTCTTGATATTGGAAGAATATCCTGCGGCACTTTCATGCCCGTAGACACCGGCAAAAACTTGTTCTCTTTTTTTTGATAAAGTGTGACATCTTTGGAGGCAAATAGGTACGTTTACCTACTAATTGTGGATGTAGCTGCGGTCGTATACCCATCTCAAGCAAATCTTGTCGAGCCTTCACATTATCTTTCGTCTTGCCTTTAATGTTCAAAAGTGTACCAATTACACTATCACACACATTCTTCTCCACATGCATAACATCAATACAATGCCTAACATCTAGATGGGACCAAGATGGTAGATCAAAGAATATCGACCTCTTCTTCCAGATATTTTTCTCAATAGCCTTCTTATTGGTCTTCCCAAATATAGTATTGATGTTTTTAACCCGATCATAAACCTGTTTACCCGTCAAGGGTGTAGGTGCAGTTCCATCCTCCTGAGATCCGTTAAAAGCTTTTTTAATCTACGATAATGGTGATAACGTTCAAGAAACCTTCGATGTCGAGTGTAAGCGCTTTTGCCCATGCTTTAGTTGTATGTAACTTGTGTTTTCTTCACATATAGGACATGCGTGATGCCCCTTAACACCATACCCACTCACATTTCCATATGCTGGAAAGTCGTTAATGGTGCAAAATAACAATGCACGCAACTTGAAACTTTGCTGACGATACCCATCAAACACGTTTATCCCTTCCTTCCATAACATTGTCAAGTCTTCAATCAAAGGACTTAGATAAACATCTATGTCATTTCCTGGTTGTCTTGGGCCTGAAATCATCATAGATAACATAACATATTTCCGTTTCATGCACAACCAATCTGGTAGATTGTAAATCACAAGCATAACCGGCCATGAACTATGCTTACAACTCATGTTACCAAATGGATTCATCCCATCTGTAGCAAGTCCGAGTCTAAGATTTCTTGCCTCATTCCCAAAATCTGGAAACAAGTTATCAATTTTCTTCCACTGTAAAGAATCAGCCGGATGGCGAAGCTGTCCATCACATTTTCTCCCATCCGCATGCCATATGAGGTTCTTCGCATCATCTGCATTAGCAAACAATCGCTTAAACCTTGGAATTATTGGAAGATACCATAACACCTTCGCAGGGGAACCTCGTTTTGTGCTATCACCACTAAAATCATCAGACTTGGATTTGTACCTCTATACCCCGCATGTGGGACACTTATGCAATGTTTCAAACTCTTTTCTATATAATATGCAATCATTGGGGCATGCGTGTATTTTCTTGTACTCCATTCCCATCGGACACAATATCTTCTTTGCCTCATAATTACGATTCGGTAATGTGTTATTTTCTGGAAGCATCTCCGTCAACAGTTCAAGCAATTCGGTAAAGCTTTTATCACTCCATCCATTTCTTGCCTTCAGATTAACCAGTTTTAACACTGCTGACAACCGTGTAAAGAGTTTACATCCGGCCACAAAGGTATCTCTGAATCACTTTTCAATGTATCATACACATGTGCTCGTTGAAAAGATTCTTGTCCAACATCACGAATCATGTCTTCAACTCGATCATATGTATCCACATCAATGTCATGAGTGTCTTTCGAGTGCTCACTTGAAAAGTCCATCAATTCACCATGCCATGTCCATATTTTATAATTCTTGTTAATTCCATCACAAAGAAGATGTTCTCGAATCTTGCCAACTTCATGTCTTCTTCCATTCACACAATTGATACAAGGACAATAATACTTTTGATCGGGTTCTGGTCGATTTTTTTGTGCAAATTCTAGAAATTGTTCAACTCCATTCTCATATTCAACACTTATTCGACTAGCTTTCATCCAAACTCGATCCATTTTAAGACTGTTAGATCAATTTGGACAAACAAAATAATTTCAAAACCAAATGACGAGAAGATATTCAAAACGAAAGTAACATCTAACAAGAATGTAACTAGTAAGATTCCGCAAGAATGTAACTATTATGGTATTATGTTTGTTTTGGCACTGGGTTGCACAACAATGATATGTTATGTATGCATTTTATAAAATGTTATATCGCCCGTACATGTTTGTATAAAGATTTAGTTGGTAAAATATAGTTTTGTCGATGTTGACTATCAATAGTCGTAATATACACTTTTAGCGACTAAACAAGTATAAAACATTTTGAAAAGTATCCGACTTGACTAATATGTATATATAAAACATTACAACTTTTATTTCGTCCGTTTCAGTTAATTCCGATGTTAAGGCGTCCAAAAATAACTTTGAAGTTAATTTTCAGCATAAACTAAAAGCTATCAATAGTGTAAAAATATATATTTTCAGCATATCTTTTGATAGACCATAACTTCTTCGTTTTTAAGAGTTACGACGTGCGCGAGCACTACTTTTAAAGGTAAAAACATGATTTACACTTTTATAAGTTTTCCCCTTCTCGGACTAGAAACGGGTTAAAAACAATCAAATGGGTTGGTGACGCCGGTTAAGTCGGGAGCGAAGATCCTTTCTATCTAGTTGAACCAAGATTTAACTTACCGTATCCTATTTTCAATTTCAAAAGAGCTTTGGGCGATCGGGGATAAAGAAAAAGGGTTCAGCCGGCCAGTACTATCAAACTAGCAATAGAAGGCATAAGAATGCTCTTAGGAAAGCAAAGCTAATTCGCAAGAGAGCTTGAAGTGACTCCGATACGAATTTTTAAGTGTTCAAAAACCATTCGCCAAGCTTCAAATTCATGCACACAAAAACAAAGAAGGAAAACCGGACCATAGAATCAAAAGTGCAACGAAAAGTACAAAGGATTGAGTTACCTCTGGAGAATACGATTGCCGGCGATATCTGTGTTCGCTTGTTGGGAACCGCGGCTCTCTTTCTAGTGTGGTTAATCGGAGACGACGACCAAAAACACCCTAGGTCTTTACACTAAAACGGCGTAACATGTTCTCACCGCGTTTATCCCTAAATTTGGTCACGGAGGTTTCACCTTTGAGGGATTGATGAAACGGGATGATGGATGATGTAGAGCGATTGAGATTAAGGATGATGAAGGAACAATAATTATCGTTTTCTTGGAGAAGAAAGATGAAAGGGGAAGGTTCGTTGAGTGTTGAAGACAAATGAAAGGAGAAGACCTGCTTGCGTAGGGTTGGAAAAAAATATAAACGTTCCACATCGGTTACACATTAAAACCGATGTTAAACTACTTCTATTCACATCGGTTTCTAACAAAACCGATGTTAAACTACTACTATTCACATCGGTTTCTAAAAAACTGATGTTAAACTACTGATATTCACATCGGTTTGTACAAAACCGATGTTAAAAAACTGAAATTCACATCGGTTCTTAGAAGAACCGATGTTAACGTTTGAAAAAATTACAATTATACCACCGTCTTTTTTTTTACATCGTTTTTCTTAAAAACCAATGTAAATTGGGTGATGTTGAATCCTATTTTCCTAGTAGTGAACTGATGGTAGAGTGCAGGATATCATGTCTACTCCCTTCGGGGATGTCATGCAAGATATACCGAAAATTATCTCCCAAAACTAAAATCAAACCCCTTCAAGGTTTATCCAGTGGATCCCCAACAGACGATCTCATAACATCCCTCAAAATCTTATTAAGAAGTTCGAATTAATGTATATACATAATAAGCACCTCGTCTCAAATAATAAGTTTCGTCTTTTTGAGGCGTTCTGTTAGTTTGGATCCATGCTTGATCTTTCTGCAGATAAATTTCCTACTACTTTTTTTTTGTCAAGAATTTCTTTATTTTTCACCGTAGCTTGCCTTACTGTAATTTGTGCTTCGGATATCGTGGCTCCTAGATAATAACATCAATATAAATTGAATGAACATATTATAATATTTGAGCAAAGTAGTTTGGATATTACATCATAGCTCATTATGCATAAATTAATGCATATTTTATTTGTGGATATAATCTCGATTTCCTAGAAATAAATTAGGACTGTTAGGATAAAATCGCAACCCTAATAATAAAATTGTTCCAAATGTCAATTGAAATTAGGATTATTAACTCAAGATGAAACGACAACTCTAATAATAAAATTATTTCATGTGTCAATCGACAATCACGAAATCTAATATAATTTTCTGAAAAAGCTGGATTGAAGTTCTGATATTTATTAAATTATATGTCATTTATATTTTTTTATTTTTGGTTAATTTATAAAATACACGGGTATTTAATTAAAATGTCTTAGAATCTTCATGGGTATCCCAATTCTCACCAGTATCAAGAACACACGCCCTCAATAAATCTTCAAGTGTCTTGATAGTCCGTTCAGATTGACCATCGGTCTGCGGATGATATGCAGTACCACTTTGCAGACTTTTCCAAAATTTCGATGTAAATCGTGACGATCGACACTGGAATGTCATGTAACCTCACGATCTCCCGAATATAAATCTTCGCATATTGTTCCATACTGTAAGTCATCCTCACAGGTAGAAAATGAGATGACTTCGTCAAGCGATCTACTATCACCCAGATAACATCGTTCTTCCTCACGGTTCGTGGTAGACTAACCACGAAATCCATTGTGATATGATCCCATTTCCATTCTGGGATTTCCAACGGTTGGAGTAAACCTCCTGGCCATTGGTGTTTTGCCTTCACCTGCTGAAATATCATACACCTCTCTACAAATATACCAATATCCCGTTTCATTCCTCTCCACCAAAAGAACTTCTTCAGGTCGTGGTAAATCTTTGTACCTCTCGGTTGAGCGGAGTATAGTGCATTGCGAGCTTCTTCAAGGATTTGCTTCCTAAGGGATGGATCCTTAGGAACACATAATCTCCCATCATAAGTCAAAACGTCATCTGCGGCAACGACAAATTTCTCAATGCTCCCATCTTGTGCTCGATCTTTCATCTTGCACAAGAACTTATCACGTGGTTGACCCTCCTTGATTTTATCCCTCAAATTTGGTTGCAAGACCAAGGATGATAGTATTGCTTTCGAACTCTTTGAAGACTCAACTACCCCAATCCTCAATTCGGATAACTCCTTTATCAAACTCTCCTGGTCGGTCAAGCAAGCAAACTCACCTCTAGTCTTCCGACTTAAGGCATCAGCTACCACATTAGCCTTATGCAGATGGTAATGGATAGTACAATCATAGTCCTTCACCAATTCTAACCATCGCCTTTGTACCATGTTAAGATCCTTCTGTGTGAAAAGATATTTCAAACTTTTATGGTCTGTGTATATCTCACACTTCCCTCCGTAAAGGTAGTGACGCCAAATCTTCAACGCATGTACTGTAATATCCAAAATTTCTACTACTGTGGTTTAATATTAATTTATCCGAGTTATGTTGTACAGTGTGTAATTTGTACAGTATAGATAAAATAAATGAAGGACTAAGACATCTGTATTAGTATTATTACCGCACTTGGTTGACAGTTGTATTGGAAGACATTGTGTGTCGGGCTTATCATATGAGAATGCTATTGGAAGATGTATATGTATTCAGTATGCCGTATGTTCGTATTCTGCATGTCGAGACGTTAGACAAGAGTAGCTAAAAATGGCTAAATATAGCCTTTTTAGCGCATGCTAATACACATGTATAGCGCACGCTATCGTGCAGGTATAGCGCACGCTACGGGCATAGGTTAGCATACGCTAGTGCAGAACAGCTCAGAGGGAATCTACGTGTAGACCCGACCACTTTCGGCGCATGTGCCGATGAGTCAACGGATGTTGTAATATAGTACTAATGCACGCTAAAACCTAAGGACTAGCACACGCTAACTGCAGATCGGACAAAAAGGAATCTTATCATCGTCAGTGCTTTCGGCATGTGGGGACACGGGGGTAGGTGCTAACTGTAGCAAGTCAATTACGATTAGCACACGCTATGGTTCAAGAAATTGCGTGCGCTAGACAGTGTAATTTACGTACGTTATTGCGTGGGCATTACGTACGTTAGCTGATGTGCGAAGCAAGGCAGTAGCCTCTGGACTGCGATAGCGCATGCTACTAAGGAAAAAGTAGCACACGCTAATGACAGTCAGTATATATATATATGATTGCAGATGTGAATTATGTTCATTCGGCCATTCCTTCCTTTATTTCGAGAGAGAGAGAGTTTTTAGAGAGAAGTTTGAGGTTCCAAACACTAAGAGATGATGATCTTTAACAATATTAAGCTGAGGAACATGGATTAAAGTCTTGTTCTTGAAGTTATTGATAATTCTTGGAATGAAGTTGATTGTTCTCCTTCATGGTTCGTCTATACAAGGTAATCACTCTTCACCTTTGGATTTCGTTTTGGATTGAAGATTGATGTTTTTGAGTTAATGATTATCATATAAACAAGTTGACAAGCATGATTATGAGATGGATTACCGGAGTATGATGATATTAATATGATTCGTGTGATTTGAATTGTGTAGTTCATTTTCTTGAGATAAGTTGGTTAATCCTCCTTCTCCTTTGCGGATGTTGATATCATTGCTAATTATTAATCTCTGTAATGTGATGTTAGGGATGTGTTGTTAGGATTCTTGGTGTTCATGATGTTGATATTTGAGGAAGAAGATGATATGTGAATATATGAATTGGATTAAGAGTTGGATGATTACCTACATGTTAAAGGATATCAGATTTCATTGTTTTGATAGCTATGAATATGGTTTAGAATCACTTAGTGTTCTTGATAATCGCAATATGTTGATCGGTATCTGAAATGCATGCAACTGCATGTCATTAGCGCACGCTAGTGTTAATGGCTAGCGCACGCTAACGGTAAGTGATTAACATGCGCTAAGTCAACAGGCAGAATAGTATAATCTATTTCGGTTATGAATTCGTGATCGTTTAAGTTGGTTTGATCATACTTGTGGTTAACCGAGATATTGTTGAGCCGTTGGTTTTGTGAATTGGTTTTATCGATTGTTGATTGTTATCGAACTTGTTGTTTATCGAATTACTGTAATAGGTTGAGAATATTGATCGGTGATTATAACCGTGTGTTGAGGTCGAGTTCGAGGATGTTCGTGAATTTCTTTCTTCGGGACCGAGGAACTTGACGGTAATGGATTTGGTAACAGCTTCATCGTCGTTGTATCGGTATCGAGGTAAGGTATTACTTGTTCAGTTTATAATATTTAATGAATGGTTTCCGTTTCATTCGTTTATAATTCGTATAGCAATGTTTATAATCGTAATCACAGGAGATTTGGGATTATAAATCGTATTCGAGTAGAGGGTATCTAAATCATAATGTATATGATTTACTTTTGTTATTGGCATACTTGTATATTGTTGGGATTCGGTCCAGCATCCTGCATGCATGGGCTTAAAAATGCGCGAGGCGCGGCTTGCGATTCGACCTGTGAGATCTGCACTAGAAAGTGATTAAATGAATTGATTTGGACTACTCATACCAACAAGATGCATCTTATTTTCTGGTATCCATCTCATAGAAACTCCAAAGTTAAGCGTGCTTGGCCTGGACTAGTTATGGGATGGGTGACCCCCTGGGAAGTTTCTCAGGTGCGCGTGAGTGAGGACAAAGCGCGCTAGAAAAGACTCGTGTTAGTACAGTGAGGATAGTCTTCATCATTCTTGGAGACCAACAATTGGTATCAGAGCAGGTCACGGGTGCGAATTCCCTCGAAGTATCCTACAGTGGAGGCTGCCAGAGTGTTGGAACTAAGAGGCGGGCATGCAGCAAATGTTGCCATTTGGCCGGAACTAAGATGTTGGCGCGGTGGAGGTTGTCAGGTGCTGGAGGGCTATGTGATCAAATCTAGTATGCTGGAACTGAGATACTGGCGCAAGTAAACGGAGCTGGAACAAATGCTTATGCCTGTAACACCCCCAATCCGCTCAGGGACATTACACGTCGTAGAACCTTTCCTCAAGGATCTACCAGGCTGGTAACAACATCAAACAACTCAACAATGCCTTTAAGGCTAAAATGACTCAGTAGACCGATTTGGTCTTTCAATAGATACATACAACTCCAACACAATACATGCCCACGCAGGGGTCGAATACAACACACTCCCGTACAACGGGAAAGAATACTGCAGCGGAAAATAAACTATAACTAAACCAATGACATCGAATGGGTCCTCGTGTGATTAGTATCGTTCATCTTTCATCATCCTTCATGCCGACCCTGTGTTATGCTCCCAAACCTGAATGCAAAAACAGACATCCACCCCCGAATACTCGGGGGTTAGCAAAACTCCACTGTTTTGCTAGTGCAAGAATAAAGTGCAAATACGAGCCATACAATTCACATTCTACGAATAACAATAACTCGGAATCCTCATAGATCCAAACGAAACGAAAAGTACTTCCCGAGGCAAGAGTTTGAGAAAAATATTCCAAAACCGAAAGATCACAAATCAATGGAAATAATTTCTAAAACAATTTAGAATGCCATCGAGAGTTTTAATAGAAAACAATTTAGGATAATCAAATCCCACTTTTCAAAACCCAAAAGACGAAAGGGATCACCGCCCCAAAGGTTTACTTTCCGTAAAATGACCTTTACCAAATCGTTGGGATTTTAGCCCCAAATCTCATCAACTCACAGTACACAAGAACGACCACAAGGTTCGTCTCTCAACATCAAAATCCACAATTAAAGGATTTAACACAAACAACAAAATACTCTGGTGCCATCCTAGCCAAGTAAGCCAAACGAACAACTTACCTCTTACACACTTAGTCGATGCATGCAATCATGAAAACCATTCAAAAGCACTCATTTCCGGAAATGCCATAATTAAGTCACATTTGTAAAATGCACCACAATTAACCGTCGATCCACGTCTCTGTGGACCCCTACCGAGAACCCGACGGATCTAACCCGTAGTGGTTAAAAGCAAGCTCGTCGATCCACGTCTCTGTGGACCCCTACCGAGACCCCGTCGGATCTAACCCGTAGTGAGCGTACACACACACGTTACTCATGTAATACTAATATGCTAAGAATGTAAGTTCATCAAGAATACTTACTAGAGATGGCCACTTACTCGACGCCGTTATCAAACTCTTCAAAACACAATAACAAGATTAAACACGGAATACACGATTCCATAACTTTAAACAACAGGGATATCATCAAAGCCTTCAACGTCCAAAATGATCAAATCATAATCAATTCCCAAAACATACTGTTCACAAAACACACACACGTTATGAAAGAGAGCCTTTAACGAGGCCAAACCGAAATATTTTGAAACTTCATTTCAAACAACCAAACAAACACACCAAGACGATCACCGATCATCATATCCACAAAATAAGAAATGTATGAGCAAGGCACTTGCCTCGAATAAGAACAACCCGGAGAATCGATCAAAGTAGGTTGGCACGAACCGACTGCGAACCCGCCGACTCCACCGCACGCCAACTCGCGATAATAAACTATGAAGGACAATAACAACAATGAAAATGAATTCCATAGCACGACTTAAAGCCGTTGAATTCAAAGAACGAATGACGAAAGTTCGAGTGTTTTCCCCAAAACGGCCAAGAACACGATTCGTCCCGACAAAACACGAAAACGGAATTCCAAGTCGAAATATGGATATACAATCCATAGAATATGTTTAACAACATCATTTAACCACAATCGATCCATCAAAAACGGATGGAAAACGAGATCGAGAACAAATCCCCCAAAAAGTCGATTCGAAGGAAATCAAGAAATATACTTCGATTCGACGAAGAACAATGGATTAAATGATGTTAAACACAAGAATACTACCAATATTAATCATACCCATCATGAATTAATCAACAATACGGAACGAATCGGACAAAAACGCAAAAAACCCCAAATTCAAGAATTTAGGGTTCTAAGAAGAGATTACCTTGATTCGCTGGATCAAAGGATGATAACGGATGATTAATCGATGATATGAACTCAAGAACTTCGTGGATTTGTTGTTCAACAACATGGCTTCGCCTCCTCCGAAGCTCCAGCCGCGGATTGAAAAGAAAGGAAATGAAAAACGAGTGAAAATGTGACTGCTCTGCCACATTTATACTGGTGCAGCCTAGCGTGCGCTAGGCTGCCGAGCTAGCGTACGCTATCGGCCTAGGCCGCAATCCAGAGACACTGCTCGGCCAGGTAGCGCGCGCAGCCTTCCGGCCATAGCGTGCGCTACCTGCCGGTCGTAGCGTGCGCAGTGTCCGGCAGTAGCGTGCGCTACCTGCCCATCTACCGAGTCCAGTACCCCACTGCCCTACTGCCTCGGCCCGCTAGTGCACGCAGACAACCGGCCATAGCGTGCGCTGCCTCCCGGCCGTAGCGTGCGCTACCTTCCGGCCGTAGCGTGCGCTACGCCGGTTCCTGCCGCACCCGTCCGGCCGGTGCCCGCAATCATCCGGCCAGAACCCGCAACCGTCCGGCCAGTCCCGCAACCGTCCGGCCAGTGCCCGACCATCAGGGCTCGACGACTCGATTTCCGAAAACGTACGGAACGAACACGACGAAAAGTTCGCGGACAACATCAACGACCCAAAATGAAAACATAAAACAATAATTAATCATACGCGACCAAGAAAAGGGTCGAGACAACAAATACAGATACGGATACCCATAACTTTGGATAAATTACAAAATGGCCCAAAACGCCCGAAAATCACGATACGTGATCGAATAACCAAACTGAAGTTCACAACACGTCTAACAAAGTTAAACGGACTCACGGGAAACTCGAAACAGCAGGTTCAAACGATATTCGCAAGAATCGAACACAAGTACGGAAAAGTCGCTAAAAAGCACGGAACTCAACAAAACGACACCGAAACGAACTCGGATGTCAAAAAGTGTAGAATTAATCATTCTCAGAATGACGAAACGGTCATGGGCGAGTTGTCAAAACAGACTTCCGCCGAAAAAAAAGAAATTACCGGAAATCGAAATTACGGGTATTACATTCTACCCTCCTTAAAAGAAGTTTCGTTCCGAAACTTAAAACAAGTAGGGAGACGCAATATCCCCGCCAGGAAAACTCGACGAGATACACAAAAACGAAAAACTCACGCCTGACGGCGAAATGTTGCAAGAAACGCAAAGAGGCATACGGCGTGAAAACACGCTACACGACGGCTAACACAACGTCACCAGTAGAGACATAATAAAATCAACAAATGACAAGCGTCATCACACAGATAATACAATAGAGTCGATTATCCAAACAATCACAAAACAAAACGAACGAAAATCAATATGATTGACTGACCCAACGGTACATCAATCAAAACGCGAGCCAATCGCTGAACAAATACGGAATTCCACCGCCCAAGGGATGGAAGATCGAAGACGAGATTAATTTCCCAAATTTAAGGGAATTACGAAGGAGTTTGAACGCTCAACAATCACGAAATGAGATCAACAAAAACCGAACAAACAAACGATCGAGGCAACAAAAATCGAACACTCATGTCCGAAACACGAAGGATAATAAAATTCAAACAACAACTCCCAGGATGATCTGGTGAGAACAACAAGACGTGCATTCCCATAAGATCCACAGGAAAGGGAATAGAGATTGAAAAGTCACAACGACAAACGAGTTATTCTGAAACAATACCACCCTCGTTCGATCAACAAAAGCAAGGGATAGGGAAAGTTCAGAAAATGTTAACGAGCATAAACGAGTCGACCGAGTCGAAAACACAGGAGTTCCAAATACGATCCACTTCGAATAAAAGAACTAATAGAACCAAATGATGTCACTTCCGAACAAGGTTCACAAGAATCGAACCGAACTCGAAAAAGTCACAGCAATGACCAGATCGACCCAAAGCAATATCACAGCTCGTTCCAACGATGAAACCAAAATACAGAACAAGTTCAGAAAGTATCAACGAATACGAGCGAGTTGAAAGAATGGAGAAAGAGAAATTATAGAAGTCAAAATAGTACGGGTATTACCTTCGACCTCGTCCACGAAATTCACAAAAACGGAAGCAAGGTAACAATACATTAAACAACCGACACATAACGGAATAATCACCGATACACACGGTCGTACCAAACAAAGCTCTAACAGTTCGCACATGAGCGATAATGTAGAAATCACCACGGGGCGACAACATCCAATACCAACATCCCACCTCTCACAGAGGGCTAACACAACAAATGTGTGGAAAATGACTCAACGCCCACACTGCCAATTCGATCATACTCGGGAGCAAACATCATAATGACAACGCGAACATCATACATACATACCCAGCCCTCAAACGGAAATGGATAGGTTTTAAAAACGAAAACCTCATTTAGGAAATAATTCAGAAGAACATCGGTTGATCTTGAGTATCACCTTTCAAAAAAAAGTACAAACGTGAAACATCGTTATCGAGACTTAAGAGAACTATTTCGCTTTTGATAAAAACGAGGACACTTTCTCTTAGTGAAAACTTTCAGGATATTCGACCCTCGGGTCTAAGTAAAAGTGTTTCTAAAACATTGAAAATATCTCAAAACATTTTGGTCCTCGAGGTAGAAGAATTTTGAAACATATTGTGGCACCTTGGACGTACCACGAGAAAATAACTCATTTCAAAAGTACGTCTCGAAATTTATTTTTTTCTAAGATACTCAAGGTTTTCAAAAATCCAATAGGCCAGAATGCCCAAAACTCACACATATCGACGTACGCTAAAACACCTCCTAGTACACGCATCAAAACGTTTAAAATCAAGACAATACATGTCTTTTAACGGAAAATAAACGATAAAATACCACAGTCGAAGACCGCCTAGGATTCGGAACAAAACCACTGACCCCATTCGAGGCCTCTAAGGACCCTCCCGCACTGGCTAGTGAACAAGTCGAACGCGTATAAGCACAAAGCTTCCACAAGAGAACTTGTAAAACAAGCAAATCGATTCGAAAATCATCAGCAACGGACAAAAACAATAGTAAAAAGACATCAATAGCGATGACACTCCTCGTATAAACCAAATACGAGAGTTGACTAAATACATATCGTGAAATCAAAATCCACATAAGGATTTCATCACTTAACAAATAATCATAAAAATAGCTCGTGTCACACGAGGCACAACACAAAGAAGGGAGACTTACATCCATAGGTCGCACGAAGATGATGATCGCCCCACGATACTAATCACGACCAACAAACTCAGACGACGCGTCGCTACACGACTCAGTCAGACAAAAACCGACGAGACAAAACTCAATAGACACCACTGACCCGACAACCTAGGTTTCCACAACCTAAGCTCCGATACCATTTATGTAACACCCCCAATCCGCTCAGGGATATTACACTCCGTATAACCTTTCCTCAAGGATCTACAAGGCTGGTAACAACATCGAACAACTCAACAATGCCTTTAAGGCTAAAATGACTCGGTAGACCGATTTGGTCTTTCAATAAATACATACAACTCCAACACAATACATGCCCACGCAGGGGTCGAATATAACACACTCCCGTACAACGGGAAAGAATACTGCAGCGGAAAATAAACTATAACTAAACCAATGACATCGAACGAGTCCTCGTGTGATTAGTATCGTTCACCTTTCATCATCCTTCGTGCCGACCTTGTGTTATGCTCCCAAACCTGAATGCAAAAACAGACATCCACCTCCCGAATACTCGGGGGTTAGCAAAACTTCACTGTTTTGCTGGTGCAAGAACAAAGTGCAAATACGAGTCATACAATTCACATTCTATGAATAACAATAACCGGGAATCCTCAAAGATCCAAACGAAACGAAAAGTACTTCCCGAGGTAAGAGTTTGAGAAAAATATTCCAAAACCGAAAGATCACAAGTCAATGGAAATAATTTATAAAAAAATTTAGAATACCATCGAGAGTTTTAATAGAAAACAATTTAGGATTATCAAATCCCACTTTTCAAAACCCAAAAGACGAAAGGGATCACCGCCCTATAGGTTTACTTTCCGTAAAATGACCTTTACCAAACCGTTGGGATTTTAGCCCCAAATCTCATCAACTCACAGTACACAAGAATGACCACAAGGTTCGTCTCTCAACATCAAAATCCACAATTAAAGGATTTAACACAAACAACAAAATACTCTAGTGCCATCCTAGACAAGTAAGCCAAACGAACAACTTACCTCTTACACACTTAGTTGATGCATGCAATCATGAAAACCATTCAAAAGCACTCATTTCCGGAAATGCCATAATTAAGTCACATTTGTAAAATTCACCACAATTAACCGTCGATCCACGTCTCTGTGGACCCCTACCGAGACCCAGTCGGATCTAACCCGTAGTGGTTAAAAGCAAGCTCGTCGATCCATGTCTCTGTGGACCCCTACCGAGACCCCGTCGGATCTAACCCGTAGTGAGCGTACACACACACACGTTACTCATGCAATACTAATATGCTAAGAATGTAAGTTCATCAAGAATACTTACTAGAGATGGCCACTTACTCGACGCCGTTATCAAACTCTTCAAAACACAATAACAAGATTAAACACGGAATACACGATTCCATAACTTTAAACAACAGGGATATCATCAAAGCCTTCAACATTCAAAATGATCAAATCATAATCAATTCCCAAAACATACCGTTCACAAAACACACACGCGTTATGAAAGAGAGCCTTTAACGAGGCCAAACCGAAATCTTTTGAAATTTCATTTCAAACAACCAAACAAACACACCAAGACGATCACCGATCATCATATCCACAAAATAAGAAATTTATGAGCAAGGTACTTGCCTCGGATAAGAACAACGCGGAGAATCGATCGAAGTAGGTTGGCACGAATCGACTACGAACCCGCCGACTCCACCGAACGCCAACTCGCGATAATAAACTACGAAGGACAATAACAACAATGAAAATGAATTCCATAGCATGACTTAAAGCCGTTGAATTCAAAGAACGAATGACGAAAGTTCGAGTGTTTTCCCCAAAACGGCCAAGAACACGATTCGTCCCAACAAAACACGAAAACGGAATTCCAAGTCAAAATATGGATATACAATCCATAGAATATGTTTAAAAACGTCATTTAACCACAATAGATCCATCAAAAATGGATGGAAAACGAGATCGAGAACAAATCCCCCAAAAAGTGGATTCGAAGGAAATCAAGAAATATACTTCGATTCGACGAAGAACAATGGATTAAATGATGTTAAACACAAGAATACTACCAAGATTAATCATACCCATCATGAATTAATCAACAATACGGAACGAATCGGACAAAAACGCAAAAACCCCCAAATTCAAGAATTTAGGGTTCTAAGAAGAGATTACCTTGATTCGCTGGATCAAAGGATGATAACGGATGATTAATCGATGATATGAACTCAAGAACTTCGTGGATTTGTTGTTCAACAACATGGCTTTGCCTCCTCTGAAGCTCCAGCCGCGGATCGAAAAGAAAGGAAATGAAAAACGAGTGAAAATGTGACTGCTCTGCCACATTTATACTGGTGCAGCCTAGCGTGCGCTAGGCTGCCGAGCTAGCGTACGCTATCGGCCAAGGCCGCAATCCAGACACTGCCGGCGGGTAAGCGCGACCTTCCGGCCGTAGCGTGCGCTACTGCACGGTCGTAGCGTCGCGATGTCCGGCGATGGCGTGCGCTAACCGCGATCTACCGAGTCCGATGCCCCCGCCTACGCCTCGGCCCGCTAGTGCACGCAGACAACCGGCCGTAGCGTGCGCTGCCTCCCGACCGTAGCGTGCGCTACCTTCCGAGTATGGCGTGCGCTCGCCGGTTCTGCCACGCACCGTCGGCCGGTGCCGCAATCATCCGGCCGTAACCCGCAACCGCGTCGGCGATCCATAACCGTCCGGCCAGTGCCCGACCATCAGGGCTCGACGACTCGATTTCCGAAAACGTACGGAACGAACACGACGAAAAGTTCGCGGACAACATCAACGACCCGAAATGAAAACATAAAACAATAATTAATCATACGCGACCAAGAAAAGGGTCGAGACAACAAATACAGATACGGATACCCATAACTTTGGATAAATTACAAAATGGCCCAAACCTACCGAAAATCACGATACGTGATCGAATAACCAAACTGAATTTCACAACACGTCTAACAAAGTTAAACGGACTCACGGGAAACTCAAAACAGCAGGTTCGAACGATATTCGCAAGAATCGAACACAAGTACGGAAAAGTCGCTAAAAAGCACGGAACTCAACAAAACGACACCGAAACGAACTCGGATGTCAAAAAGTGTAGAATTAATCATTCTCAGAATGACGAAACTGTCATGGGCGAGTTGTCAAAACGGACTTCCGCCCAAAAAAAGAAATTACCAGAAATCGAAATTACGGGTATTACATTTTACCCTCCTTAAAAGAAGTTTCGTCCCGAAACTTAAAACAAGTAGGGAGACGCAATATCCCCGCCAGGAAAACTCGACGAGATACACAAAAACCAAAAACTCGCCTCTGACGGCGAAACGTTGCAAGAAACGCAAAGAGGCATACCGCGTGAAAACACGCTCCACGACGGCTAACACAACGTCACCGGTAGAGACATAATAAAATCAACAAATGACAAGCGTCATCACACAGATAATACAATAGAGTCGATTATCCAAACAATCACAAAACACAACGAACGAAAATAAATATGATTGACTGACCCAATGGTACATCAATCAAAACGCGAGCCAATCGCTGAACAAATACGGAATTCCACCACCCAAGGGGTGGAAGATCGAAGACGAGATTAATTTCCCGAATTTAAGGGAATTACGAAGGAGTCTGAATGCTCAACAATCACGAAATGAGATCAACAAAAACCGAACAAACAAACGATCGAGACAACAAAAATCGAACACTCATGTCCGAAACACGAAGGATAATAAAATTCAAACAACAACTCCCAGGATGATCTGGTGAGAACAACAAGACGTGCATTCCCATAAGATCCACAGGAAAGGGAATAGAGATTGAAAAGTCACAACGAAAAACGAGTTATTACGAAACAATACCACCCTCGTTCGATCAACAAAAGCAAGGGATAGGGAAAGTTCAGAAAATGTTAACGAGCATAAACGAGTCGATAGAGTCGAAAACACAGGAGTTCCAAATCCGATCCACTTCGAATAAAAGAACTAATAGAACCAAATGATGTCACTTCCGAACAAGGTTCACAAGAATCGAACCGAACTCGAAAAAGTCACAGCGATAACCAGATCGACCCAAAACAATATCACAGCTCGTTCGAACGATGAAACCAAAATACAGAACAAGTTCAGAAAGTATCAACGAACACGAGCGAGTTGAAATAATGGAGAAAGAGAAATTATAGAAGTCAAAATAGTACGGGTATTACCTTCGACCTCGTCCATGAAATTCACAAAAACGGAAGCAAGGTAACAATACATTAAACAACCGACACATAACGGAATAATCACCGATACACACGGTCTTACCAAACAAAGCTCTAACAGTTCGCACATGAGCGATAATGCAGAAATCACCACGGGGCGACAACATCCAATACCAACATCCCACCTCTCACGAGGGCTAACACAACAAATGTGTGGAAAATGACTCAACGCCCACACCGCCAATTCGATCATACTCGAGAGCAAACATCATAATGACAACGCGAACATCATACATACATACCCAGCCCTCAAACGGAAATGGATAGGTTTTAAAAACAAAAACCTCATTTTGGAAATAATTCAGAAGAACATCGGTTGATCTTGAGTATCACCTTTAAAAAAAAGTACAAACGTGAAACATCGTTATCGAGACTAAAGAGAACTATTTCGCTTTTGATAAAAACGAGGACACTTTCTCTTAGTGAAAACTTTCAGGATATTCGACCCTCGGGTCTAAGTAAAAGTGTTTCTAAAACATTGAAAATATCTCAAAACATTTTGGTCCTCGAGGTAGAAGAATTTTGAAACATATTGTGGCACCTTGGACGTACCACGAGAAAATAACTCATTTCAAAAGTACGTCTCGAAATTTATTTTTTTCTAAGATACTCAAGGTTTTCAAAAATCCAATAGGCCAGAATGCCCAAAACTCACACATATCGACGTACGCTAAAACACCTCCTAGTACACGCATCAAAACGTTTAAAATCAAGACAATACATGTCTTTTAACGGAAAATAAACGGTAAAATACCACAGTCGAAGACCGCCTAGGATTCGGAACAAAACCACTGACCCCATTCGAGGCCTCTAAGGACCCTCCCGCACTGGCTAGTGAACAAGTCGAACGCGTATAAGCACAAAGCTTCCACAAGAGAACTTGTAAAACGAGCAAATCGATTCAAAAATCATCAGCAACGGACAAAAACAATAGTAAAAAGAATCAGTAGCGACGACACTCCTCGTATAAACCAAATACGAGAGTCGACTAAATACATATCGTGAAATCAAAATCCACATAAGGATTTCATCACTTAACAAATAATCATAAAAATAGCTCGTGTCACACGAGGCACAACACAAAGAAGGGAGACTTACATCCATAGATCGCACGAAGATGATGATCGCCCCACGATACTAATCACGACCAACAAACTCAGAAGACGCGTCGCGACACGACTCAGTCAGACAAAATCCGACGAGACAAAACTCAATAGACACCACTGACCCGACAGCCTAGGTTTCCACAACCCAAGCTCCGATACCATTTATGTAACACCCCCAATCCGCTCAGGGATATTACACGCCGTAGAACCTTTCCTCAAGGATCTACCAGGCTGGTAACAACATCGAACAACTCAACAATGCCTTTAAGGCTAAAATGACTCAGTAGACCAATTTGGTCTTTCAATAGATACATACAACTCCAACACAATACATGCCCACGCAGGGGTCGAATACAACACACTCCCGTACAACGGGAAAGAATACTGCAGCGGAAAATAAACTATAACTAAACCAATGACATCGAACGGGTCCTCGTGTGATTAGTATCGTTCATATTTCATCATCCTTCGTGCTGACCCTGTGTTATGCTCCCAAACCTGAATGCAAAAACAGACATCCACCCCCCGAATACTCGGGGGTTAGCAAAACTCCACTGTTTTGCTAGTGAAAGAACAAAGTGCAAATACGAGCCATACAATTCACATTCTACGAATAACAATAACCCGGAATCCTCAAAGATCCAAACGAAACGAAAAGTACTTCCCGAGGCAAGAGTTTGAGAAAAATATTCCAAAACCGAAAGATCACAAATCAATGGAAATAATTTATAAAAAAATTTAGAATGCCATCGAGAGTTTTAATAGAAAACAATTTAGGATTATCAAATCCCACTTTTCAAAACCCAAAAGACGAAAGGGATCACCGCCCCAAAGGTTTACTTTCCGTAAAATGACCTTTACCAAACCGTTGGGATTTTAGCCCCAAATCTCATCAACTCACAGTACACAAGAATGACCACAAGGTTCGTCTCTCAACATCAAAATCCACAATTAAAGGATTTGACACAAACAACAAAATACTCTAGTGCCATCCTAGCCAAGTAAGCCAAACGAACAACTTACCTCTTACACACTTAGTCGATGCATGCAATCATGAAAACCATTCAAAACCACTCATTTCCGGAAATGCCATAATTAATTCACATTTGTAAAATGCACCACAATTAACCGTCGATCCACGTCTCTGTGGACCCCTACCGAGACCCCGTCGGATCTAACCCGTAGTGGTTAAAAGCAAGCTCATCGATCCACATCTCTGTGGACCCCTACCGAGACCCCATCGGATCTAACCCGTAGTGAGCGTACACACACACACGTTACTCATGCAATACTAATATGCTAAGAATGTAAGTTCATCAAGAATACTTACTAGAGATGGCCACTTACTCGACGCCGTTATCAAACTCTTCAAAACACAATAACAAGATTAAACACGGAATACACAATTCCATAACTTTAAACAACAGGGATATCATCAAAGCCTTCAACGTTCAAAATGATCAAATCATAATCAATTCCCAAAACATACCGTTCACAAAACACACACGCGTTATGAAAGAGAGCCTTTAACGAGGCCAAACCGAAATCTTTTGAAACTTCATTTCAAACAACCAAACAAACACACCAAGACGATTACCGATCATCATATCTACAAAATAAGAAATGTATGAGCAAGGTACTTGCCTCGAATAAGAACAACGCGGAGAATCGATCGAAGTAGGTTGGCACGAACCGACTACGAACCCGCCGACTCCACCGAACGCCAACTCGCGATAATAAACTACAAAGGACAATAACAACAATGAAAATGAATTCCATAGCACGACTTAAAGCCATTGAATTCAAAGAACGAATGACGAAAGTTCGAGTGTTTTCTCCAAAACGGCCAAGAACACGATTTGTCCTGACAAAACACGGAAACGGAATTCCAAGTCGAAATATGGATATAAAATCCATAGAATATGTTTAACAACATCATTTAACCACAATAGATCCATCAAAAACGGATGGAAAACGAGATCGAGAACAAATCCCCCAAAAAGTCGATTCGAAGGAAATCAAGAAATATACTTCGATTCGACGAAGAACAATGGATTAAATGATGTTAAACACAAGAATACTACCATGATTAATCATACCCATCATGAATTAATCAAAAATACGGAACGAATCGGACAAAAATGCAAAAAACCCCAAATTCAAGAATTTAGGGTTCTAAGAAGAGATTACCTTGATTCGCTGGATCAAAGGATGATAACGGATGATTAATCGATGATATGAACTCAAGAACTTCGTGGATTTGTTGTTCAACAACATGGCTTCGCCTCTTCCGAAGCTCCAGCCGCGGATCGAAAATAAAGGAAATGAAAAACGAGTGAAAATGTGACTGCTCTGCCACATTTATACTGGTGCAGCCTAGCGTGCGCTAGGTTGCCGAGCTAGCGTACGCTATCGGCCCAGGCCGCAATCCAGAGACACTGCTCGGCCATGTAGCGCGCGCAGCCTTCCGGCCATAGCGTGCGCTACCTGCCGGTCGTAGCATGCGCAGTGTCCGGCAGTAGCGCACGCTACCTGCCGATCTACCGAGTCCAGTACCCCACTGCCCTACTGCATCGGCCCGCTAGCGCACGCAGACAACCGGCCGTAGCGTGCGCTGCCTCCCGGCCGTAGCGTGCGCTACGCCGGTTCCTGCCGCACCCGTCCGGCCGGTGCCCGCAATCATCCAGCCAGAACCCACAACCGTCCGGCCAGTCCCGCAACCGTCCGGCCAGTGCCCGACCATCAGGGCTCGACGACTCGATTTCCAAAAACGTACGGAACGAACACGACGAAAAGTTCGCGGACAACATCAACGACCCTAAATGAAAACATAAAACAATAATTAATCATACGCGACCAAGAAAAGGGTCGAGACAACAATTACAGATACGGATACCCATAACTTTGGGTAAATTACAAAATGGCCCAGAACACCCGAAAATCACGATACGTGATCGAATAATCAAACCGAAGTTCACAACTCGTCTAAAAAAGTTAAACGGACTTACGGGAAACTCGAAACAGCAGTTTCGAACGATATTCACAAGAATCGAACTCAAGTGCAGAAAAGTCGCTAAAAAGCACGGAACTCAACAAAACGACACCGAAACGAACTCGGATGTCAAAAAGTGTAGAATTAATCATTCTCAGAATGATGAAACGGTCATGAGCGAGTCATCAAAACGGACTTCCACCGAAAAAAAAAATAAATTACCGGAAATCGAAATTACGGGTATTACATTCTACCCTCCTTAAAAGAAGTTTCGTCCCGAAACTTAAAACAAGTAGGGAGAAGCAATATCCCGCCAGGAAAACTCAACGAGATACACAAGAAACGCGTAACTTACGCCCAACGGCGAAACGTTACAAGCAACACAAAGGAATATACAGCGTGAAAACACGCTCCACGACGACCAACACAACGCCACCGGTAGAGACATAATAAAACCAACAAGTGACAAGCGTCATCAAACGGATAATATAGTCAAGTCAATTATCCGAACAATCACAAAACACAACGAATAAAAATCAATATGATTGACCAACCCAATGGTACCTCAATCAAAACGCGAGCCCAACGTTGAGCAAATACGGAATTCCACCGCCCAAGGGGTGGAAGATCGAAAACGAGGCTAATTTCCCGAACTTAAGGGAATTACGAAGGAGTCTGAACGTTCAACAATCACGAGACGAGATCAACAAAAACCGAGCAATCAAACGATCGAACCACAACAGTCGAGACAAAAAAAATCGAACAATCATGTTCGAATCACGAAGAACAATGAAATTCAACCAGCAACTCCAAGGTTCACATCTCAACTCGAGACAATATATGATCCGGTGAAAACAACAGGATGTGCATTCACATAAGATCCACAGGAAAGGGAATAGAAATTGAAAAGTCACAACGACAAACGAGTTATTCCGAAACAATGCCACACTCATTCGATCAACAAAAGCAAGGGGCAGGACAAACTCAGAAAATGTCAACGAACATAAACGAGTCGACAGAGTCGAAAATACAGAAGTTTAAAATACAATCCACTTCGAATAAAAGAACTAGTAGAACCAAAAGATGTTACTTCTGAAAAAGGTTCACAAGAATCGAACCGAACTCGGAAAAGCCACAGCGATAACCAGATCGACCCAAAACAAGATCACAGCTCGTTCGAACGATGAAACCGAAATACAGACCAAGTTCAGAAATTATCAACGAACACGAGCGAGTCGATAGAATTGAGAAAGAGAAAATGCAGAAGCCAAAAATAATACAGGTATTATATTCGACCTCTTCTAAAAGAAGTGTCATCCCCGAAACTCACAACAACGAAATCAAGGTGACGACACAACAAGCAACCGACAGAAACATCCTACAAAGGCCTCTCAAAGCCGATTCTGATAACTGTGCTGAAGCGCGAACTCCGAAAGTCTCGGTAGCCAATTCGCAAAACTGAATTCGGTGTCCCTCGAGTCCACACTCGAAATGTGTTACCGACGAGAAGGACAATTTACACGTGCATGCCCCGGCACATCACGGTTGAAATGTCTCGGCTCGGCATACCAAGAATACAAATGCTAGATACAATGGGGCATAACGTCGCAAAACAACATAGCGGAGATGCCAACTCAGCACAACAAAGAATCATAACACATATCATATACAATGATTATCATCGTAAAGTAATACACACACAAACAATACAGCAACGACGGTATCGTTCGGCGACCTTAACGGCCCGAACAATAACCAGCACATAATTACAAACATCATGAAACAATCACACATGTACAAAACATACAAACCCAAGCTTTAACAGCTCACACAGGTGCGATAACACGCAAGTCACCACGAAATGACAACATTAAAGATCCTCATCACACCTCCCATCAAGGGCTAACAAAACATATGCGTGGCGAACGACTCAACGTTCACACCACCAATTCAATCACAATTCGGAGGGTTAACACCCTAACAACAATACCAACATCATACACATCTTCTCCGACCACAAGCAGGAAATGATGGGTTTTAAAAAAAATAAAAACCACCCTTTGAAAACAGTTTGGAAACACCAGTTGATCTTGAGTATCATTTTACAAAAAGTTGAACAACATCATTTTCGAGACTTTGAAAATCATCTTGCGTTTGAACAAAAATGAGGACACCTTTCTTTTAGTGAAAAACTTTCAGATTATCCGACCCTCGGGTCTAAGTATAAGTGTTTCTAAACATCGAAAATATCTCAAAACATTTTGGTCCTCGAGGTAGAAGAATTTTTGAGACATGTTGTGGCACCTTGGATGTACCACGAGAAAATAATTCATTTTAAAAGTACGTCTCGAAATTTATTTTCTAAGATACTCAAGTTTTCAAGGATAATTCAATGGGCTAGAATGCCCAAAAATTTCAGGTAATTACAAAAAACTTTACAGCGCCATGGGTCCTGCGCCGGAACCCACCAGGCTAAAAACCATTTACAAAAACGCCAAGAAGGCCGATGACGGTAATATTTCAAAAACTCGCAAAAGCCATTTACAAAATACTAAATACCGTCATGAGAATTTCGCCAAAACGATCAAGGCCATAATGCCACAAACTCGGTTAAGGGAATCGGTTTTCGAAATAAAACTCAGTCGGTAAAATACCGAAGGCCATTACAAAAGAACTCACGCTGTGGATAAAAGAAATAAAGTCAAACATGCACAATTCAACAACACTACTCCTCATATGAACGAAATATGAGGATCAAATAACCACATATCAAGAAATCAAAATCCATAAGAGGATTCCGTCACTTAACAAATAATCATAAAAAATAGCTCGTGTCACACGAGGCACAACATAAAGAAGGGAGACTTACATCCACAGGTCGCACGAAGATGATGATCGCCCACGATACTAATCACGACCAACAAACTCAGACGACGCGTCGCGACACGACTTACTCAGACAAAAACCGACGAGACAAAAACTCAACACACACCACTGACCCGACAGCCTAGGTTTCCACAACCTAAGCTCTGATACCATTTATGTAACACCCTCAATCCGCTCAGGGATATTACACGCCGTAGAACCTTTCCTCAAGGATCTACCAGGCTGGTAACAACATCGAACAACTCAACAATGCCTTTAAGGCTAAAATGACTCAGTAGACCAATTTGGTCTTTCAATAAATACATACAACTCAAACACAATACATGCCCACGCAGGGGTCGAATACAACACACTCCCGTACAACGGGAAAGAATACTGCAGCGGAAAATAAACTATAACTAAACCAATGACATCGAACGGGTCCTCGTGTGATTAGTATCGTTCATCTTTCATCATCCTTCGTGCCGACCCTGTGTTATGCTCCCAAACCTGAATGCGAAAACACACATCCACCCCCCGAATACTCGGGGGTTAGCAAAACTCCACTATTTTGCTAGTGCAAGAACAAAGTGCAAATACGAGCCATACAATTCACATTCTACGAATAACAATAACCAGGAATCCTCAAAGATCCAAAACGAAAAACACTTCCCGAGGCAAGAGTTTGGTAAAATATTCTAAAACCGAAAGGTCGCAATTCAAGGGAAAACAATTTATAAAACAGTTTATAATGCCATCGAGAGTTTTAATAGAAAACAATATAGGATTACCGAATCCTTATCTTTCCAAAATCAATAGGGGTCACAGCCCAAAGGTTTTGT
The DNA here is from genome assembly GCA_033398695.1 of Orobanche coerulescens. NCBI lineage: Eukaryota > Viridiplantae > Streptophyta > Magnoliopsida > Lamiales > Orobanchaceae > Orobanche > Orobanche coerulescens. The sequence goes on from JAWKAU010000025.1 coordinate 60,593, forward strand.
TTTCACAAATAAAACCAACCAGAATACACAAGGTTAAAACCCACGTCATGCGTCCTCGACGGGCATAAAATACACACGCACCCGTGAAGTTTCACTCGTGAATCCAGGTCGAAGCCATTGGAATTCCCGGCGTGGCCCCGTCGAACCCTCCCGAGGTGAGCAAACACATTCACAAAACATAAGCAACCGCACTCGTGAATCCAGGGCTATACCATTGGACTTCCTCCGTGATCCCATCAGACCCTCCCGAGGTGAGCGAAAAACAATCACAAAATATACACACGTAGCGGTGAAGTTTCACTCGTGAACCCAGGTCGAAGCCATTGGAATTCCCTCCGTGGTCCCGTCGAACCCTTCCGAGGTGAGCAAACACATTCACAAAACACGTACTCGCATCGCCTAGGACCGGGACGAAGCCACAAATCCCACTCGAGGCCCCGTCGGACCCTCCCGAGCTGGATACTCAAGCACCACACGTCACCTAGGACCGGGACGAAGCCACGAATCCCACTCGAGGCCCCGTCGGACCCTCCCGAGCTGGCCGCGAAATAATCAAGCACAAGTAACATATCACACCAAGGATATCCAAACAATTCGCCAAGAGGCATCAAACACTTAGCAAAACACCACGTCAAACCATAACGCACCGAAAAGAGATAATATATGTACACACGCATTATCAAGCGCAACATCAACAACAAACATATCCATAAGATTCACATACTCGTTCATGAATCACACCAATCACAAAACACACACGGTTTTGAAAGAGGGCCTTTAACAAGGCTAACCAAATCTTTTGAAAACTCATTTCGAACAAACAAACAAACACACCAAGACGATCACCAATCATCATATCCACAAAACAAGAATAGTATGGACAAGGTACTTGCCTCGAATAAGAACAACGCGGAGAATCAACCGAAGTAGATTGACACGAACCGACTACGAACCCGCCGACTCTACCGATCGCTAACTCGCGGTCATAAACTACGAAATACAATAACAACAATGAAATGAATTCCATAACACGACTCAAATCCGTTGAATTCAAAGAAAGAATGACGAAAGTTCAAGTGTTTTCCCCAAAACGGCCAAGAATACGATTTGTCCCGACAAAACACGAAAACGGAATTCCAAGTCGAAATATGGATATAGAATCCATAGAATATGTTTAACAACATCATTTAACCACAATCTATCCAACAAAAATGGATGGAAAATGAGATCGAGAACAAATCCCCCAAAAAGTCGATTCGAAGGAAATCAAGAATTATACTTCGATTCGACGAATAACAATGGATTAAATGATGTTAAACACAAGAATACTACCAAGATTAATCATACCCATCATGAATTAATCAACAACACGGAACGAATCGGACAAAAATGCAAAAACCCCAAAATTCAAGAAATTAGGGTTCTAAGGAGAGATTACCTTGATTCGCTGGATCAAAGGATGATATAGGATGATCAATCCATGATATGAACTCAAGAACTTCGTGGATTTGTTGTTCAACAACATGGCTTCGCCTCCTCCGAAGCTCCAGCCGTGGATCGAAAAGAAAGGAAATGAAAATGAGTGAAAATGAGGCTGCTCTGCCACATTTATACTGGACCGGACTAGCGTGCGCTAGGCTGCCGAGCTAGCGTGCGCTATCGGCCTAGGCCGCAATCCAGAGCCCCCACTGCCCTACTGACTCGTCCAGGTAGCGTGCGCAGCCTTCCGACCGTAGCGCGCGCTACCTACCGGTCGTAGCGTGCGCAATGCCCGACAGTAGCGTGCGCTACCTGCCGATCATCCCTGAGTCCAGTACTCCAGTAACCGCTCTGCCCATCCCGACAATGTACGCTGGGCCGCCCGATAGCGTGCGCTACACCTGTCGGTTAGCGCGCGCAGCCTTCTGGCCGTAGCGTGCGCTACGCCGGTTCCTGCCGTGCTTGCCCGACCAAAGGCTCAAAGACTTCCGATCGTGCTGCCCGCACTGTCCGGCCAAGGTTTCACCGTCATGATCCGACGACTGATTTCCAAAACGCATTTTAACGAACATGACGAAAAGTACGCGGACAACATCAATGACCTGAAATGAAAACATAAAACAATAATTAATCATACGCGACCAAGAAAAGGGTCGAGACAACAAATACAGATACGGATACCCATAACTTTGGGTAAATTACAAAATGGCCCAAAACGCCCGAAAATCACGATACATGATCGAATAACCAAATCGAAGTTCACAACACGTCTAACAAAGTTAAATGGACTCACGGGAAACTCGAAACAGCAGTTTCGAACGATATTCGCAAGAATCGAACTCAAGTGCGGAAAAGTCGCTAAAAAGCACGAAACTCAACAAAACTACACCGAAACGAACTCGGATGTCAAAAAGTGTAGAATTAATCATTCTCAGAATGATGAAACGGTCATGAGCGAGTCATCAAAACGGATTTCCTCCGAAAAAAAATAAATTACCGGAAATCAAAATTACCGGTATTACACATATAATAACTGGGTAAATACTGAGGGTCAAAAATTACAAGTCCAAATCAAAGTGTAGGTCTCATTCATATAGTCAAAGTTCAATATCAAAGGTTCGAATAATCAAAGGGTTAATATCAAAGGTTCAGTTCACATGTATCAAATCAAAGATGCAATGTCAAGGTTCAAACGAAGAGTTCGAATATCAACAGTCTAAAATAAGATAGGCAAATAATATAGAAGAGAGAGAAAGGCCATGAGAGAGAAAGTAGTTGTACTCTTGCTGAAAGAGTACGGAATATATGTACCTTATTCAACAGCAAAAGTAAACAAAGATAGATGGATCACAAGATACAGGATCACTCCTGCTTCACCGAACCTATACGGATCAATAACCAAGTATTACTTTAAGTCCAAATGAATTTGGTTACTCATTTTAATAATATAATAGACTTTGAGTGTGTAACCACCTTTTTAAGAAAACTCAGCTTTTAATATCAAAACATGTATCATGTTTCTGGATTTTTAAAGTATACTTGTGCATCTACTGGAGCCTTAACAAAATTACCCCAGGTAGGTACATATGTTTTCTACTTTGTGTAATTTTTGTAGAATTTTCAGGTAGTATAGTTATAGATCTGAGACTCAAAAAGTAAGCAATTAAGAGACCATGATGTGCTACTCTGAAAATTCCACCAAAAATGACAGAGGCCAAACATATCTTATATTTAAGCCCTGTCCAATTTGAGTTAATGATTCCTTAATGATTTCAAAACAAAAATCATAAACCAAGGTTGAAATTCGGAATACTAATTGACAGGTTTGACACTTGAACTTGTAAAATCAGAAAAGACATTCTCGACATCTAAAATTTACAAGACTTACATATTCAGAAAGTACTTTTCCAGAAATTGAATTTAGACTCACGAATCACTCAAAAACACGTTGGTATCATTAATATGGACCCCTATCAATATGACCCAAAAACCTGACAGCATACCTGGAGATAAATTCAATACAACCCTAATCTTTATTAGCCTTTTAACCTTTTTATCAGCTTTTATCTATAAACAGGTTACAACTTGACGAATTTTTGAACCACATCAGAACTCAAAAGTAAAATTCAAAAAAATTCACCCAGGGTACTTCATTGTCTTTAGAACCCACACGAATTTTCCCAGAATTTATTAGTTAGTTTAACCCCACACGAAAAATACCCAAACTCAGACTATTCAGAAAACCAACCTGCAGTTGTACACAAAAAGTATCCGCCTCAACGACCTACCAAAACATCTAGTAAAAATTTCCAAAAATTCATGGTTTTACTAATCATATAGAAGTTATATACTGAAGAGTTTCATGGCCCAACTCATTATAATTTTTGAATCAAAAATGACAAAGTGGACTGATTACAGACTCCCGAATTTCAGATTCAACACTTAATCACACAAAAATAAAAAACACGACCAAAACAACTCGAAATTACTCCAAACCAATTGGATAACTTAACTAAGACATAAAACTAGGTTTTAATCAAAATAAACTGAATTGAATCATTATATATCATGACCTATCTTGTTCACAAATTCAAGTATACAAGCTATCTTGATTCCAGAATTCATTTAAGCCATCATATAACGTGTTTAATCATACCAACGCACCCGAGACCTTCAATCTACCACCAAGCCTTCCTTTGTGCATGCCTCGATTGAACGGGAATGGTAGAGAACTAGGTAGCCGCCGTTTTTAGTTTTAGGTTTTAGGGTTTTTAGTTTTGTGAAGTATGTGTGTGTGATATATATAGGCGAGTGGGGAGGAATTTCAAAAAGGAAAATGCCTAAATTATGGGAATTTGATGAAAGAATTTGCCAAATTAAAACCCATCACGAACCTTGACATGATTCACGATTTCATATGTTTGTGTACAACATATCATTCGGCTAGGGACAAAAATAGAAAATGTGTGACAATTTTAAATGTGTACAAATTATTTCAATATAAGTCTTATATTCATATTACATTAATTTGTTCAAATGTTAACGATTTAAATACTTAGGTTATAATCGTAATGTAATATTTTAAATAACTAAATGTCTTTTATAGATTCGAGATTAAAGGGTATTTTAACATGTTCAAAAATCTGGGTTTTACAATCTGTTTCTGTGGTTCTGTGTTGACCGTGTTGGAGCTTACCGTGTGAATGTATTCTCGATTATCGTTGATCGTTCGTTGGTCATATTGGAGTTTATCATGATGATGATATTCTCAATTGTGTTTTGATCTCTGGTTCGTCATATTGGAGGTTATCATGTTCATGATATTCTCAGTTGTGTTTTGACCTTTGGATGGTCGTATTAGAGTTTAACATGTCGATGATATTCTCGGTTAATTTATTGGTTGATCATTGTTGGTGATCATCTGAGCGTTCGGATTTTGTGTCGATGTTTCGGGATTTGTTGCCATTGTGTTGGGCAGTTGTTTCACAGATGTATCGTGCACTATTGGTTTTTAGCAGATTGAGACTTGATTGTGTAATCAGGCAGACAGGATTTGACATGAATAGATTATTTCATCCGACGATGATATATTTGGTTGGGACTCATGGAATTGTTATTGTAAGCGTATTGAGGCTTTACAGTGAAGTCACTTGCTAGTATCTCAGGAGATCGTCGACTTGGCGCATATGTAAGTGTACTATTTTGGTTATTCGATAATGATGATGATTGATCGTTGTTGTGATGGTTTCAGAATATTTTGGTTGAACAGTTTGTTGGTTTTTCTATGACGGATTGCAAGTTTCGAGGACGAAACTTATTCTAAGGGTGTAGTATGTAATATCCGGAATTTCTACTACTGTGGTTTAATATTATTTTATCCGAGTTATGTTGTACAACGTGGAATCTGTACAGTATAGATAAAATAAATGAAGGACTAAGACATCTGTATTAGTATTATTACCGCACTTGGTTGACAGTTGTATTGGAAGACATTGTGTGTCGGGCTTATCGTATGAGAATGTTGTTGGAAGATGTATATGTATTCAGTATGTCGTATGTTCGTATTCGGCATATCGAGACGTTGGACAAGAGTAGCTGAAAATGGCTAAATATAGCCTTGTTAGCGCACGCTAATACTCATGTATAGCGCACGCTATCGTGCAGGTATAGCGCACGCTATGGGCATAGGTTAGCGTACGCTAGTGCAGAACATATCAGAGGGAATCTACGTGTAGACCCGGCCACTTTCGGCGCATGTGCCGATGAGTCAACGGATGTTGTAATGTAGTACTAACGCACGCTAAAACCTAAGGACTAGCACACGCTAACTGCAGATCGGACAAAAAGAAATCTTATCATCGTCAGTGCTTTCGGCATGTGGGGACACGGGGGTAGGTGCTAACTGTAGCAAGTCAATTATGATTAGCGCACGCTATGGTCCAAGAAATTGTGTGCGCTAGACAGTGTAATTTACGTACGTTATTACATGGGCATTACGTACGTTAGCTGATGTGCGAAGCAAGGCAGTAGCCTCTGGACTGCGATAGCGCATGCTACTAAGGAAAAAGTAGCACACGCTAATGACAGTCAGTATATATATATATATATATGATTGCAGATGTGAATTATGTTCATTCGGCCATTCCTTCCTTTATTTCGAGAGAGAGAGGGTTTTTAGAGAGAAGTTTGAGGTTCCAAACACTGAGAGATGATGATCTTTAACAATATTAAGCTGAGGAACATGGATTAAAGTCTTGTTCTTGAAGTTATTGATAATTCTTGGAATGAAGTTGATTGTTCTCCTTCATGGTTCGTCTATACAAGGTAATCACTCTTCACCTTTGGATTTCATTTTGCATTGAAGATTGATGTTCTTGAGTTAATGATTATCATATAAACAAGTTGACAAGCATGATTATGAGATGGATCACCGGAGTATGATGATATTAATATGATTCGTGTGATTTAAATTGTGTAGTTCGTTTTCTTGAGATAAGTTGGTTAATCCTCTTTCTCCTTTGCGGATGTTGATGTCATTGCTGATGATTAATCTCTGTAATGTGAGGTTAGGGAATTGTTGTTAGGATTCTTGGTGTTCATGATGTTTATATTTTAGGAAGAAGATGATATGTGAATATATGAATTAGATTAAGAGTTGGATGATTACCTACATGTTAAAGGATATCAGATTTCATTATTTTGATAGCTATGAACATGGTTTAGAATCACTTAGTGTTCTTGATAATCGCAATATGTTGATCGGTATCTGAAATGCATGCAACTGCATGTCATTAGAGCACGCTAGTGTTAATGGCTAGCGCACGCTAACGGGAGTGACTTAGCATACGCTACATTAAGTGATTAACGTGCGCTAAGTCAACAGGCAGGGTAGTATATTCTATTTCGGTTATGAATTCGTGATCGTTTAAGTTGGTTTGATCAGACTTGTGGTTAGCCGAGATATTGTTGAGCCATTAGTTTTGTGAATTGGTTTTATCGATTGTTGATTGTTATCGAACTTGTTGTTTATCGAATTACTGTAATAGGTTGAGAATATTGATCGGTGATTATAACCGTGTGTTGCGGTCAAGTTCGAGGATGTTCATGAATTTCTTTCTTCAGGACCGAGGATCTTGTAGATGACGGCAATGGATTTGTCAACAACTTCCTCGTCGTTGTATCGGTATCGAGGTAAGTTATTACTTGTTCAGTTTATAATATTTAATGAATGGTTTCCGTTTCATTTGTTTATAATTCGTATAGCAATATTTATAATCGTAATCACATGAGATTTAGGATTATAAATCGTATTCGAGTAGATGGAAGCTAAATCATAATGTATATGATTTACTTTTGTTATTGGTATACTTGTATATCGAGGATATATTGTGATAAAGACGAATATATGAATTATCTGCAATCCGTGATACTTTGGACCGTCGAGTATTGAGGATAATGGTTCGTGATGGTTTAGACATTGAGATCGCTCTCGAAGGACTCGGGGCAAGTACTCTAATCATTTTTATCATTTGTGTCGATCATTTCGTAATACATTCGTGTATCGTTGTTGTCATGCATTTGTGCATTGTTGTTGTCGTGTATTGTGTACTGTTGTTTTGTGCAGTTGTGCATTGTTGTCATATGTCCACCTCATGTTGGTCCGACGGGATCATCGGGGGATCTATGCTAGAGTGCGCGGGATCATCGGACGGGTTTTCCACCTCAGGTTGGTCTGACGGGATCATCGGGGGATCTAGGCAGTGAACGCTGGATCATCGGATTGTCGTGTATTGTTGTTGTGCATATGTATATTATAGGTTTGCCATAAGTATACATTTTCGTTATTGTTATGATCATATTGACATTGTTATATGAGTATGCATTTATAGGTCTTGTGTTAGGACCATGTCTGTATGTTGTGTTGATCTGATCTTGGATTAGACTGACGTGATTGTCATGGTATTTCGTATCTTGAGGTATGTTCCGTATTTCCTTGGTACTTGTCTTTGATGGACAATCAATTATCATATTGGAATTGTCGACGTTATCCGATGGATTGAATTGCCCAGAGTTGGTATAATTTCCGTATCGCGAGTTATGATAATATTTTGAGAACCTTGGGTATTGTTGAGATACCGTACAGATATTTCGGTATTATCTTAATGTGTTGTTAAGGATACGAATAATGGATTTTCGTAAAGTTACGACGGTAAGATTACATTGGTCGTATTCTTACTTAGTATTTCCATTGATATGTAATTATTGACGTGATGTGATGGTTATCATTGTTGGATATTATGGCTGACCCCGTCATGGGTTTTCTTTTTAGGTTCTTGGATTATCAAGTTTGTTGTGGTCGTGAAGAGATGAACTTCCCGGAGGATACTGGCTAGGGCATGTATTTTTGTATTGAGTTTCTGATCAGTTGTTGTATTCCGCTGCTAGAGTATTTTAATTGTTTGTCTTTATCCACTGCGTGAGTATTTTTAAATGGCCTTTTGGTATCTGGTAACTTAGGTTACTTTGGCAATCGTTCTCTAAATCGTCGATACGTGTAAGAGATAGCTTAACGTATGTTTTTAAACTGTTGAGCTTTGGCATTTCGGGCCTTGTGGTTCCAAATGAGATTTTACGACAGTTTGATAAACGGGTTGTATTAAGTCTTCGAATATTTTAAATAGATAATACCGTCGTTAGCCTCTTGGGCGTTTGTAAATATTTGCAAAAATTTCCTCCAGCCTTGTGGGTTCCATCTCGGGGCCACGACGCTGTAATATTTCTGGATGGCTCTGGGGGTGTTACATGTACTACAGCAGCCAACTCCAGATCATGTTGGATAGTTCAACTCATGTGGTTTAAGCTGTCTCGATACATAGGCTACTACTTTACCATGTTGCATCAGAACACAAACCAACCCCTGCTTTGAGGCATCACTATAAATAACAAAGTCTTCTGTCGGATCAGGAATCATTAATACTGGTGCCGAGGTTAGTCTCCTTTTCAACTCTTGAAAACTTTCCTCGCACTTGTCACTCCATTCAAACCTCATGCCTTTCCTTGTTAACTGGGTCATAGGAGTGGCGATTTTTGAAAATCCTTCGATAAATCTTCTATAATAGCCATCTAGGCCCAGAAAGCTGCGAACTTCGCTCGCATTCTTGGGTACTCCCCAACTACTCACTGCTACAACCTTATCAGATCTACCTCGATTCCTTTTGAAGTCACCACATGTCCAAGGAATCCAACTCTGTTGTTCTTACCCGAAATATTATCCGGAGATGATATGCTGGAATGGACGAGTAACAAACAAAATGCGAGAGCACGTCCGTGGGGAAGTAAATAACACAAGATTTGCCGGGGTTGTTAGTCCCGGGCTTGAATGCTCTCGCGAGATGTTATTAATATGAATAATTGTGAGTAAAAATATTAATGTTAGAGTAAAATTACAATGAGTGTAAAGACCCTAGTTATATTAGCTCTCGAGTGCTGAAGATTGTCGGAAAAACCAGAGTTGAGGCTCTGTGAGTTCTTGTTACAAAGAAAAGGAGTTCTCTGTATTGTTTGTTGTGTGTAATCGTGTTTACGTTGTCACTGTTCTTTTGCCAATGCTTGAGGCCTCCTATTTATAGGAGAAAAGGTTGTAGGGATGTCTCTGTCAACCGCGGGCGATCGCCGTTCCTTTCATTTAAATAAGGCGGGCGATCGTCCCAAAGACGTGGAATCGCTTTCTTAAAGTCCGCACTGCCGCCGCCGCGATGCACGAACTAATGAGGAGGCGACAGGTGCCTCTTCTCGCTGCCTTGGGAGGTCCCACCTAGGACCTTTCGGCGGGTCTGTCGGTAGGTGAGGCCGTCCTTATCACTGACAGCTACTGATGGGCTGGAGTAGGGCCTGTTCTTGCGGCGCTTTGCGGATCTGCACGTGTGCATTCACCCGAGATTCGGTCTTCGCAGACTTTGACGGGTGTCGGATTCACACGTGGCATGGTACGGTCGTCCCCGGTCGGACATTAGAGGTGATCGCCAGATGCCAATAGGCGATCGCCTTGGACGTCGATTGCTAGGCGTTTGCCCAACCTCTGTCTTCTTTGGTTGGCTTCCGACCATTATGCCGATTGCCATCGAGGTGTATAAATCACCGCACAACAATTGCCCCCCAGCTCGCTCCAATGTTGAAGACGTGGGGTGAGGTGGCTCTGTTGGCGATCACTTGTTTTAGACGATCGTCTCCCGGACGAACTGATTTTGAATTTGGACGATCTCTTCGGACGCTGGAAAGAGCGGGAAGTGGAGGCGGGCTTTGAGACATCACTGGGGCACGTGTCGCGCTCCCGTTAGGGGAGTCTGATGGTTTTGTCAAACTTTTCGTCTGGCGTGCCCTCGAAACGACACCTACGCGGATTTCGAGGGCTGCATTAAATGTGGCTTATCCGACGGTTGCACTTCAGCCCTCGAAATTCCACTTATTTGCCCAGAATTCCCTACCCCCGCCTATAAAAGGGGACAGGGCTACTGGGTTAGATCTGTAACATCCCAAACTAGGCGGATATTACAGTGCCGTGGACCCCCGACTGGGACCCACCAGGCGAATGAAAATTAATGAATTAAATAATATAATTGTAGTACCGAACCACAATATATTATCAATCACTCCGATGAGGAGTTTTATTATAACACACCCAAGATAATAACCGAATACAAGTATATTTTATATGGAGATAAAATATACAACACTGAATGAACTCAATATCCAAACTAAATCATAATGGAAATAAAATAAAGAAAACACGGTGAATGAAAGGATCGGTGCCCCTACTAGTGTCACTGACTCGCCGTCAATGTTCTCTTCCCGTGCCTTCGCCTTGCCATGACTAAAACAATATCCCCAACGGCCGGGCCATACGTAACAACAATCCTCAAGAGTTGAATAAACACAATCATGATATATCTTAATTATGAAATGAAGCTGAAGAGAGGCATCATAGTACACCCGTAATGGAATGAGCACGTGCACAAGACGGATGTCCGGACACACCCGCCATTGTACCTAATTAGTCTCACGGAGGTACATTACCGTGTGCATACCCAATGTGCGTGAACCCAACACATGACCATCACGTGCCCGACTAAAAATCCCACACATCCACACCCGGCCGCGCAATATGAACCCAGAAGGTCATATGAACAAGAATGACCATGAAGAATAATAATGAATAACAATCCGACAAAGTCAAGAATGACTCACCGAGATGAAATGATAGTGAAATGAATGATAGCTCAATGAAATGATTGGAACCATCGTTCCTCGTGAATGAAGTGATTAATTGACAATTACAAGTCTCAATACGGTTAATACATTATGAATGAATTATAATTATGAATGAACAACAACGAAAGGAATGAAAATCCTTTTAACCGAGTAAGAATTAACTTACATAACACCGGTGAACAATGTCCTTCCACGAACAAACGTCCTAAATGAAATGTCGGTCGCTCGAACAACCTTGAATAATACAATTACCAACAATCCGTTCAACATACGAATCAAACACGAATATAACGAACTCAAAACGTCGATACGACTAAACCAAGTTCATTGGGGTATTATATCGAACACGTTGTAACCAATCTTCGATTGTTTATAATCAATCCTCAATTATACCAATATCGAATCCCCAAGGAGTGTTTCAACCGACAAAACATCTTCAATCCCATCAAAAATCCAATATGAATATCCAAATTCGTGATTACATCGACATCTAATCGAAAACCCCCAAATCCAAATCAATATTCAAAGTGTTCTTGAATAATCCCTATTAATCCGATGATAATCCTTAACAATTCATACTCACAAGTATATCACTTCATATATCATGATTATCACATCCAAAACATTATATCTCAACTCAAAATCGAAATCCAAGATGTTTGAAGAATGTTACCTTTGAAGATCTAAGTACTTTGATTCGATGAACACGCGTTAGATCGAGAATCCGAGCTTCACAACCGAATGAAGATGATGAAAATCGAGTACTCAAGTGATTGATGATGAAAAATTTCTGCCACAAACCCTCTCTATCGGAACTAGGATGAAGAAATGATGAAAATGAGGAAATCCCGTCGGTCCACTTATATAAGTCCCAGGGACGCACGCCAACCCGCACGACCAAGTATCCGTGCGTCCGGTCGTGCGTGAGGCTTCTGCCGGCAACTGCTCTTAGCGCACGAGCGCCACGCACGAGCAGTAACTCGTGCGGCCTGCTCGTGCGGCCCTGACTCGAACGCTAGGCCTCCTGCCCAGTACAACCGCAACACACGAGCATCGCGCACGAGCAGTTGCTCGTGTGGCACTGACTCGACCACTGGGTCTCCTGCCCAGTCCAGTCGCAACACACGTGCGCTGCGCACGAGTAGTTGATCGTGTGGCCTACTCGTGCGGCACTGACTCGGCCGCTGGGTCTCCTGCCCAATCCAGCCGCAACGCACGAGCGCCATGCACGACCTGATGCTCGTGCGTCCTGCTCGTGCGGCCCTGCTCGACAAGCAGTTCAGCTATAACGATGCACCGAGTACAAAAATCACAGAATTCGAGAAGTACGGGGACAAAAGCACGAGAATAACAAATATTATGCCGAACGGTGAACACAATTGAATGAGTATGAATGATGAGTGATTATTAATGAGTGAGAATTACTGAGTGACAATTACTGACTGATAATTACTGAATAAAAATGACTGAATTACAACCGGGTATTACATACTCCCCCCCTAAAAATAGTTTCGTCCTCGAAACTAAGGGTCAAACAACTCGGGATAACTCTCCCGCATACTATCTTCGGTTTCCCAAGTAGCCTCTTCGACTTCGTGTCTAGACCAATTGATTTTTACCAAAGGAATCGTCTTGTTCCTCAACTGCTTGATTCGCCGCTCTAATACTCGTATAGGACGCTCCTCATATGAATGATCATCGGCGATCTCGATTTCGTCAAACTGAAGTATGTGGCTCGGGTCGGCAACATACTTCCGTAACTGAGATACGTGAAACACATTATGAATTCGGCTCAACGCCGGAGGTAGGGCTAATCGATAAGCTAACTCGCCTACTCGATCCAAAATCTCAAACGGTCCAATGAATCTCGGACTCAACTTTCCCCTCTTCCCAAAACGGAAGATACCACGACTCGGGGATACTTTGACCAAAACATGGTCACCTGTATCGAACTCTAATGGTCGATGACGATTATCTGCATAAGATTTCTGTCGACTCTGAGCGGTCAACAAACGACTCCTGATCAAAGATACCTTCTCACGGGCGGCTATAATCATATCGGGCTCAATGTCGATTGATTCTGATAAGTCATCCCAACACAAAGGAGATCGACAACGACGACTGTACAAGGCCTCGTAAGGTGCTATCTTAATCGAAGCATGCCAACTATTATTGTGCGTGAACTCGATCAACGGTAGTTGGGCTTCCCAATCATCTTTCCAATCGAGAACACATGCCCTCAACATGTCCTCTAAGGTCTGAATAGTCCTCTCTGATTGTCCGTCGGACTGAGGATAAAAAGTTGTACTGAGATTAAGCTGAGTTCCCATAGCATGATGAACTGATTTCCAAAAATGATACACGAATCGTCCGTCACGATCGGAAACGATACTTTTATGAGTACCGTGCAATCTCACTATCTCTTTGATAAACAACTGGGCAAGTCTCTCGGGACCCCACGTATCCTTAATCTCAAGGAAATGATCTGATTTAGTTAAGCGATCCACAATTACCCAGATTGTATTCATGCCACGACGACTCATCGGCAAACTCATGATGAAGTCCATTGAAATATCCTCCCACTTCCACTCTGGACTAGGGAGAGGTTTCAGCATACCCGCCGGTCGCTGATGTTCTATCTTGACTTGCTAATAGGTCAAATATCTCGAAACAAATTCCGCAACTTCTCGCTTCATATTACTCCATCAGTAATTTCGTTTCAAGTCTTTATACATCTTGCTAGACCCCGGATGAACGGAATAAGGGGTAGCATAAGCTTCTCTCAAAATCGAGTTTTTCAACTCGTTATTCGCTAGTACGCACAACCGATTCTTAAACGCAAAAGTCCATCCTCGTGGACCACAAACCCAGGGGCTTTCCCCTGAGTCACATCCTCTAGAATGCGTAACAGAAATGGGTTCGAACCCTGATTCTCCCTGATCGTCTCCTCAAGTGGCGATGAAATCTCCAACGTATAAAGTTGCCCTTGTACTCGCTGTAACCAGACCCCGATCTCGGGTCTCAGAAATTCCTGCTGAAGTTCCTTTTGAACTGTTAATCGAGCAAGCATCTGCTCCTGAATGGACTTATGACTCAAGGCGTCGGCGACAACGTTTGCCTTGCCCGGGAGGTAAAGTATCTCGATATCATAATCTTTTATTAGTTCCAACCACCGTCTCTGTCGCATATTTAACTCCTTCTGAGTAAATATATACTTTAAACTCTTATGATCGGTGAATATCTGACAGGTAACGCCATAAAGATAATGACGCCAAATCTTCAATGCGAACACCACGGCTGCTAGCTCCAAGTCGTGGGTCGGATAATTAACCTCGTAAGGTCTCAATTTCCGTGAAGCATAAGCAATAACTTTCCCGTTCTGCATGAGTACACATCCGAGACCCTGTCCGGACGCATCACTATAAACCACAAATCCTTCCATCCCTTGCGGTAAAGAAAGGACAGGTGCTGAAATTAACCGGGTCTTGAGTTCCTCAAAACTCTATTGACACGCGTCGGACCATGTGTATTTCTTATCTTTCCGTAAAAGGTTCGTCATGGGTTGAGCGATTTTAGAAAATCCTTCAACAAATCGCCGATAATAACCAGCTAATCCGAGAAAGCTTCGGATTTCCTTAACATTCTTCGGAGGTAACCAATCTTGGATAGCCTCCGTCTTCTGAGGGTCAACACGCACCCCGTCTGATGAAATTACATGTCCGAGAAACGTCACCTCGGACATCCAGAACTCACACTTGGAAAACTTTCCATAAAGTTGCTCTCACCTCAACACGCGAGCACCTGATGAAGGTGAAACTCGTGCTCCTCCAGGTCACGAGAATAAATTAAAATGTCATCAATGAAGACAACCACAAACTGATCCAAAAAGTCGATGAAGACCCGATTCATTAATTCCATGAATACCGCAGGTGCATTAGTTAACCCAAACAGCATTACCACAAACTCATAATGACTATAGTGTGTTCGGAACGCCGTCCTTGCGATATCCGACTCTCAAATTCGCAACTGATAATATCCAGATCTTAAGTCGATTTTGGAAAATACTGAAGCTCCCTGAAGTTGATCCAAAAGATCATCGATACGGGGTAGAGGATACTTATTCTTGATCGTCACCCGGTTCAATTCCCGGTAATCAATACACAAGCAGAACGAACCATCCTTCTTCTTGACAAAAAGCACTGGTGCTCCCCACGGGGATGCACTCGGTCGAATGTAACCCTTCTCGGTCAAATCCTCTAATTGATTCTTCAACTCCTGCATTTCGGTCGGGGCCATCCGATACAGTGCCTTCGATATAGGGGACGTACCGGGCTCCAACTCAATCATGAATTCCACATCTCTCTGTGGAGGCAAACCAGGTAACTCGTATGGAAAAACATCGGCATATTCTCTCACCACAGGAATATCCGTCAACATTACTGATGGTTTCTCGGTCTTGGTCATATAGCACCAATAACTGACACACTCCTGATTGAGTAATCTCACTGCTTTCATCAAATTAATGACTCTTCCAGAATAGCTGGGATTACCTCCCTGAAACACACATTCGACCCCATCGTCTGAAATGACAGTGACCATACGCTTACGGACACTAATGACGGCATCGTGATGATCCATCCAATCAATACCCAAAATGACGTCGTCTCTCGGTAAATCTACCACGATTAGGTCTGCTAACCAATCACGGCCATGAAGCTGAATCGGACAATCCTTAATCTCATGATTCCCGATAATTCTTCTACCATCAGGTAGACCAATGACATAAGGCTCACAACTAGTAGCACTACCCAGATGTAGTCTACTCAAACATGACTTGGAAATGAATGAATGCGATGCACCAATATCAAAAAGGGTACACACATGTTGAGATAAAATATCGAGTGTACCTGAGATCATCCGTTCCTCTGGATCGTCGGTCTTCTTCATCTCATAAATTCGGGGCTTGCCGGCCCCCGAACCGGACGCTTTTGCCTGATAGCTTTTGGCTCCGCCTTTATTAGCTCCTGTCGTCTTGAACGATGCTGACTGAGTGGCCTGATTCTGCACCACTGAATGTCTTGGGGTCTGAGATGACGCCGGAGTAGGTTTAGAGTCCCTTCGGCGAAAACGGGCCTTATGCCCAGCAATCCCATAGTTGTGGCACGTGACAGTCTACCTCGGACACTTGGTGCTGAAATGACCCTGTTCTTCACAGTTGAAACAGGTGATGGCCAAATTAGCCGCTCGTGACTAAGATTCCGCGGGTTTAGGCACCATAGGAGGTCGCTCAGAAAAATTAGAGCCCGCACGAGGTTTCTTGAAAGTGGCCTGACTGCCGTCAGACAGATTACGATTCTTAGACTTCTTGCTAGCAGATGAAGGTTGTTGCTTGGCAATTTCCTTAGCAGTAAGCTCATAAGTAAGAGCTTTCTCAATGAATTCGGCCAGAGTGGTGCAAATGTGATTAAGCAACTGCATCCTCATACGAGGCTTCAACCTCTTGCTGAAATACTTAATCTTATCCGCCTCAGAGTGAATGATAGATGAGGCGAAAGGAAGAAGTTCCTGAAATTTCTCGGCGATGGCGAGAACATCATCGTCCACTGAAAGGTCGGGAGTGAGTAATTCTGACAACTTGGCCTCCCTGAGAATGATATCCGCCGGATCAGATGAGCCCTCGAAGGTTGGTGGTCGCTGGCGAGAGATATCGCCAATGATACTGCTCACACCCCTCTCTTGCCTCTGAGGTGGCGGAGGAGGAGCCTGTTGATTTTGAGTAGTCGAGTTATGCATCGTCTCCATCAGTTGTGCCATCTGAGTCATTTGGGCCATCATGCCACCTTCTGACTGAGCTGTGTCCTGGGTACGACTCCCTGATGGTGAATGATTACGTCCAGGTGAATGAGTGGCAGCATCACTGCTTGATGAATTAGCATTATTCCTTGCATTAGCGTATGTATTCACATAAGCTCTCGGGTTTCGACCTGCACCACGGCCTCTTCCCTCGCGTCCTCTGCCAGCTCTTTCCATACTGAAGTGGAAAGTCATATGATAATTATATATCTCGCATGAATATCATATTATGATTACGTTATGAAATGATGAAAATGAGCATACGCGCTCAAACACAATGATTACATGAATGATCAACTGAAGTGACGTGATTATCTGATGAAATTCTTGAAATGATTATCTTGAACAAGTTAACAAAATTAATGATATGATCCTCAAAATCAACAACTGAACAATGAAATGAACTGAGTGATTAATGAATTAACATGATCGACTTGATCAAAAATGAAAATGATGAAAGAGGATTGTTGACTGTTGAATGATGAATGAGTGATTCTATTGCTAGAAATTATACCATGGCGTCAGAAAACTTGCTGTTCTTTGGTCTGATGGGCTCGGCATTTGCACAGGTCACACGTGACGCGAAAGTACAATGATACTAGTCTGGTGAATGATGATTTCAAATGAGACATGACTTGGAAGGTAGTATTCAAAACCACGCTCCGATACCAATTCTGTAACACCCCAAACTAGGTGGATATTACAGTGCCGTGGACCCCGATTGGGACCCACCAGACGAATGAAAATTAATGAATTAAATAATATAATTGTAGTACCGAACCACAATATATTATCAATCACTCTGATGAGGAGTTTTATTACATCACACCCAACATAATAACCGAATACAAGTATATTTTATATGGAGATAAAATATACAACACTGAATGAACTCAATATCCAAATGGAAATCTGCAGCGGAAATAAAATAAAGAAAACACGGTGAATGAAAGGACTGGGCCCCCTACTAGTATCACTGGGACTCCTCGCCGTCAATGTTCTCTTCCCGTGCCTTAGCCTTGCCATGACCTAAAAACAATATCCCCCAACGGGCCGCCATACGTAACAACAATCCTCAAGAGTTGAATAAACACAATCATGATATATCTTAATTATGAAATGAAGCTGAAGAGAGGCATCATAGTACACCCGTAATAGAATGTGCACGTGCAAAAGACGGATGTCCGGACACACCCGCCATTGTACCTAATTAGTCTCACGGAGGTACATTACCGTGTGCACAGTCCAATGTGTCGGTGAACCCAACACATGACCATCATGTGCCCGACTAAAAATCCCACACATCCACACCCGGACGCGCAATATGAACCCAAAAGGTCATATGAACAAGAATGACCATGAAGAATAATAATGAATAACAATCCGACAAAGTCAAGAATGACTCATCGAGATGAAATGATAGTGAAATGAATGATAGCTCAATGAAATGATTGGAACCGTCGTTCCTCGTGAATGAAGTGATTAATTGACAATTACAAGTCTCAATACGGTATGAATGAACAACAACGAAAGGAATAAAAATCCTTTTAACCGAGTAATAATTAACTTACACAACACCGGTGAACAATGTCCTTCCACGAACAAATGTCCTACATGAAATGTCGGTTGCTCGAACAACCTTGAATAACACAATTACCAACAATCCGCTCAACATACGAATCAAACACGAATATAACGAACTCAAAACGTCTATACGACTAAACCAAGTTCATTGGGGCATTATATCGAACACGTTGTAACCAATCTTTGATTGTTTATAATCAATCCTCAATTATACCAATATCGAATCCCCAAGGAGTGTTTCAACCGACAAAACATCTTCAATACCATCAAAAATCCAATATGAATATCCAAATTAGTGATTACATCGACATCTAATCGAAAACCCCCAAATCCAAATTAATATTCAAAGTGTTCTTGAATAATCCCTATTAATCCGATGATAATCCTTAATAATTCATAATCACAAGTATATCACTTCATATATCATGATTATCACATCCAAAACATCATATCTCAACTCAAAATCGAAATCCAAGATGTTTGAAGAATGTTACCTTTGAAGATCCAAGTACTTTGATTCGATGAACACGCGTTAGATCGACAATTCGAGCTTCACAACCGAATGAAGATGATGAAAATCGAGTACTCAAGTGATTGATGATGAAAAATTTCTCCCACAAACCCTCTCTCTCGGAACTAGGATGAAGAAATGATGAAAATGAGGAAATCCCATCGGTCCACTTATATAAGTCCCAGGGACGCACGACCAACCCGCAAGACCAAGTGTCCGTGCGTCCGGTCGTGCGTGAGGCTTCTGCCGGCAACTGCTCTTAGCACACGAGCGCCGTGCACGAGCAGTGACTCGTGCGGCCTGCTTGTGCGGCCCTGACTCGAATGCTGGGCCTCCTGCCCAGTACAGCCGCAACACACGAGCACCGCGCACGAGCAGTTACTCGTGTGGCCTGCTCGTGCGGCACTGACTCGACCACTGGGTCTCCTGCCTAGTTCAGTCGCAACACACGAGCGCCGCGCATGAGCAGTTGCTCGTGTGGCCTGCTCGTGCAACACTGACTCGGCCGCTGGGTCTCCTGCCCAATCCAGCCGCAACGCACGAGCACCACGCACGACCAGATGCTCGTGCGTCCTGCTCGTGCGGCCCTGCTTGACAAGCAGTTCAGCCTATAACGATGCAACGAGTACAAAAATCACAGAATTCGAGAAGTACGGGGACAAAAGCACGAGAATAACAAATATTACGCCGAATGGTGAAGACAATTGAATGAGTATGAATGATGAGTGATTATTAATGAGTGAAAATTACTGAGTGACAATTACTGACTGATAATTACTGAATAAAAATGACTGAATTACAACCGGGTATTACAAGATCTTTATGCGCTCTTGCCTTAGAAGAAGACATAGCCGAAATTCCTTGAAGCTTCGTGCGCCGATCGACGTTCTCTCTAGGTACCTTTCTCTTCGAATATATCTGGAGGAGGATCCACCGTGTATGAGACGGGTAGCACTTCCGCCGCCGCGACTTTGACTACCCGGGATGAAACCTCCGCGGATTTTCACGTGGAGACGGCCGTCGAGGCCATTCGCGTTGGGATTGAACCCGCGGAGGTTGAAGAGCTTTTCAACGAGGCTGATGCGGCAAGGTCGTCGTCGGCGGAGCAGAGGCACTTGCCGATAGACGAGGATGAGGCAGTGAGACTGTACTGGGAGCAGAACAGTGTGTTCGGCCGGGCCTTTCTGGAATTTGCCGAGCTTATGGAGAGGCTGGCCGGACCACGTCTTCAGTTTGATTTTCGCGCATACTCGGTCGCCCACCCCTATGAACCCGTAAAGCGGATGTCATTCCGGGCCGCGGACCGCTCCCCGTGGACCCTCGACCAGATCAAGAGTTCGGAGACTAAGAAGGATTTGATTCGTTAGAGGGCGGAGTTCCATGTCCCCTCCGATGTTTTACTGTATGTGCCCGCCGAGAACGAGCACGCCGACCAACCTCCCGAGGGTATGGTCGCCGTTAACGAGTTGATCATGGGTGCCGGATTGCGGTTCCCATTGTCGTTCACCGTGTCATATCTGTTGACCGCCTTGAATGTGGCGCCGCTCCAACTGATGCCGAACACCTGGTTGCAGAACGTCAGCACTTTGACTCTTTTTGGCAGTCACCGGCTGTTCCGTCTTCCTTCTACACTGGAAATGAACTACCTCTTTAAGCTGACGGCGCAGAAGGGTTCAGTTGGCGGCTACCACATTCAGGGTCGCATGGGCCGGGTGGTCCTTGGGGTGCCGAACAAGTTCCGGGGTGACCTGACAAAATGGTGTTGGGTCGGCAGAGCGTGGAAGTCGGCCGCGAGCGACAAACCCGAGGATAAGTTGGATATCCCCACCGGCTTTCGGGAGAGGAATCCAAGTAAGGGTTTTAACTCTCCCTTTGTTCGGATACACCTTGAACTGATCTAATTTGGTTTTCTTTTTGGAGGCTCCCTTGTTCCAGCGGCCGGCGACCTTCCATTTGACTTTTCGATGGGAGCGAATCCGCGGTCTTCCGGACAGTTACATCGACACTCGCATGATCAACAACGAAGCTCATTGGTTGGGCGCTCGGTTTTTTCGCTTTCCCCGCCACTTGAAGGTCCCAGGTACAAATGTTTACGATCTCCTTTCTGCTTGACGATCGCCTTTGATTGAAAGAGATGTCTAACCTGGTTGAATGTCTTCTTTGACAGAGATCTACTTCCCCCGCTACTCCGAGCCACCGAGAGAGATTGCTATGTCGAACCCTAGCCTTATGAATCGTCTCCGCCAAGGGAAGAAGGCGGGCCGTGCCCCTGCAGCGATGACCCTTCCTATCCCTGAGGCGAAACTGTTGGGATTCCGAAAATAAAACGAAATACGCAGCGGAAATAAATACGAATCCCAAACAGGATCGATCAAGTAACGTATATACGAAAAATAAATACGAAGAAAGGTAAAGATTCATACCCTTGAAGCCTTTGAAATAAATCTTCGTTAAAGTGTAGACGATGATCACGATCCCGTCCCGAACACGAAATCCCTTCGTTCCAAGCACCGAAAATTCGAAGCCTCTACTTCACACGCGTCGGAAGTTGCCCGGAAAAATCTACAACACTCCGTTCTATGAAGAACACGGCTAGGAAGTATTTTAGGAATTTTTTCTCTCTTAATTTTTCTTACTTCTTTTCACCTCAAAGATGAACAAAATGAAGAAGAAAAATTTTTCTCTCTCCTCACTCAAAGAACTCACTACCGGCAGATACATGAATGAGTATGAATTGTTTTTTTGGTATCTCATCTCATCTCATATATAATGTAATGATATATATATTATAAAGGAATAATTATTCCTTTACAACTATCATTCACAATTATGTGGGAATCTCAACTCTAAGTGAGTTCCCACACACATGCAAGATGATGCCATGCCATGAGGAGTGGGTGGCCACAAGGAAGTTTCTAGAAAACGAGCCGAGCCACTCGGCTCGGTACCTGACGCTCACAAACGACTTCGTTAAATACACTCCTTTTAATCATCAATGTATTTATATTAATTAATTAATCTAATTAATTAATTATATCAAATACAAATATATATTTCTCTAAGAAATATAATTTATGAATTAAATTAATTACCCAGAACTTAATTTAAATTCATAAGACCGATATTTGATTTATCCAATAAATCATAATTAGATATCCAATATCTAATATTAATAGAGAGATAATAAATTCACATTTATCCGTCAACGCTCCCGATGCGCGACTCGTAGGTCCGTCTCACCGGCATTGGGAGGAACTAATGAGTGCGGCAAGACTTAGCCACTTAGCGGCCGCATCAGAAACCCCGATCGAGAACGAATGAAGGGATCATTCCGTAACCATTATGTCGTGAATACTATATACGTATAGACCCTTCATCGATATCCCGGTCAAGTCTTCGGTCACGGTAAAGTCAAACCTCATCGTTGACTAAATCCTATACATGTGTTAATGCAAATCAAAACCGATCGATTAATAGTGTATCTAATACGACTATATCGTAATGCTTTGGCCAAAGACTTATGATCTTATTTGCCATTAACCGTATAGGACATTCGCCGCTCACTAACAGAGATAGAATCCTTTCTTGGCGTACAAGAAGATCGCTACCCGCCCGTATAGTCCGCACTTCGAGGTCAACTCAAGAATTAAGCAAATGAGTCTAACTACTCTAATGACAAACTAAACGTCACAGCACATCTTCATCAACCCTCAAGTCAAAGGTCCACGTATACTATCACAACCTTCGATTCACATCGACTCTCCGAGAGTGAATACCGTGTGATCAATCGAGTATGAGTCGTGTTCGAGTATACGTCCCACCAATATACTTATAACTATGATATCAAGACGTGCACACGCCCTAGCATCGATTATACAAGTCATATTAAAACTTAATGCCCATTTTAAGTTTATTGACTTGCGAACAATTTACGTAAATAAACTTTAAACACTTCCAAGACATTTTCTCTTATCCCATAACGAGAATGGAATGTTCGATTTATTTACATGGACTTCACTTCAATGTTTACCAAGTCAAGAATGCAATTGAAATACAATAAACAGTGAATGAATCGTATTGCCTTTTTATTAATTATTCCATAATTACAAGTATAATGCCCTTACTCTCTCATCCCCGAGTGGCATTCGAGGGCATATTCCTAACAATCTCCCACTTGCACTCAATGCCACACATCATGGTATCCAATACCCATGCTCTTCGATGTCTTTCTAAGACGGCCTCGTATAATGGCTTAGTCAATGGTCGAGACATTGTCTTCCGAGTCTACTCTTTCCAATGAAACATATCCTTTTTCCACCATCTCGAACGATGTGGTACTTTCTCTCTATATGCTTGGTGTTGTGGTGAGCCCTCGGCTCCTTGGCTTGGGCGACACTCCATCATTATCACGTAATAGTGATATAGGCAACTCCGCGTTAGGCACCACTTGAAGTTCTTGTATAAACTTCGCATCCAAAATGCTTCTTTGCTAGCCTCTCGAGGCACTTGATACTCTGCTTGGCAGTGGAATCTGCAGAGCGGTTTGCTTGGAGCTTCTCCAAGATACCGCTCCTCCATTGAGAGTAAATAAATACCAGATGTCGACTTAGAGTCGTCATTGTCTCCTTGAAAATCGAATCGGTGAATCCAATCACCTTCGCTTCCACCACCATAAGTAAGAACTAAATCTCTAGTTCTTCTTAAGTACTTAAGAATGTTCTTTACTAAGTCCAATGTTCCCTTCCGGTTTGCTTGAAATCGACTTACCATACTCACAGCGTAGGCTAAGTCTCGGTCTCGTACACAACATAGCGTACATGAGGCTACCCATCGCCGAGGCATAGGGTACCTTACTCATCTCTCTCTTGTCTTCCTCACTTTGAGGACACATTTTCGTGGTGAGATGAATTCCATGTCGCATGGGAAGGAACCCTCTTAGATTCATCCATCTTGAATCTTCTCAGATTTTATCGATATAAAGGGCTTGGGAAAGTCCTATCATTCTTCGCGGTCTATCTCTCGTAAAGACGGATCCCTAGAATATAGGAAGCTTCTCCCAAGTCTTTCATGGAGAACGCTTTAGAAAGCCAAGCTTTCAAAGGCCGAGCATTGCTATGTTATTTCCTATAAGTAGAATATCATCTACATATAGTACTAAGAACGCAATGTTGCTCCCACCGATCTTTTTGTAAACACACGGTTCCTCCTCATTTCGCTCAAGTCAAAGTCCTTAATCGCTCACAAATCGAAGGTTCCAACTCCGAGAAGCTTGCTTCGCACCATAAATGGCTCAAGCGGCTTACACACTTTATGAATATTAGCTTTGGACACAAAACCTTTAGTCGCTCCATATAGATTTCTCCTCGAGGTATCCATTTAGAAAAGTCGTTTTGACATCCATTTGCCATATTTCATAATCATAATAGGCGAGAATGGCAAGCATCATGCGAATCGACTTTATCATAGCTACGGGCGAGAAGGTATCATGATAATCGATTCCTTCCCTTCGGTATAACCCTTTGCCACAAGCCCGGCCTTATAGGCATCAACCTTGCCATCCCCATCGCCTTTCTCTTATAGATCCATTTATTTCCAATAGTCCTCATGCCGCTGAAGATCTACTAGAGTCCAGACCTGATTGGTATGCATCGAGTCTATCTCGGCTTCCATTGCTTCTTTCCATTTATCGTAGTCTACATCCACTATCGCTTGGTCATAGGTGACAGGTCGTTTTCATCGCTATCGTGTGTGTCGTGGAGACCCAGCCTCGACATGTGTATAGCCATACCTCTCGTAAGTGAGATACCCTATCGACCTTCAAGTGGAGGTTGTGTTACAATAGGTTCGGTTCTTGATCCCCGATCGATGTCTCCTTAGGAGTTTCATTATGCTCTTCCAAAGAGATATTTCTACCCGAGCCACCTTCCTAAATGAATTCATCCTCAAGGAAGTGCGCTTGTAATGCCACAATGACCCTATGGTCTTCTCGGCATGTAGAATAGATAACCCATCGAGTCCTCTGGGTATCCTATGAAACGTCCTTTTATGGACCTCGCTCAGCTTGTCCACCTTAGCCTTTTTGACATAGTCGGACATCCCTGCATCCTTATGTGATTAAGGCTTGGTTTCTTACCCTTCCACATCTCATGGAGTGATAGGAACAGATTTGGAAGGACATCTATTTAGGATATAGGCAATGTTAGTAAGGCATACCCCACAGTAAATAGGTAAATCGTTGTAATTTAACATGGAGCGAACCATGTCCAACAAAGTCCGATTTCTCCTTTCTGAAACACCATTTAACTGTGGGGTTCCTGGAGGCGTGAATTGTGAAACTATTCCATGTTCCTTAAGGAACTCATCAAACTCAGTGCTCATATATTCGCCACCTCGGTCCGACCGAAGTGTTTTGATATGACATCCAGTTTGTTTTTCAACTAGGGCCTTAAATTCTTTGAATTTAGCAAAGGCTTCAGATTTATGTTTCATTAAGTACACAATCCCATACCTAGTATGATCATCTGTGAACGTTATGAAATATTGATATCCGTCTCGGGCTACTTCTAAAGCACCACAAACATCGGTATGCACCAATCCAAGTTTATCGGCAGCCCTTTCAAAAGTCCCTGTGAAGGGGAACTTAGTCATTTTGCCTCTAAGGCAAGATTCACAAGTTGGATAGGGTTCTACACCCAATGGACTTAAAAGTCCATCTTTCTCCATTTTCTGAACCTTGGTCTGACCAACATGACCAAGTCTAAGGTGCCATTTAAGAGCTTGATTAGTATCTTGCCTACCACGTTTCCTAGTTATAGTGTTCACCATTGCTTTATTTTGCATGTTCAGATGATATAAACCATTCAACAATGTAGTCGCTCCAACCAATTTATTTCAAAATAAATTTTACAACCGCCATTGCCAATGAAGAAACAAAATCCTTTCCGGTCCAAGACTGAATGGATAATGTTTTTATGCCCCTTGGGCAAAACAAGTACTTCATCTAATGTCAAAATAAAACCGATTCTAAACCTGTAGGATTGATCCAATATCGGTTGCCTCGACACTTTGTCCGCTTCCAACATTGATCATTATTTCCCAGACTTCAAGTTTTCTACTGCTCCAGATCCCGATTCATAGTACAAATGTGAGAAGTGGCACCGAATCCGTAATCCATGAAGCGTAATATACAAGAGCGAACAATTAGTTTCAAAAACAAAAAGTTCCGCACTGATGCGCCATTAATCTTGGGACAAGTCCTTCGCCAAAGGCCCACCACCGCATTCAAGGCATTTGTCCGTAGGTTTTGACCGCCTACCTTTTGAACCTTTCGGCCTTGCCCTTTCCTTTTGCACCCCTTTCTTGGGCTCAGACCGCTCGTAGGTCTTTTTCTTCTTGTTCTTGGACCTCTTAGGCCCGTAAGAAATCACAAGAGCAAATTTCTCTCGTTTAGTCTTCATGTTAGATCGTGTCGTCACCAGCTTATTCATTAGCCCACTAATGTGCATGTAATTTCATTACGCTTGAAATTCATTACAAATCGCGTGAAAGAGTCGTAGAGATTGAAGGATGAGATCAATTTGAAGGGATAAATCCATATTAAAGTTGAGCACCTCGAGCCTCTCAATCATAGAGATCATCTTAAGGACGTGGTCTCCCACTTTCTCCCCTTCTTTCATCCTAAGACCGAACAACCGCTTTGATATCTCATATCTAGCAAATCCCACCGTGCTCTCCATAAAGTTCGGTCAAGTGTGCGAATCGCCAGCGTAAGTCATTTTCTCGTGCGCTCTCGCAGCCTCATTAATCATTGAGCCCATCATAAAACCACGAACTAGAACATCATCCTTGACCCATTTTTCATGGACGCCAATGTCTTCCCGATTACCCCTAGTCCGGATTGGAGTCGGTGGAATGTCCGCCTCCAAGACGTATCCCGAGACTCCATACCGAGTACAATCATCGATTCCGCAACTACCAACAAAGTTAGGGCCATTAGGAGATTCTTTTCAAGTAGTATTGCAAGTGGGTTTTTAGCCATTTTAGAGAGATTCAATTTTGTTTTCTGCAAAGATTTAGACAAGATTAAATTAGTGACTTGTTTAATTATGACCGAGTATAGAACTTAAGGGCTTGTATAATTCTTGTCTCGGCTCCCACTAATTTTATCGGAATTATACACTCCCATGTTATAATCCGAAATCATGGTTAGATCGACTTCTTAGTGGTGATCAAGTTCTTTACAAATTTTAATGACGCAACCTATCGTGTTTCTTGCCAATTAATTTTTGTAAAGTGGTGTCTAACACCAACCCGTCTGACGGATGATTTGATCTTCTTACCCCTAGTCTTCATGCCCTCAACCTATCGTGCTCTTGGCAATCCAGACTATCTAAGTTGTTGACCATCAACGCCTATCGGTTTGACTATCAATCTCACCCGCAACCTATCGGGTTTCTAGGGCGAAATTTATCACCAACCGAAGGCATCTAATGCACTCAAGAATTTTTCAACCTCTACCAAATGTACTACCCCGATAACTCGGAAGCATAGCACACCAAATCGGGTATCAATTTTCTACGAGTTTGATGGAGGGTAGGAAACCTCGTAACCTTTTTCAAACTTAGTCTGCTTGTAGTCTGAGAATTTCGCGATTAATGTTACACTTTGCACATTAATTCAATTATACGCGCTTGTATGTTTGTCAATCATTCAAAATGAAAATGTAAAATAGTAACCTAGTTACTACCAACATATAGCTCATGGACCTAATTCTAAGCACCGCTGCGAATGACCCAATAAATAAAAAATACAGTCTTCGATTCTTCGTCTTCTCGGTCGGTTGTCTTCGGTCTTCGTCATACCCAAAATAATACTTACATCATTGAAAAAATGCATCCTATACAAATTTTCTAGTAAAAATAAATAGGCTCAAAACGGCCTTTACAACCCAATCGAATCGAACAAATCAAAAACTAAGTCCACGAGCTATATCACCATCACATAAGGATTCCATACAACATGTAATGGCAACGAAATTAAACAATCAATTTTAATATAAATTAATCTATTCAATTTCTTCTATATTAATCCAATTAATATAAAGTGGCATTAAAATTAAATAATCAATTAATATATTAATCCAATCAATATAAAATTAATCTATTCAATTTTAATGATATTAATCAAATTAATACTAATAATCATCATTTTAATTCGCTCAAGTAATCCGCCAAAATAATATTCTCGTTTAATTTATTTCCTTAACTCAAAAATATTCCAAATATTAATTTAGTCAAATTAAAATCCAATTTAAAATTTGGGAAATAATTACAACGAAATATAAACTTAAAACGGAGTCCCGGACAATCCGATTTTAGGCCCAGCCCGCGGCCCGATTCAAAATCGGGCCAAAAACCGAGGGCTGCCTGGCCGAGCCACTGCTCGGCAGACTGGCCGATCATGCTCGGCCATCTGGCCGAGCACTCTCAGCTCCTGGCCGAGTCATGGCCGAGCACGCTCGGCAGCCTGGGCAGGCAGCCCAGGCAGTGCTGCCGGCACCACTGCCAGCAGCCCCGTTTCTTCGTTTTTCGGCCCGTTTCCAAAAACGTGATGCTACAACGAACAATTTAAAATCTAAAATTATTCCAAATATGATTCTAAATCATAATCATCATCCAAAAGCATTCAAAATGCACAAATAATCGTATATACGATATCATTGACCTCGCTCCGATACCACTGTTGGGATTCCGAAAATAAAACGAAATACGCAGCGGAAATAAATACGAATCCCAAACAGGATCGATCAAGTAACGTATATACGAAAAATAAATACGAAGAAAGGTAAAGATTCATACCCTTGAAGCCTTTGAAATAAATCTTCGTTAAAGTGTAGACGATGATCACGATCCCGTCCCGAACACGAAATCCCTTCGTTCCAAGCACCGAAAATTCGAAGCCTCTACTTCACACGCGTCGGAAGTTGCCCGGAAAAATCTACAACACTCCGTTCTATGAAGAACACGGCTAGGAAGTATTTTAGGAATTTTTTCTCTCTTAATTTTTCTTACTTCTTTTCACCTCAAAGATGAACAAAATGAAGAAGAAAAATTTTTCTCTCTCCTCACTCAAAGAACTCACGGCTGGCAGCATACATGAATGAGTATGAATTTTTTTTTTGTTATCTCATCTCATCTCATATATAATGTAATGATATATATATTATAAAGGAATAATTATTCCTTTACAACTATCATTCACAATTATGTGGGAATCTCAACTCTAAGTGAGTTCCCACACACATGCAAGATGATGCCATGCCATGAGGAGTGGGTGGCCACAAGGAAGTTTCCTAGAAAACGAGCCGAGCCACTCGGCTCAGGTACCGGACGTCACAAACGACTCGTTAAATACACTCCTTTTAATCATCAATGTATTTATATTAATTAATTAATCTAATTAATTAATTATATCAAATACAAATATATATTTCTCTAAGAAATATAATTTATGAATTAAATTAATTACCCTAACTTAATTTAAATTCATAAGACCGATATTTGATTTATCCAATAAATCATAATTAGATATCCAATATCTAATATTAATAGAGAGATAATAAATTCACATTTATCCGTCAACGCTCCCGATGCGCGACTCGTAGGTCCGTCTCACCGGCATTGGGAGGAACTAATGAGTGCGGCAAGACTTAGCCACTTAGCGGGCCGCATCAGTAACTCCCGATCGAGAACGAATGAAGGGATCATTCCGTAACCATTATGTCGTGAATACTATATAATGATAGACCCTTCATCGATATCCCGGTCAAGTCTTCGGTCACGGTAAAGTCAAACCCTCATCGTTGACTAAACTCTATACATGTGTTAATGCAAATCAAAACCGATCGATTAATAGTGTATCTAATACGACTATATCGTAATGCTTTGCCAAAGACTTATGATCTTATTTGCCATTAACCAGATAGGACATTCGCCCGCTCACTAACAGAGATAGAATCCTTTCTTGGCGTACAAGAAAGATCGCTACCCGCCCGTATAGTCCGCACTTCGAGGTCGACTCGGAATTAAGCAAATGAGTCTAACTACTCTAATGACAAACTAAACGTCACAGGCACATCTTCTACTGAACCCTCAAGTCAAAGGTCCACGTATACTATCACAACCTTTCGATTCGTCATCGACTCTCCGAGAGTGAATACCGTGTGACTGAATCGAGTATGAGTCGTGTTCGAGTATACTGGTCCCACCAATATACTTATAACTATGATATCAAGACGTGCACACGTCCTAGCATCAGTTATACAAGTCATATTAAAACTTAATGCCCATTTTAAGTTTATTGACTTGCGAACAATTTACGTAAATAAACTTTAAACACTTCCAGTACATTTTCTCTTATCCCATAACGAGAATGGAATGTTCGATTTATTTACATGGACTTCACTTCAATGTTTACCAAGTCAAGAATGCAATTGAAATACAATAAACAGTGAATGAATCGTATTGCCTTTTTATTAATTATTCCATAATTACAAGTATAATGCCCTTACTCTCTCATCCCCTGAGTGGCATTCGAGGGCATATTCCTAACAGAAACCTCTCATGGTGCCGATCGTCAAGCCATAGACTCGGGAAGAGGATCAGCTCCAGCGCAACCACAAAAGGCGGAGGCCGGAGGAGCCTTTGCCAACTGCTGCTGCTGAGGCACCCGCAGTGGTGCCGCCGGTCGCCGCGCCTCCTATTTCTACTGTTCCAATGGCGGAGGGGCCTCCGCCCTCATTGGCCTTCCTATAGGCCATGGCGACCACTGAAGCCCAGACCCCATGGGGCAAGCCTTTTTTCGGCCACGACCCCGAGAAGGTCGAAAGGTAAGCTTGGTGGATCTGTTGAATTAAGCCATTTGTGTAGGGGGCATACTAACTCCTTTGTTCTTGTTGCAGGTCCGCCTTGCCGACCCGAACTGCTCGCTGATGGTGTTGGACTTCCTCGCGAGCAGGTCTCCCCACGACCCTAGCGACGTCCCTCACTATGTCTCTCGGGCTATCTCCTCCCTATCGAAGGCTTGGACGACCAACCTGGATGCGATCGCGCACCGGCGGTCCGGAGACGCAATGCAGGCGACTCATGCCCTGACCCTCCAAGCGGCGACGATGGCCGCTCAAGCTGTAAAGGATTATGAGGGGCGGCCCTCTACTGCCCGTCTCTATTCGGACCTCGAAGCTTCTCGGAGTCGGAACGTTGAGTTACTCGACAGGATTGCGATGATGGAGAAGGAGTACGCTGAGACGGCCAAAAGGGCTAAGCAGGATCTCGACCGGGCCCGGGCGGCGACCGACTGGATGCGTGATTAGATTACGAAGGCCCGTCGGTTGCATGCAGCCTCGCAGGAGGAGGCTATCGGGCTGAAGGCGGTGGTGGACTGGTTAAATGGCGAGTTGGAGTCATCGAAGGGGGAGCTGGCCGCCAAGGTTGCCGAGCTCCAGGATGCTGACAAAACAATCGCGGGGCTGAATGAGAAGTTGGAGGCAACCGAGGCCGATCCCTTCCTCAACGTGGAGTATGTTGGCGAGTTTGCCTATTACATGGCTTACTGTGACGCCATCCGCGCTGCCAAGAAGGGAGGGCTCGAGGTCGGCCCTCTGATCGATAACTTCAAAGCCTATGTGCTTGAGCATCCCTGAAGCCGGCCTTCTTCGTGCAGATCCTTGACCTCTCCGACCTCGGAATTGACCTGAGCTGGTATCCGTCGCCGGACAAAATCATTCATCCGGAAGTCGGCGAGGAAGCGCATGCCGATCCAGCAGCTGGTGACGAAGGCCTGGCGGGGGCGACCTGAGTCAGACCGCTTTTATTTTGTTTCCCCTTGTAATTTTTCAGTTTCATTGTGTTTTGCCTTCGGGCGTATGTACAAATAACTTGAATAAAATAAAATTCATAATTGCATCTGATTCCTTGATTGTACGATCGTCTGTCTGAATCTTTCGCATTTGACTTCACATAAGTGTTTACATAATTGCATCTGATTCCTTACTTGTACGATCGTCTATCAGAATCTTTCGCATTTGACTTCACACAAGTGTTTGAGGAGCGGCCGTTGTATGAATAGCTCCGAATATATTGGTATACTTAAAATTCTTAATTGTAAATTTCTGAACAAAATCGATCGTCGTATGTATATTTGAACAAGCCGATCGTATGTGGTTCCGTCCTCCTGATCGCATGTATGGCTCCGTTCTGCCCCTTGTTTTTGTTTACTTGGTGAAACGAAGGGAACGGAAATAATTTGTTTAGCAAGCTATCTTTAGTTAGGTTCTTGCGATCTTCGATTTTGTTGATTCCTCGATGGGGGCCGAACGTCCCGGCCTGAAAAGACTTCGCACAATCGTAGGGTTCGATGGAACCGACCTCTACGGCCATGTCTTGTGCGCGAGCGACATTCTGTCTGATGGTTAACTTCTCGCGACTCACTTAATTGTTAGGGTCCTCCGTAGGCTACCTTTTGCCTCGCAATGTACCGATGGGGCGGACGGTCTCTGCCTGGAGGAGTCCTTGCATGGGGCGCCGTCGGATAAATCGACTTCGCTACCATGGCTTGTTAGCACTTTCTGCCTAAGAGGGCATACGTTGTGATGAGGAAGGACGCGTCGCATTGTCCAGGTCCACCATGTTGGATGATGGATCCGAGGACGGGCGAGCATGTCCGCTGATCTATTTTGGAGGGTCCTTCGGCTACGCCTGCCTCGTATTTAAAACAAAGGGCGGGCGATCTCTGCCCAAAGGAACATTGCATGGTCGGGCTATCGGTTCCATAGACCTCCAGAACCATGCTGCACTTTTCTACCTTGGATCGCCATGTTAGATGACGATCCTCGACGGTATATGTTGTGCTAGGGGGCAATCGCTTGCATAGGTCCATCAGGTTAGATGACGACCGCTTGGAGGGCGAGCGAGTCGTCCTCTTTTTTATTTGTTTGTTTTGTCGAGTCGAACCATTTAGAGGGGATCGGGAAATCTCATTAAGCTTTTTGTACACTGGGTAACTGAATACAGAGTTTTTATTGATAGTATTTCTTCAAATGAACAGCCTTCCAGGGATATTGGTCCGGAGTTCCGTCTGGGTGTTGGAGCTCGTAGGCTCCTTTGGTCAGCCATTTGGATATCCTAAAGGGCCCCTCCCAATTCGGGCCAAATACTCTCGTGTGAGTCTGGACCTTTTTGAGGACTAGGTCGCCCACTTGGAATCGCCTTTCCTTGACCTTCGAATTGAAGAATTTCTCGGATCTCCTTTTGTGGATTGCGTTCTTCATTTCCGAGGTCAGTCGTCGTTCCTCGAGCATATCCAAGTCGATCCGTTGAGCTACATCATTGTCCGTCGTCATTTGTTGTGCAGTTTGGTGGCTGAGAATGGCGATCTCCGAAGGAATCACTGCTTCTGTTCCGAAGGCGAGGGCGAATGGGGTTTCGCCGGTTAAATTTCGGGTTGTCGTTCGGTAGGACCACAAAACATCCGGGAGCTCGCTCGCCCATCGTTCTTGTTTGGATTCGAGTCTTGCTTTGATTGTGTGTTTGAGAATCTTGTTTACATCCTCTACCTTCCCGTTCGTCTGAGGGTGGTAAGGGGCCGAGAATAGCTTTTTAATTCACCATTTCTCGCAGAATTGCATAACTTCCAAACCGTCGAACTGCTTTTCGTTGTCAGAGATGATAGCCTGGGGTAGACCGAACCGGCATATGATGTTCTTCCAAATGAACTTGATTACTTGTTCTTGGCCGATCTTGTTGAGTGGCTCGGCATCAGCCCATTTCGTGAAATAATTTACCCCCACGATGGCAAATTTACATCCCCCTGGCGACTTCGGCAAAGGAGCGATGAGGTCGATGCCCCATTGGGTGAGCGGCCACGGACTATACATAGAAGTGAGCTGCTCGGGGGAGAGCTTGATGTTCGGGCCCATTACTTGACACCTGTGACAAGATCGGGCGTAGGCGATCGCGTATTTTTGTAGGGTAGGCCAGAAAAAGCCTTGCCTGGTCGTCTTGTGAATGAGAGCTCGCCCTCCAGCATGATTTCCACAGATCCCATCATGGATTTCGGCTAAAACAAGTCGGCCTTCCTCTGACGTAATGCATTTGAGGAGAGGAAGGCTAAAAGCTCGCTTGTAAAGCTGGTCGTCCAATAGGGTGTATCTGGTTGCTCGGAGCTGAAGCTGGCGAGCTTTGATCCGATCTGCGAGGACCGTTCCGTCTTTCAAGTATTTCATGAACGGAGTCATCCAGTTCTTTTCGGCGATGGCAACTGTGGTGACCAGGCTTCTGTCGATCGCCGATTTTGCTGACTTCATTATTTGGATGTTATAGAAGTCTGCCGCCCCATCTAACGATGCGAGTTTGGATAGGACATCGGCCTGGGAATTGTGCTCTCTCGGGACTTGTTCGATCAGCACTTCTTCAAACTTTGTGCACATTTTGGCGACCAATTCTTGATATTTGATCATCTGTTCGCCGCGCGCCTCATATTCCCCCTTGACTTGGTTCACGACCAAGAGGGAGTCCATGAAGATGTGGAGGTGACGAACGCCCATGGCGAGTGCTAGATCGAGCCCGCCTACCAAGGCTACGTACTCAGCTTCATTGTTGGTCGCACGGAAACCGAAACCCACAGCATTTGTAAAACTCGGGCCATCGGGGCTAATGAGGACAATCCCTGCCCCTGCTCGCGAGCTGGTTGCCGAGCCATCTACGTACAATTTTCAGGCAGGACGGCCGACCTGGGTCGGACTGGGCGGGAACGTTAATTCCACCACGAAGTCCGCCAGAGCTTGGCCTTTGATCGCCGTGCGAAGAGCGTATGTGACACCATATTGGGTGATCTCCAGTGACCACTTGAGGATTCGCCCGTTGGTGTCTGACCGGTGCAGAACTTGCCTTAGAGGGAGAGTCGTCAGAACCTCGACTTGGTGTTCGAAGAAGTAGGCCCTCAGCTTGCGAACACTCATGACTAGGGCATAGGCGAGCTTCTTCAGAGGTGTGTAATGCGTTTCCGCGTCATGGAGTGCTTGACTAACGAAGTAGATCGGCAAGTGGGCTTGCCCTCTGCTCGCACTAATACAGCACTCAGCGCGACCTCCGAGGCCTCCAGGTAGATGAATAGCTTTTCGCCGGGGATTGGCTTCGCCAAAAATTGGGGATTAGACAGATACTCCTTGATTTTGGCACATGCCATTTGACTTTCCTTCGTCCATGTAAATTTCTTATTCTTTATGGTGGCGAAGAATGGCTTGCTTTTGTCTCCGAGCCGAGAAATGAAACGGTTAAGGGTTGCTAGACAACCCATGAGGCGTTGCACCTGTTTGACATTTCGTGGCTCCTGCATGTCTAGGATCGCCTGGATCTTAGTGGGGTTCGCTTCGATCCCCCTTTGGCTCACGATGTGCCCCATGAACTTTCCGGAGCTTACCCCGAAGTTGCATTTCTTGGGGTTCAGTTTCATGTTGAATTTCTCGAGGATGGCGAACGTCTCGGTA
Organism: Orobanche coerulescens; assembly: GCA_033398695.1. Lineage (NCBI taxonomy): Eukaryota > Viridiplantae > Streptophyta > Magnoliopsida > Lamiales > Orobanchaceae > Orobanche > Orobanche coerulescens. Next base: position 96,331 of record JAWKAU010000025.1, read on the forward strand.
AGGTCTTTGAGGTGATCTTCCTTTTTGAGGCTCTTGACCACGATGTCGTCAATGTAAACCTCCATGGTCTTGCCGATCTGATCAGCGAACATTCCGTTGACTAGTCGTTGGTAGGTCGCCCCCGCATTTTTCAGACCGAACGACATTCGGACCCAAAAGTACACGTCTTTTTCCGTGTGGAACGACGTGTGTTTTACGTCTTTCTCCGCCATTGGGATCTGATGGTACCCGGTGAAGGCATCCATAAACGACATCATTTCGCAACCTGTCGTGCTATCGACCAAGTGGTCAATATGAGGCATCGGAAAGTGGTCTTTCGGACATGCCGCGTTGAGGTCGGTAAAATCGATGCATAACCTCCAGGAGTTACTTGCCTTTTTGACGAGCACCGCGTTAGCTACCCACTGTGGCTCGTCGGTAGCTACTCCGATCAGTTTTTTGTCGAGTAGCTTTTTGACTTCTGCATCGAGCGCAGCGTACTTCTCAGGACCGAATTTCGTACGTTTCTAGTGAATAGGCTTCCTTGCCAGATCGATCTTTAGATAGTGGCAGGCGTGTTCAGGACTGATGCCGACCATATCTAGAAGTGACCAGGCAAAGATTCCGATGTTCTTACGTAGTAGACTGATCAGATCATCTTTTAACTCGGGACCGACACTTGAGCCGATCTGTGCTTCCCGTTCCGGGCGATCCGGATCGATTGCTATACTTTCCAACTCTTCAATGGGGACGGTCGCTTCTCATTTAGAACGATTGCCGGACTCGATCCTTGGATCAATGTCGGGGCTTGGCTCGAAACCGATCCTTGGCTCGATGTCGTCCGACAATTGATGCGAGATGCAGTCCTATGAGTTGGGTTGGTATGAGGTGCTTGGCTCGTCGATCTCCATTGGTTGAATGTCGATCGCCTCAATGTTATAAATAGTACAGGAAACATTTAAAGGGGAAGTTACGACACAGGAGTAACTCAAACATTTCTTTGCCATTAGATAGTCTCCTTTTACATTACCGACCATCCCATCGGTAGTGGGGAACTTGATGCAGTAAAAGAAAAAAGAGGCGACCGCCTCAAAGGTTTCTAGAAACGGGCGACCTAGGAACCCATTATAGATGTTGGGCCTATCTATGATTACAAAATTGAGGTTCCTAGTGATCTTAACCTTGGGATCGTAACATCATATTAGCTCGACATAGAGCTTGATCCTTCCATAGGCTTGGACCGTGTTGTCACCGAACCCTTGAAGCACGGTATCAAATGGCTTGATGAACTTGGTCAGGTTGCCGAGCTGGTCCAGAGCAGATTTGAATATGATGTTGCAAAAACTCCCATTGTCAACCAGCACGCGGTCGACCATTTTTCCAAGGATACATGCAGAGATTATCAATGCATCCTCTTTGGGTCACTGCACTCCCTCCCTATCCTTGTTGGAGAAGGTGATGAGCGCGTCTCTGGAGATGGTCGGCTCTGGGGGCACCACGACATGGACTCCGGCGAACGCCCTCAACTCGGCCTTCTGCTTTCTATTTGATATGGTGGAAACTGGGGAAAGGCCTCCGAGGTTTCCACCTCCCGATTGAAGCATATTGATCCGGCCGCCGGGGTTTATTGGAGGGATTGACTCATCTGAGTACTCCGGCTCGTTTTGCTCGATCCTGGCGACTGAATTGGGATTGATTCCGTCGTTCTGTCGGCGATCGCGCTCCCGGCCCTTTCTGCCCGGGGTTCTGGCTTGGTCACCAATTTGTCCAGCTTGCCTTACTCGAACAAACTCCAGAGTTGTCTGAGGAGATTGCGACATTGGCTGGTGTTGTGGCCGGGACATTTATGGTAGGCACAAAATTTACTGCGGTCCAGATGACCGTTGTCCCTCATCATCTTCGGCTTGCTAAGCCATTCACGCCCCTTGATGGCGTTGAATATATGGGTCGGAGACAGATTGAGGTTGCAGAGGAGGTGAACTTCCACATCCTCGAAGGCCTTGAACTCACCAGACGGCTTTGCGACCGCCTTTCTGGGCATGGCGACCGCCTTCTTCGGGATGGAATATGGCGCCTTCCCTTCTCCGGTAGATCCCTTGCCTAAGCGAAGGGTGAGCATCCTCTGCCTGGCCAGAAAGTCGGCGGCCTTGACGCGGAAGATCGCGTAGGTCGAGGGGATGTCCTTCGTGAGGTGCCTGAACATGGGTGAATGGCCACAGAATCCCCCTAGGACCGAGTAGAGGGTGAGCTCATCACTAATGGGCTCGCCAGTGAGGACTATTTCATCGACACGGTCGATGTAGTCTTCATCGGGCTCGTCCTTCCATTGCCTGATCTTCATCATGCGGTGGGGACCTTCTGGCCGAGCGACTTTGGCAGCGAAATACGATGTGAAGTCGTTCGCCAGCTTCTCAAAATAGTTGATTAAACGCGGTGGCAGTGAGATGTACCACCTATGGGCAAGATCGCGCAATGTTAATGGGAACATTCGGCACTTCGTCGCGTTCGATGCCCTGCATCTGGTCATGTAGATCCGAAACTTGCTCAAGTAGGTCTCAGGGTCTGATATCCCCTCATATAAAGGTGTTTGAGGAGGAGCGATCTTCGATTTTACGGGGGCAAGCTCGATCTGGACCGCGAGCGGTTCACTCGGTCCGGCGATCGATCTCTTGGCGCCTACCCCAGTTTCTATGAGCGCCTTCATTTCGTTGAGCTGGCGCTACATTGCGGCCATCGCCGTAGCCTGACTGCTCGCGGTTTGGCTCTCGGAGCGGGAGCCGAGGCGATCATGTACCGATCTCCTAGCCCCATGGTAGGTGACGAGGTCTCTGCCGCCGAGCTCAATTCTTGGGCGAGCGGGAGCCATACGGCCGGCCTGTCTTCTGGGAGTTAGGTACTCCGAACCCCTGGTGACGGATTCAGACTCCGATGTCTCACGGTTGGGGCCCGAATGCCCAGGCCGCCATGAGGGATCACTCCCTATGTAACACCCCCAATCCGCTCAGGGATATTACACGCCGTAGAACCCTTCCTCAAGGATCTACCAGGCTGGTAACGACATTTAACATCTCGACAATGCCTTCGAGGCTACAATGACTCAGTAGACCGATTTGGTCTTTCCACGGATACATACGACTCAAATACAACTCATGCCCACGCAGGGGACAAAATACAACTACACTGCATAACGGAACAATACAAAGAAATGAAAATAAAGTACAATCGAACCAACACACGATGTACGGTTCCTCATGTGATTAGTATCGATCATCTTTCATCATCCTTCGTGCCGACCCCGTGTTATGCTCCAAAACCCGAATGCAAAAACAGACATCCACCCCCGAATACTCGGGGTTAGCAAACTCCACCGTTTTGCTAGTGCAAATACAAAGTGCAAATACGAGCCATACAATTCACATTCCACGAATAACAATAACCGAGGATCCTCAAAGATCCAAACGAAACGAAAAGTACTTCCCGAGGCAAGGGTTTGAGAAAACATCTCAAAAACGAAATATCATAAATCAATGGAAATAATTTATAAAACGGTTTAGAATGCCATCGAGAGTTTTAATAGAAAACAATTTAGGATTATCAAATCCTACTTTCGAAAAACCAAAAGACAAAAAGGGGGTCACCGCCCCAAAGGTTTACCTTCTGAAAAATGACATTAACCAACCGTTGGGATTTTAGCCCCAAATCCGTAAAACGACTTTTACAAAACCATTGGGATTTTAGCCCCAAATCTCGTCAACTCACAGTACACAAGAACGACCAGGAGGTTCGTATCCCAACATCAAAATCCACAAATAAAGGATTTAAAACAAACAACAAAATACTCCAGTGCCATCCTAGCCAAGTAAGCCAAACGAACAACTTACCTCTTACACATTTAGTCAATGCATGCAAATGAAAACCGTTCAAAAGTACTCATTTCCGGAAATGCCAATATCGAATCACATTGTAAAAATGCACCACAATTAACCGCGGACCCACAGCTTCGTGGATCCCTGCCGAGACCCCGTCGGATCTAACCCACAGTGGTTAAAAGCAAGCTCGCGGTCCACAGCTTCGTGGAGCCCTACCGAGACCCCGTCGGATCTAACCCGTAGTGAGCATACACACACACACGTTACTCATGCAATACTAACATGCTAAGAATGTAAGTTCATTAAGAATACTCACTAGAGATGGCCATTAACTCGACACCATTACCAAACTCTTCAAAATACAATAACAAGCTTAAATACGGAATACACGATTCCATAACTTTAAACAAGAGGAGTATCCTCATAAAATCCTTCAACGTTCAAAATAATCGAATCATAATCAATTCTCAAAACACCATTCACAAAACACACGCGTTTTGAAAGAAAGCCTTTAACGAGGCCAAACCGAAATCTTTTGAAACTTCATTTCAAACAACCAAACAAACACATTAAGACGACCACCGATCATCATATACATAAAACGAGAAAAGTATGGGCAAGGTACTTGCCTCGATACCGCGAGCACGGAACCACGAACGGATACGGCTCAACCGGGAAGCTTCGGAACGCCCGATGCTAACGAAAAGGAAGACGACAATGAACGGAACGGAAGAATCGAGCACGACCGTGAGGAACCGACGAAAATGAACCTAACGATTCGAATAGCACAATCACAACCACTTCTAAACGATTATGGAAATGGAATACACCCGGAACCCCGCCTACGATTCATGTATATTCATACAAAAATAACAACGAGGGCGGACCACAACCAAACCCTCTCGATTCCATAAAAATCCACAAAATATCCATGAATCCGTAGGAAAACTAAAGATACTAACAATATCAATCGTTTACATTATGAATCCACCAACGAAACGGAACGAATCGGAAGAAAACCCAAAACCCCAAATTAATCGAAATAGGTTTTAGAGCATTACCTTGGAAGATTCAAGTGTTAAGATCCGTAGAACACGCGTTAGATTGATTATCCGAGCCTCACAACCGAAAAGAAATGATGAAAATCGACCCCGGATGAAGAACTCTCTCCTCTCTATCTCTCTCTCTCGCGACTCGGTGCAAAAATGGAAAAGAAATGAGTCGCTCACGCCGTAACCACATTTATAGTGTAACACAGCACTTATCGCGGCCTATCGCCGATAGGCCCGACCGATACCCTATACAAAATGCCGGGCAGAGAGTCTATCGCCCCCTATCGGCCGAAAGGCTCTGGACGGTGCCCGACCGATGGGCCTTCCACTAAAACGACCATAACTCTCTCGTCCGACTCATTGACTCACCGCTTGAACCATTGGAAAGCTAACTCGATGTTCTATAATATTGCAAGATTTATAATTTTTGGAGTTACCAAAAATTAATGATGATCTAACAAAGACGAACTCATACTTAGAAAAGTCGTTTAGTGATCCCGAATTCAAACAAACGACACCGAAACCCGAACTCGAATACGAACCAAGATACGGTTACGAAGTACTCACAAAGACGAATCTAAGAGCTAGTAGAACACACAATTCCGACCACCCGAAGGCTCGAGATTCGACAACGGAAGGTAATTACCCCAAACTTTGGGAAATTACGAAAATGGCCCAAATGCCCGAAAGTCACCATACGTGATCGAATAACCAAACCGGTTCACAACACGCCTAACAAAGTTAAACGGACTTGCGGGAAACTCAAACAAGTTAGCCGGTCGAGATTCGCAAGAATCGAACTCAAGTGCGGAAAAGTCGCTAAAAAGCAAAGAACTCAACGAAACGACACCGAAACGAACTCGGATGTCAAAAAGTGTAGAATTAATCATTCTCAGAATGACGAAACGGTCATGAGCGAGTCGTCAAAACGGACTCCGACCGAAAAAAAAAGAATTACCGGAAATCGAAAATTGCGGATATTACATTCTACCCTCCTTAAAAGAAGTTTCGTCCCGAAACTTAAAACAAGTAGGGAGGAGAAATATTCCGCCAGGCAAAACTCAACAAGATACACAAGAATGCATAACTAACACCCAACGGCGAAACGTTACAAACAACGCAAAGGAACATACGGCGTGAAAACACGCTCCACGGCGACCAACAAAACGTCGCTGTTAGGGATATAATAAAACCAACAAATGACAAGCGTCATCAAACGGATACCATAGCCAAGTCAATTATCCGATAATCACAAATCACAACGAACGAAAATCAATATGATTGATCAACCCAACGGTACATCAATCAAAACGCGAGTCAACCGCTGAACAAACACGGAATCCCATCACCTAAGGGATGGAAGATTGAAAACGAAACTAATTTCCCGAACTAAAGGGAATTACGAAGGAGCCTGAACGTTCAACAATCACGAAACGAGAACAAAAACCGAACAAACAAACGATCGAGACAACAAAAATCGAAGAATCATGTTCGAATCACGAAGAACAATAAAGTTCAACAATAACTCCCGTGATGATCCGTGAGAACTACAAGACATGCATTCCCATAAGATCCACAGGAAAGGGAATAGCGATTGAAAAGTCACAACGACAATTTAGTTATTCCGAAATAACACCACACTCGTTCGATCAACAAAAGCAAGGAGCAGGACAAGTTCAGAAATGTCAACGAACATAAATGAGTCGACAAAGTAGAAAATACAGAAGTTCAAAATCCGATCCCTTCGAATAAAAGGACTAGTAGAACCAAATGATGTTACTCCCGAACAAAGTTCACAAGAATCGAACCGAACTCGAAAAGTCACACCGATAACCAGATCGCCCACAACAAGATCACACTGCTCGGACGATGAACCCGAAATACAAAACAAGTTCATAAAGTGCCAACGAACATGAGCGAATCGATAGACTGGAGAAAGAGAAAATACCGAAGTCAAAATAGTACGGGCATTACCACCGACCTCGTCCACGAAATTCACAAAAACGGGAGCAAGGTAACAAGACATTAAACAATCGACGCAAAGCGGAACCATCACCGATGCACACGGTCATACCAAACCAAGCTCTAACAGCTCGCACATGCGCGACAACGCAGAAATCACCACGAGGCGACGACATTCAACACCAACATCCCGCCTCTCACAGGGGGCTAGCACAACCCATGTGTGGAAAGCGACTCAACGCTCACACCGCCAATTCGATCATACTCGGGAGAAAGTATCAAAATGACAACGCGAACATTACATATACATACCCAGCCCTCAAACGGGAATGGATAGGTTTTAAAAACGAAAACCTCATTTTGAAAATAATTTGAAGAATACTGGTTGATCTTGAGTATCACCTTTCAAAAAGTACAAACGTGAAACATCATTATCGAGACTTTGGAGAACCATATCACATTTGATAAAAATGAGGACATTTTCTCTTAGTGAAAACTTTCAAAATATTCGACCCTCGGGTCTAAATAAAAGTGTTGAAAATATCTCAAAATATTTTGGTCCTCGGGGTAGAAAATTTTTGAAATACATTGTGGCACCTAGGATGTACCACAAGAAAATAAGTCATTTGAAAAGTATGTCTCGAAGTTTATTTTTCTAAGATACTCAAGGTTTTCAAAAATCCAATAGCCGTAATGCCCAAAACTCACACATACCGACGTTCACTAAAACAACTCCTAGCACACGCATCAAAACGTTTAAAATCAAGACAATACATGTCTTTAAACGAAAATAAACGATAAAATACCACATTCAGAACAAAACCACTGATAAAATACCCTCCCGCACTGGCTAGTGAACAAGTCGAACGCGTATAAGCACAAAGCTTCCACAAGAGACTTGTAAAACGTGCAACTCGATTCGAAAATCATCAACAACGGACAAAAACAACAATAAAAAGACATCACAAACGACGACATTCCTCGTATAAATCAAATACGAGAGTCGACTAAATACATATCGTGAAATCAAAATTCACATAAAATTCCACCACTTAACAAATAATCATAAAAATAGCTCGTGTCACACGAGGCACAACACAAAGAAGGGAGACTTACTTCCACAGGCCGCACGAAGATGATGATCGCCCCACGATACTAATCACGACCAACAACTCAAACGACGCGTCGCGACACGACTCAGTCAGATAAAATCCGACGAAACAAGACTCAAACAACACGACTTTACCCGACAGCCTAGGTTTTCCTCAACCTAAGCTCTGATACCATTTATGTAACACCCCCAATCCGCTCAGGGATATTACACGCCGTAGAACCCTTCCTCAAGGATCTACCAGGCTGGTAACGACATTTAACATCTCGACAATGCCTTCGAGGCTACAATGACTCAGTAGACCGATTTGGTCTTTCCACGGATACATACGACTCAAATACAACTCATGCCCACGCAGGGGACAAAATACAACTACACCCGTACAACGGGAACAATACAGCAGCGGAAAATAAAGTACAACTGAACCAACACACGATGTACGGTTCCTCATGTGATTAGTATCGATCATCTTTCATCATCCTTCGTGCCGACCCTGTGTTATGCTCCAAAACCTGAATGCAAAAACAGACATCCACCCCCCGAATACTCGGGGGTTAGCAAAACTCCACTGTTTTGCTAGTGCAAATACAAAGTGCAAATACGAGCCATACAATTCACATTCCACGAATAACAATAACCGAGGATCCTCAAAGATCCAAACGAAACGAAAAGTACTTCCCGAGGCAAGGGTTTGAGAAAACATCTCAAAAACGAAATATCATAAATCAATGGAAATAATTTATAAAACGGTTTAGAATGCCATCGAGAGTTTTAATAGAAAACAATTTAGGATTATCAAATCCTACTTTCGAAAAACCAAAAGACAAAAAGGGGGTCACCGCCCCAAAGGTTTACCTTCTGAAAAATGACATTAACCAACCGTTGGGATTTTAGCCCCAAATCCGTAAAACGACTTTTACAAAACCATTGGGATTTTAGCCCCAAATCTCGTCAACTCACAGTACACAAGAACGACCAGGAGGTTCGTATCCCAACATCAAAATCCACAAATAAAGGATTTAAAACAAACAACAAAATACTCCAGTGCCATCCTAGCCAAGTAAGCCAAACGAACAACTTACCTCTTACACATTTAGTCAATGCATGCAAATGAAAACCGTTCAAAAGTACTCATTTCCGGAAATGCCAATATCGAATCACATTGTAAAAATGCACCACAATTAACCGCGGACCCACAGCTTCGTGGATCCTCGCCGAGACCCCGTCGGATCTAACCCACAGCGGTGGTTAAAAGCAAGCTCGCGGTCCACAGCCTTCGTGGAGCCCTACCGAGACCCCGTCGGATCTAACCCGTAGTGAGCATACACACACACACGTTACTCATGCAATACTAACATGCTAAGAATGTAAGTTCATTAAGAATACTCACTAGAGATGGCCATTAACTCGACACCATTACCAAACTCTTCAAAATACAATAACAAGCTTAAATACGGAATACACGATTCCATAACTTTAAACAAGAGGAGTATCCTCATAAAATCCTTCAACGTTCAAAATAATCGAATCATAATCAATTCTCAAAACACCATTCACAAAACACACGCGTTTTGAAAGAAAGCCTTTAACGAGGCCAAATCAAATCTTTTGAAACTTCATTTCAAACAACCAAACAAACACATTAAGACGACCACCGATCATCATATACATAAAACGAGAAAAGTATGGGCAAGGTACTTGCCTCGATACCGCGAGCACGGAACCACGAACGGATACGGCTCAACCGGGAAGCTTCTAACGCCCGATGCTAACGAAAAGGAAGACGACAATGAACGGAACGGAAGAATCGAGCACGACCGTGAGGAACCGACGAAAATGAACCTAACGATTCGAATAGCACAATCACAACCACTTCTAAACGATTATGGAAATGGAATACACCCGGAACCCCGCCTACGATTCATGTATATTCATACAAAAATAACAACGAGGGCGGACCACAACCAAACCCTCTCGATTCCATAAAAATCCACAAAATATCCATGAATCCGTAGGAAAACTAAAGATACTAACAATATCAATCGTTTACATTATGAATCCACCAACGAAACGGAACGAATCGGAAGAAAAACCCAAAACCCCCAAATTAATCGAAATAGGGTTTTAGAGCATTACCTTGGAAGATTCAAGTGTTAAGATCCGTAGAACACGCGTTAGATTGATTATCCGAGCCTCACAACCGAAAAGAAATGATGAAAATCGACCCCCGGATGAAGAACTCTCTCCCTCTCTATCTCTCTCTCGCGACTCGGTGCAGAAATGGAAAAGAAATGAGCTGCTCACGCTCAGAACCACATTTATAGTGTAACACAAGAGACTTATCGGCCGGCCTATCGGCCGATAGGCCCGACCGATACCCTATACAAAATGCCGGCAGTAGAGTCTATCGGCCCCCCCTATCGGCCGAAAGGCTCCTGGACGGTGCCCGACAGCTGACAGTCTTCCACTAAAACGACCATAACTCTCTCGTCCGGACTCCGATTGACTCACCGTTTGAACCATTGGAAAGCTAACTCGATTTTCTATAATATTGCAAAGATTTATAATTTTTGGAGTTACCAAAAATTAATGATGATCTAACAAAGACGAACTCATACTTAGAAAAGTCGTTTAGTGATCCTGAATTCAACAAAACGACACCGAAACCCGAACCTGAATACGAACCGAAGATACGGTTACGAAGTACTCACAAAGACGAATCTAAGAGCTAGTAGAACACACAATTCCGACCACCCGAAGGCTCGAGATTCGACAACGGAAGGTAATTACCCCAAACTTTGGGAAATTACGAAAATGGCCCAAATGCCCGAAAGTCACCATACGTGATCGAATAACCAAACCGAAGTTCACAACACGTCTAACAAAGTTAAACGGACTTGCGGGAAACTCGAAATAGCAGTTTCGGTCGAGATTCGCAAGAATCGAACTCAAGTGCGGAAAAGTCGCTAAAAAGCAAAGAACTCAACGAAACGACACCGAAACGAACTCGGATGTCAAAAAGTGTAGAATTAATCATTCTCAGAATGACGAAACGGTCATGAGTGAGTCGTCAAAACGGACTCCGACCGAAAAAAAAAGAATTACCGGAAATCGAAAATTGCGGATATTACACCCTAGGCGGATGAAGACGAAATCGTCTCGCCTTACGAGCGCCTTTTCCTGCGGCTCGGGGCTTTCTGATGATTTCTCGACATATAGCCCCTTGAGATTCCGCTTGCCCGCACGGCGGATGGCTGATGGAGTAATGTTGGGCGAGTCACATGCTCTCCGTTGCTCCCTTAGGATGGACATGGCCTCCTCGATTTGTTCCGCGGTTTGGAACTGATCGAGTGAGAGGCTGAGGCCGTCCCTCAGGGGCGGGAGTGAGAGTCTAGCGTCGCCGCGGTCGCCTTCCGCCGCAGGTTGGGACTTGGCCTGGGCCGGAATAAGGTGTCCGGCAGATCGTAGAGCGGCTCATTTCGAGGTCGCGGCAGACGTCATGATTCTGAAGGTTTTTCTTTGAAGAACAGTGAGTGTTTCTTCAAGTATATGCTCTGGAGAACAGTGAGTGTTCTTCGAAGCGGTCGGGAAGAAAATGAAGGTAGATCCCCTTCTTCTAGCGCCAATTGTTGTTACCCGAAATATTATCGGGAGATGATATGCTGGAATGGACGAGTAACAAACAAAATGCGAGAGCACGTCCGTGGGGAAGTAAATAACACAAGATTTGCCTGGGTTGTTAGTCCCAGGCTTGAATGCTCTCGCGAGATGTTATTAATATGAATACTTGTGAGTACAAATATTAATGTTAGAGTAAAATTAAAATGAGTGTAAAGACCCTAGTTATCTTAGCTCTCGAGTGCTGAAGATTGCCGGAAGAACCAGAGTTGAGGCTCTGTGAGTTCTTGTTACAAAGAAGAGGAGTTCTCTGTATTGTTTGCTATGTGTAATCGTGTTAACGTTGTCACTGTTCTTTTGACAATGCTTGAGGCCTCCTATTTATAGGATAAAAGGTTGATGGGATGTCTCTGTCAACCGCAGGCGATCGCCGTTCCTTTCATTTAAATAAGGCGGGCGATCGTCCCAGCACGTGGGACTGTTTCCTTAAAGTTCGAAGCTGCTGCTGGCAGCCAGATGTGCGAACCAATGAGGAGGCGACATGTGCCTCTTCTCGCTGCCTTGGGAGGTCCCACCTAGGACCTTTAGGCGGGTCTGTCGGTAGGTGAGGCCGTCCTTATCACTGAAAGCTGTTGATGGGCTGGAGTAGGGTCTGTTCTTGCGGCGCCTTTTGTGAATCTGCACGTGGGCCTTCACCCGAGATTCGGTCTTCGCAGAATTTGACGGGTGTCGGATTCACACGTGGCATGGGACGGTCTTTCCCCGGTCGGACATTAGAGGCGATCGCCAGATGCCAATAGGCGATCGTCTTGGACGTCGACTGCTAGGCGCTTGCCCAGCCTCTGTCTTCTTTGGTTGACTTCCGACCATTATGCTGATCGCCATTGAGGCGTATAAATCGCCACACAATATCTGTTTAACCAAAGCTCACATTTCTTGAACTTAGCATACAACTTCTCCTTGTGAAGTGTATCCAATGTAATCCTCATATGCTCTTGGTGTTGTTCCTTATCCTTAGAATACACCAAGATGTCATCTATAAAGACGATCATGAACTTATCCAAGTAAGGTTTGAACACCCTGTTCATCAAATCTATAAATACTGAAGGTGCATTACTCAGACCAAATGGCATCACTACAAATTGAAAATGCCCGTAACGGGTCCTGAAAGCCGTCTTGGGAATGTCACACTCCCTAATCTTCAGTTGGTGGTACCTCGATCGCAAATCAATCTTCGAAAAGGTTCCGACTCCCCTCAACTGATCGAAGAGATCCTCGATTCTCGGTAGTGGGTACTTGTTCTTCACCATGAGTCGATTCAACTCTCTCTGTAATCTATACACATCCGAAGAGACCCATCCTTCTTTCTTACAAACAGTACTGGTGCACCCTAGGGTGACACACTAGGACGAACAAAATTCGAGCTCCAGCAGCTCTTGAATTTAGACTTTCAATTCTTGAAGTTCCTTCGGAGCCATTCTATATGCCAGTTTGGATGTAGGAGCTGCCCTAGGGATCAAATCAATACTAAACTCCACTTGCCGGTCGGGTGGGACTCCCGGCAAATCATCTGGAAACACATCCAAAAACTCTCATACTATAGGTACGTCTGTAGGGGACACCTCATTAGTACGAGTGTCGACCAAACTCACTAATTAACCCTGACATTTCTCCTTCCTTAGATTTCTCAATGCTTTCATGGCTGTGATTAGTACTATAAAAGGTGATCGACTCGCCTTCGAAACACCTCAATGTTACCTTCTTCTCACCGTAGCTTATATAGGCATCATGTCTATCGAGCCAGTCCATACCAAGGATCACATCAAAATCCATCGAGTTAATCAAATACAAGCTAGCGTCAAATTCTCTTCCTCCTATCTCAATATTCTCATCAATTATTCTATTAGGAGGATCGTATTTCCTGACGGTAAGCTAACCTCAAGAGACTCAACACTTCTAAAGATTTTATGGCATAAAAGTATGTGTGGCACCAGTGTCAAATAAAGCGAAAGCAGGCACATTAGAGATCATAAGCATACCTGACACCGTGCCGGGATTCTCATCTGCGTCCTTTTGGGTCAATGTATAAATGCGGGCTTTTCCTCCAGAACCTTGACCTTTGGCCCTTTGGAGATGACAGTTCGAAGATGAATGCCCTGGCTCCTTGCATCTGTAGCATACACCTTTACCGTACGGGCACTCCCCTCGATGATTCTTACCACACTTCGAGCACTCTGGCTTGCTAGTTTGAGGCTTAAGTCCTGACCTTTGATCAACCTTTGCTTGCTTCTTAGAAACCACGATCTTATTTTGGTTTCCATTCAAATGCCTCTTACCGGTACTAGGCTTCGTAGACTGTTGTTGATCCAGATTATGGCTAGCCTCAACCTTTTGGGCTCGAAAAACTGTCTCGGTACACATCTGTATCAATCGCTGGTCTCTCATAAATTCGTGCTTAAGCTGGATGGTTCGGATTTTCATTCGGGTCGAAAGTCATCATTTCATCTTCTTCGCGTTCATCCTCAACCATCATGTTGTGCATTATTACACAAGACATCATAATATAGTGGAACTCTTGTCTTCCTCACCCACGGGTAGGCCCCCGAATAATGGACCAACGAGCTTGTAAAACTCCAAAAGCTTGCTCGACCGGCCAGAAAATTGCCCCTCCCAACCCATTGGACATGCCTTCCACTATTAGTGCATACAATCGAGGCTCCCCAGCATCCCAGAAAACCCTCTTTCTCCAGCTTTGGCTAGAAACCAGTGCAAATCTGCCACAGTCGGAACCCGAAGATACTCTTGGTGATAAACATCATAAATAGCTCGAGTTAACTTCTTCAGAATCTCCAAGCTTGTTGATTCTGCTATACTCTAAGTGTTGTAAAAAAGATCTGCAACTATATGTTAGTTGCCTTATAGCACATGCCACTTTCTGCATTGTGGATAATCCGAGTCGGTCGGTGGCATTAGGTCTCTGGATGAAGTAGTTGTCGTGGTTGGCAACGTCATGCATGATCCTTTAACATAAAGTCATGTGCATTCTAAATCGACGACGAAATGTCTCTGGCCTATAGACGCAAGGATATGCCAAGTATTGTTGTAGTAGTAGTACATGTGCACTCTCTCTGTGACGGCTTACGTATCTACGGCCGGGAATAGAACCACCCCATTGAGATGATTCTTCCTCTTCGATGGATTCTTGCTCTGCCGTGATTATGGCCATCGTTGGGTCTGTACGACGAGGCCTGTCAGCATCCTCTCGATCATGTTTCAGCAACGATCTCTCCATTCTGTTCATCATTGCAGAACCAACAAAGAGAAATTGTTGTGAATAACAATGGAGTGATCTACTCAGATATTTGTAGGATGAGAAGAGTGAATATCTGATCAGATATTTGGGGCACATTTCTCTAGTCACGGCATGCCACGTGTGAGTGATAAGATTTCTAAAATTATTGGCTTGAATAGTACTGAAAATATCTATCAAACATGATCAAGAAACAGTGATTTGTTTTTTATTTATTGGCATTATGAACTCATGACATGTGACAAATATAATTATTCCTAATTTTTTTACAAATTTAATTTTTGTTAATATTGATACAAGAATTCTATTTTATAATATTAATAAGGATTAAAATGTTAATTGTTGTGTCGAGATTTATTCACCTCGACAGGCGATCGACTACGAGGCCGAGCAACCGAGGCCACGACCAAATAAGCTATGGCAAACTTGCCCAAACGAAGATAACAGTCCACCTTCGAGTATCTAGCGATCGACTCTCAAGACAATCGCCTTTTGGCACCTAGCGATCGACTCTGGTGCCCAACCGAGGACGACCGTCCTGTGCCGCGAACAAGACCTTCGTCCGTCAAAGTCCACGAAGACTGGATCTCAAAATAGCACCCATGTGCAGATCCACGACAGGCGCCGCATTTCATGGATCGTTGACCACAGCCTGTCACCACCCTATCACCTACCGACAGACCCGCCGAAAGGTACAAGGTGGAACCGCCTGTGATAGCGACTCAGACGTGTGTAGACTTCTCATTGGACCGTACAGCTGGCTGTCAGCAACTCCTGCAGACTTTAAGGAGACCAACCCATGTGCTAAAAGACGATCGCCTGCTTATTATAGTACAGCAGAGGCGATCGCCCAGCATCTCCCAGTGCTATAAATAGAGAACCTCCAGCAACTGGATAAAGGTTGGAAAAATTATTCCGAAAAAAGGTTCTCCACTCTGTTCAGAGAAAACGCTCGGTTGGCAATTACTTTGGAAATTACATACAAACATACATACTTTCAAGCTCTCGGCTTCATCTCCCGAATCTATCTCAGGATTTCTCTCTCAGTACCTCTCAACCAAAAGACGGTCGGCAGAGGCACGAAGTCTCCACAGCACAGATTCGAAGAGACTCACAAGTCCAGGAGCTCAGACATATAGCTAATACACACTGTGAGAGACCATCGATTTCTCACAGTCGTCACAGCATCCCATCGTTGTTACAAGAACTCACAGAGCATCATATCTGGTTCTTCCGGCAATCTTCACGCTCACTATCTAAGATAACTAGGGTCTTTACACTCATTGTAATTATACTCTAACATTAATATTTGTACTCCAAAGTATTCGTATTAATAATATCTCGCGAGAGCATTCAAGCTCGGGACTAATAATCCCGGCAAATCTTGTGTTATTTACTTTTCCCACGGAAGTGTTCTCGCATTTGTATGCTATCCATCCATTCCAGCAATATTCATCTCCGGATAATATTTTGGGTAGCAACAATTGGCACTAGAGGAAGGGGATCTTAACCTTCATTTTTATTCCAACCGCCCGGAGAACACTCACTGTTCTCGGGGCATATACTTGAAGTGACACTCACTGCGCTTCAAAGAAAGCCTTCAGAATCATGACGTCCGCCACTACATCGAAGAGAGCCGTTCTCCGAACCGCCGGACACCATATCCTGGCTCGATCTGAGCCCCAGCCGGAGGCAGAGGGAAGCCGCGGCGACGCGAGACTCTCGATCCCGCACCTGAGGGGTGGCCCCAGCCTCTCACTCGACCAGTTCCAAACCGCGGAACAGATCAAGGAGGCTATGGCCATCCTAAAGGAGCGACGGAGAGCATGCGCGGCGCCCACAATAAGTCCCTCGGCCATCCGCCGCGTGGGCAAACGGAAGTTCAAAGGGTTACTGGGCGAGGGATCATCAGAAAGCCCCGATTTGCGAGAAAAGGCTCTCGCACGGCCGGACGGTTCCGTATTCAGTCGCTTGGGAAGCGACCCATCATGGAGACCGGGGCATTCTGGCCCCTACCACAAGATGGCGGAATCTGAGTCCGTCACCAGGAGTTCGGCATACCCAACTCCCAGCCGAACACAAGTCAACCATTTGGTTTCCACTCCGAACGCCAGGGGGTCAGTACTTGATCGCCTCGGCTCCCGCTCCGAGCGCCTAGCCGCGAGCAGCCAGGCTACGGCGATGGCCGCTATGCAATGCCAGCTCGACGAGATGAAAGTGCTCTTGGATACTGGGGCAAGCACCAGTAGAAAGATCATCGGACCGACCGAGCCACTCGCGGTCCACATCGAGCTTGCTCCGGTGCAACCAAGGATCGCTCCTCCCAAAACACCTCTTTATGAAGGGAAATAGGACCCCGAGACACACCTAAGTAAGTTCTGGATTTACATGACCGGGTGTGGGGCATCAGATGCAACCAAATGCTGAATCTTCCCGTTAACATTGGGCGAGCTGGCCCATAGGTGGTACGTCTCACTACCACCACGATCGATCATGTCCTTTGAGAAACTGGCGAATAACTTCACATCATACTTTGCCGCCAAGGTCAACAGACCCGAAGGCCCCCACCGCATGATGAAAATCAGGCAGGGGGAAGACGAATCCAACGCAGATTACATCGACCGAGTAGACGAAATCGTCCTCAACGGCGAGCCCATCAGTGACGAGCTCGCTCTCTACTCGGTCCTGGGGGGATTCTACGGTCATTCACCCATGTTTAGACATCTCACGAAGGACATCCTCCCAACCTACGCGATCTTCCGAGCTAAGGCTGCCGACTTTCTGGCCAGGCAAAGGCTACTCACCCTCTGCCTAGGCGAGGAAACACCTCCTCCTGTCCGAAAGACGGCGATCGCCAAAACCAAAAAGACGGTCGTCAAGCCATCCGGTGACCACAAGGCCTTCGATGATGTGGAAGCACATCTCCTCCACAAGTTCAATCGAACTCTGGCCCACATTTTCTACGCCATCAAGGGGCGCGAACCGCTGAACAAGCCAAAGACGATAAGGGACCACGGTCATCTGGACCACAATCAATATTGTGCTTACCACAAGAGTCCCGGCCACAGTTGTAACACCCCCAAAACCATCCGGGATATTACAGCGCCATGGGTCCCGCGCCGGAAACCACCAAGCTAAAAATCATTTCTAAAAACATTCAAAACGCCAAAAGGCCGGTGACGGTAGTATTTTCCAAAGCTCACAAAATCATTTGTGATATTACACCCAAAAGGCCGGGATACCATCTTCTGTAACACTCCCAAAACCATCCGGGATATTACAGCGCCGTGGGTCCCACGTCGGAAACCACCAGGCTAAAAACCGTTTACAAAACCAATTCAAAAACACCGAAAGGCTGATGACGGTAATATTTTGCAAATACTCAAATATTTTCAAAAACAAAATTCTGAAATACCGTCATAAAATACCATTTAAAAATACAAGGCGAAGTGCCAAATCTTGATAGTTCAAAATGTACGTTAAGACGCCGCTTAAACGTACCGATAAAATAGCTTAGGAAAGGGTTTAACGAAATAACCCAAGTTCACAAAGTGCCAAAAGGGCCATTTAAAATACACACACGCAGCGGATAAAGATACCGAAAAGCCATTTTGAAATATACACACGCAGCGGATAAATACAGTTCAAAATACACATTTGCAGCGGAAATAAATGACCGGAATAGAATACTCAATTCTCCGAAAACAAGACACAGCCAGTATCACATCGGGAAGCTCATCCCTTCACGACCGCTACTAGCTCGATCTCCGAGTACCTAAAAATAAAGCCCACGACGGGGTCAGCCACAATACTCAATAATGATACCGATCACATCATTATAAATAATTACATACCAATGTAATAATACTGTAAGAATACTACCAACGTAATCTTACCGTTATAACCTTACCAATCCATAATAATCCAATCCTTACCATAATCCACATTTCGCATCCTCGAATGACGAAATGAACTTAACAACAATTATCTGTATTGAATTTCAAAAAATACCAACAATCCTCAAAACATCATCATAACTCATAATCATGAAATAATTCATCCGTGCCAAATCCTGTCCATCGGATTACACAATCAAAACTCAACCTGGATAAACCAACAGTACACAACATATCTGTAGATCAACTACCATATGATAATGATAACAAATCCTGAACATCGACGTACATTCCGAATGCTTATACGATCAATAACCAGATCAACCAAAACATCACTGAGAATATCATCGACATGATAACTCCAATACGACCAATAAAGGATCACGATAATTGAGAATACCATCAACAAGGTAAATCTCGAACCCAATCAATGAAGGATCAACAATAACCGAGAATACCATCAACAAGGTAAACTCCAAAGGATCAACAAAGGACCGACAATAACCGAGAATACCATCAACAAG
Source organism: Orobanche coerulescens (assembly GCA_033398695.1). Taxonomy (NCBI): domain Eukaryota; kingdom Viridiplantae; phylum Streptophyta; class Magnoliopsida; order Lamiales; family Orobanchaceae; genus Orobanche; species Orobanche coerulescens. The sequence goes on from JAWKAU010000025.1 coordinate 115,652, forward strand.
GTAAACTCCAAATGATCAACAAAGGACCAACAATAACCGAGAATACCATCAACAATGTAAACTCCAAATGATCAACAATAATGGATCTCAAGAAAATAACCTCGACTGTCGAAACATACCCCTCGGGCGTATGAACAACCAGTCGCAAACCGTCGAACATACCCAACCATGAATGGAGGATGAACGACCAAACAATATGGCTCAAAGATGGAAATCATAGTACATCCGATCCGGAAATGTGTCCGTGCACAAGCCACCCCGGGTATTGATCACATACACGTGTGGTCTTGTACCTAATTAGCCTCACGAACTACGTCTCGTGTGCACGGTTCAATGTGGAAATATCAACACATAACCATCATGTGCCCGGCTAAAAATCCTACACAATAACCAATCGGCACGCAGATATGACTCCAGATATGTCACGATGCAACATGACAACGAAACACAAAGAAACACATATCCAATAAGGATCAAAAGACTCACCAAAGTGAACAAAACACACTGACAATGAAAAGTCGACACGACTAATCAATATCCAAAACATCAATCCTGGGATCATCATCCCCAAATGAATGACCAACACGATCTACGATCTCAATACAACAGTCCTGGGATCCACATCCCCCAGCGAATAACCGATACGAAACTCATTATACGAAACATCAACATATACAACAATTCAACATACTAATTATCCACATGATTGAACAAATACTTAGATTACCTCAAATCCGAGGACCATATCCATCAACATCCCCCAATGAGACGATCAACGCAACCATTAATACCAACAATAGTCCTGGGATCAACATCCCTCAACGAACAACCAGTACGAATCTCAATATACGAAGCCTCAACATACAACATATACAACAACTCAACATAATAATTATCTCATAACTGAACAATACATAAATTACCTCAAAGCCGAAGACAACATCCTTTCCACGAACAACATCCCTGAACGAATACACAGTTATACAAATAATCTCAAATAAGGTACCATCCATTCAATACCAATAAACCTTTATCCCGATACTTATGTCATCACGATAACTATCCTCGATATCCGATATTCTATATCCTTGAACAAAGATAACTCACGTCTTCCCTGAACACAATTAAATCATATACCTTATGATTTATTACAACTAGAGTACGATATACAAACCATTATCCCGTCAACTTATATTTCTAACAACATTGCTATACGAATTATAAATGAAATGAAAACGAAACCATTCATCAAATATTATAAACTGGACAAGTATAAACTTGCCTCGATATCGATACCACGAAGCCGTTACCCAAAATCCATTGCCTTAGTCTACGAGCTCCTCAGCCCCGACCAAAAGCAACCTACGAACTCTTCAACCTTGACCGCAACACAACGGCCATAATCAACGCTCAATTAACGCGACCTAATGCAATAATCAAATGACAACACATCCGATAATAATCAATAACCGGCATAGCCAACCAACAAACTCAACGGTTCAACGAAACCTCGATCATAAACAAAACCGAACAATATAACTCAAACAAATACGAACCCATATCCACGATACAAGTCGCAACTCAATAATCAATATAACCGATCAATAAACCTAACGGTTCCACCATATCCCGATTAGACACAAATCCGAACAACCACATCAATTGATCACGAATTTAAAACCATAACATAATTCATAATCCGATAATCATATCAATAATCAATTTAAACCAACAAGGGTCTAACCTTACCGATTCCAAATTCAATCGTAAATACGGATACAAGTTTCCTCCTTGTAAATCATAATTAAACCAATTACCGATTATCATCATCAATCCGGATGATCCGATTAATTCAACATTATAGATAATCTTATTCCAAGAGTTTCAAATATTTCCATTATCCGAATGGAACAATTGTTCAATACGTATGAATTCTCAAACTCAAAAGTGAATCATAATCTTATCAAATCCGGAATCATATTCGTATTCCTATATGAATATTGTACCAAAATACATAACTTAATTATAGATATGAATATTCCATATTCATACCCAAAACACCATCACATTCCTCAAATCAATGATCAATTCATCTTGATATTAAGGATTTCATAACATATTCGATTCCGACTTTAATTCTAAATTAGAATCAACAAGACTCCTTCTTGTTATACTAGTAAATTCGTAAGAAACAATTTACCAATTATTACCGTGAATAATCACATTCCAATTATCCGAAATCCTTCCAAAATCATAACATGTATAACTTATGAATTCTTCAAGAACACGAATTATCCGAATTCACGTTCACAATCCATAAAAGAACATAATCCGATGTTTTCTAACATCTAACCAATACTTAATCATAATTCAAGGTGTATATCATCATGTTCTTTAACATATGATCTTCTTAGCATCAAAAATCGAAGCAATACTACCAAGAACATCAAGAATATTATGATTCCATAATCATAATAACATAATCAAGATATAATCCAACATATCATCATCTTCCTTCAACATACACCTCATATAACCTCAAGAATCGAAACAACAACATCTTATTCATCTTCATACGAATCATTTATCAATAACAACATCAAAAATCCGAAATAAAAAGGAGGATTATCCAAGATACCTCTTAGAAGATGGAATACACAAGAAATCACTTCAAGAATCATCAATAACTCCATATCCAAGCTCCAAATCCAAGCCCTCAAGCTCAAAATCGAATTAGGAGAGCCAAAATATCCCTCTCTCAATGTTTAGAGATGAAAAACGAAGAGAAATGTTGAAGTGAAATGAAATGACGGCCATTCCTTATATAAACTCCCCGCTCGTTACGTACGTAACATTCCCAAATTAACGTACGTAACACCTCTTACGTACGCTATCTTGTCCTGGTTAGCGTACGTAATGCCATCCCAGACCCTACTGCCTCAAAATGTGAACTTCCTTACGTACGTAACCCATGCCATATAACGTACGTAATATACCAGTTGACTTGCTACAAGATAATGGTCGTGTTACGTCGTAACACGTCCCGTATAACGCACGTAACACGACGTTGACTCACCGTCAACATCCTCCGCCGAAAGTTGCCGACACAGGTCCCACTGCCGACCACGACTCGATCGTCGATTCCCATGTTACGCACGTAATGTCTCGCCATAACGCATTTAACTCTACCAATTTAACGTCGTAAGCTTCAACACATAACGACGTAATGGCTTCCATACTTAGCCATTTACAAGAATTCGCCCAACGTCTCGACATAACAAATACGAACATACGGCATACTGAATACACATATACTCAACCCAAAAATATTCTCATACGGTATACCTGATATCCAAATCAGTTCAACCTGATACAACATATCCTGAATATATCTGTCAATCAAAAATGATAATCACACCAGTATAACTGTCTCGGTTATCAATTTATATCCATACTGTATAGATACCAAACTATACAGTATACTCAGATAAAATAACGCGAAAAATTTATACTGAAAATCCGGGTATTACAACAGCACCAACCAATGCCGCGACCTCCTCAGACAACTCTGGAGATTGTTCGAGGAGGGCAAGTTGGAGAGTTTATTGGCTTAGCCGGAGCCCCACCAATCTCCCAACACGGTCACCCAAGTCGAACGCGAACAGGTCGGAGAGTTCATACGAGCCGACCTCTCGATCAACCTCGGCGACCGTATCTACATGCTTCAATCAAGAGAAGGGAACTTCGGAAGTCTCTCCCCGATTTCCCGCCTCATCAAATCAAAGGCTACTGCCTGAGCAAACGCTTCAAAAAAGAGGATAACTCGCTCGCCCTCTAAAGTTCGTCATCGACATGATGGACCTAGGCAGCGATCGCCTCCCCTAGCACAACGTATACCGTCGAGGATCGTCATCTGGCATGATGGTCCGAGGTAGAAGAGTGCCGCCATGGTCGCGAAAATCGATTAAACTGACGATCCGTCCATGCAAGGTTCCTTTGGGCTCCGATCGCTCGCCCTTCGTTTAAATACGAGGCGGGCATAGCCGAAGGTCTCTCCAAAGCAAATCTGAGGAACACTCGCTCGCTCTCTAAAGTTCGTCATCTACATGAAGAACCTAGGCAGGCGATCTCCTCCCCTTACACAACGTATACCGTCGAGGATCGTCATCTGACTTGATGGTCCGAGGTAGAAGAGTGTCTCCATAGTCGTGGAGGACGATGAAACCGTTCTTTACGCCCATGCAAGGTCCCTTTGGGCCATGATCGCCCGCCCTTCGTTTAAATACGAGGCCGGCGTAGTCTGAGGGCCCTCCAAAACTAATCTGTGGACACGTTCGCCCGCCCTGAAAGGTCCATCACTTAATGTGGTGGGTCCTTCCCGGACAATGCGATGCGTCCCTCCCCCCGTCTCAACGTATACCGTCGAGAGTCGCCATCTTAATGGCGGGCCGAGGTAGAAGCAGAGCTAACAATCCGCGGAAGTAGAGTTGATTAATCCGACGTGGCCCCCCGCAAGGAATCTTCCAGACCAAGACCGCACGCCCTTCGTTTAAATACGAGGCGAGGCGCAGCCTTCGGAGGACCCTACCAATTAAGTGAGCCGCGAGAACTTAGCCATCAGACGGAATGTCGCTCGCGCACAAGACATGATCGTGGAGATCGGTCCATCGAACTCCGCGATCGTGCACGTCTCCTCAAGACCGAGATGGATGGCCTTTCGAGGATTCGAAAAAATTGAAGACCGCTCACTCAACAATTTATTTTCGTCCCCTTAGTTTCACTAAGTGAACAAAAACAAGGGGGAAGAGTACGGAGCTATTTTTCGACGATCGTCCCTATTCAACGACATACGAAGATCGGCATTTTTCAAATGTTCGTGCAGCGATCGAATTTGTTGTAAAAGTTATCTATATGAGTTTATCAATTCACTTGGAGCTACACTCGCAACAATCTCTCCTCACACATTTGTACAAAGTCATACAAAGACTCAGAAAAGCAAGCATTCGAGTAACAAATCGAAGAAACAAACATTCATTTCATTACTTGAAATATCGGAGTACATACACGGTCGCCTGAAGGCCTAAAGTATTACAAGAGAAAGCTACAAAATTACAAGGCAAAAAGCTAAAACAATAAGAACGAAGAGCCTCAGGCCCCCGCCTCGCCTTCGCCTTCAACCTCCGGATCGGCCTGCGACCCTTCGCCAGCTTCCGGAGCTGCGTCCCCATCCTCCAAAGCGTCAGGATGAACAAGGTTCGCCGGAGTCGGGTACCAGCTCAGATCCACGCCAAGTTCCGAAAGGTCCAAGATCAGCACAGAGAAGGCAGGATGAAGAGGGTGCTCCAACGCATATGCCTTGAAGTTCTCAGCAAGAGGGCCGACCTCCAACCCTCCCTTCTTAGCAGCCCGGAGTGAGTCAGCAAACGCCATATAATAGGCAAACTCACTGACAAACTCCACGTTGAGAAAGGGATTGGCCTCGGTCGCCTCCTGTTTCCCTTTCAACTCGGCAACCGCCTGTTGCGCACCCTAGAGCTCGGCCTCCCTTGCAGCCGTCTCTCCCCTCGACGCCGCCAGCTCGCTATTCATATGAGCGACAATCACCTTCAGTTGGTCGACCTCCTTCTCAGCGGCCGCTTGCAACCATCGGGTAGTGGTGCCACCGGGCCGTGAACCGCCGGTTCCGGGCCCGAACCGGCGGTTCCGATTCACCAGAAGAGGTGAACTCGAACTGCCCGTGTATTCTCGTAAAGGGCAGTTGCCATGGGCCTCGAACCGGTGGTTCCGGTCGGCCGAGAACCGCGTTTCTGGTTGAACCGCCTGCCTGCTTTTTTTTTTTTGTAATTTATAATATATGTAATATTATTTATATCTTATTTTTTTCTAAATTAAATGATGAAATTTCTAGATTTTGTAATTTACAAGTGTTGACACTTTGAAATTACTTAAGTTAATTTAATAAAAATATAATAAGTTATTAAATAATTTAGAAATTTAGAAATTCTTTATGTTGTGTATTTTTTCATATAATTTATAGTAACTTGTAGTAATATTTTTTATGACTTTTTTTTTAAATTAAATTACTTGTGTTGAAAATTTGAAATATTGAAAACTTGAAATGCAATAAAGTAAAAATAGTTCTAAAACATTTACAATCAAAATAATGCATACAAATTGATATATTCATTGATTTATATGATTCTATCTATGTACAAAAGAAATGTTACAATGATACAATCTTTAAAATTGAATAACTAAACTAACTAATACTAACTAATTCACTATATAAAAGAAATGTTACAATTATGATACAATCTTTAAAATTGAATAACTAAACTAACTAATTAATAACTAAACTAATAAAAGAAATGTTACAATGTTACAATGATACAATCTTTTTTTACAAGGGGAAAAAATGAATAAATAAAGAGCTTGAACTCAATTTTAATATTTAATCCATCTCAACTAGCTTGAAATGTTATTTTTTCTGAAATGATTTTTTGAAATAAAAATTTGAAAATTTTTTTAAAATAAAAATTTGAAATGTTTTTTTTTAAAATAAAATTTTGAAATGTTTTTTTTTTTTGAAATAAAAATTTGATTTTTTTTTGAAATAAAAATTTGAATTATTTTTATAATTTTTATAAAATGCTAGTTGGGACGAATATTAAAATTGAGTGGCCTACGTATCTTCATTGAATAATGAAGAATCAAAGCCCACGTAGTTCTCTTACCTTAACTTACCTAGTCGTAGGCCTTGGCGTCGGATCTTTCGGACTCGGTGTATGAATCGTTTGGGCTCTCGTCGGCTTGATCCCATTGGTTCGCTTGAGCGCGCAACTCGGCTTTGGACCAATCATCAAGCAACATGGTGGCCTCCATGTTTCGAGGATCCATGTTGCTTCTTCTTTCGTCCAAGACATGTCCACCAATGCTAAATGCTTGCTCGACGGAGACCGTGGAGGCCGGAACCGCGAATAACTCCTTGGCCATGGTGGCGAGGATGTGATATTCCTTCTCGTGCATGGACCACCATTTCAAGATGTCAAATTTTTGACCACCTACATTTTTGAAAGCAAATGTACTAGACAAATATGTATCTAATTCGTTAGAAGTATGACTCCTTTGTGTTTGCATAAATGAATAGGCGGATTGAGCGAATTGGTTGTCGATAAAAGAAGTACCTTTAATGAGCCTACATGAAATTGGTCTTGAAAACTACTACTAGTGCTTACATTTGAAGAGTATGATGGGTTTGCTAGTGTATATTTTTGATCATATTCACTAAATAAGACCCTAATTGTGCTTTCTATTCTAACTTTAATGTAATCTACATTGGGAGTGTAAAATTCCATTGGTTCATTATTTGCTAATGCTTGGATATAAAAAGGCATTTCCTTAAAGGCACCATAATAAATTTCTAATATGCGATTAACACCGACTAGTTTAAATGTAGGATCTAAAATTTTAGCAATTAAAAAAACATCGAGAATTTCTAGAAAATATTTAAGCCACTTAATGACCATTTCATATGCTATTTTACTTAAATCTTGGTTATGACAACATGCATTTAAAGCAATAGCAATATACATACAATGTTCTAAAACTTTAACACTAGTGCAATAATAAACACGGGATAAATCTCTAGTTGCACTATCAAAAACTTTTAAAAGTTCAAATAATTTAGCACACTTTTGCCAATAAGAGGGCAATAAAAGCAAGTTAGCCTCGGGAGTGGCTCTAAAAAAATCACATAAATGATCAACATGATTCAAGGTAGAAGCAAGCATGGCATATGTTGAATTCCAACGTGTAGAAACATCTTTGACAAAATTCGTATATTTAATCTTTTTAGTACGACAATATCTTTGCCATTTTTTTCCAATTGACGCTTTTCGATGCAACATAATAACGGCATTTCTAACGGGTTCAACACTTTCATTAATAAGAACATAAGCATCTTGTACACAACGGTTTAAAATATGACAAATACATCGAGCATGAAAATACTTATCATTAAAAGAGGGTGAGCATGCGGCAACTAACTCGGGAATGGAGGCGGTGTTAGCGGATGCATTATCGAATCCAACCGAAAATATATTATTTAAAAATCTATACTCATTTAAAACGGAAATAATCAATTGAGCAATATTAGTAGCATTATGTATTTCACTAAAATCTCTAAATGCAATTAAACGTTTTTGAATTAACCAACTTTCATCAATCCAATGACAAGTAATACCCATATAAGAATTTTTTTGATAAGAATCACTCCATATGTCGGAACATATAGAAACATTTTGATTTAAACGTATAAAATATTTCATTAAATCACGTTTTCTTTCTTCGGCTTGTCGTCTTATACGCTTGCACATAGTAGTTCTACCATTTTTTTTTTGCGGCGGGGTTATAAGCATTTTGCATAGCATGTTCAAAAGTCAATTTATCGGCAAACATAAAAGGAAAATGTTCCATAGAAATAAAACGAGCCATTACTTCTTGAGCATTTAAATGATCATAATTCCATAAAACATTACCTTGTTCATTACCTTGTTGATTACCTTTGAAGGCTTGGGGATTTAGTTGAGTTTGAGTTGTAGGAATTCACGCCTCGGATTTATGCAAATTGTTCATGTGTCTTTGGAGGGTGCCATAACCTCCTCCCGCCGTCCATTTGTAAATGGCGGGACAATAGTTACAATATGCCATGAACTTCTCGGGAGCACCGGGAGCATCATTTGGATCTTTTTCTCTAGGAACCTTTTTAAAATGTTTAAGGAAAATGTTAGAATTAAGTGTTTTAGGCTTACCCTTACCTCTAGTGGTGGGGAGGTCTGTCTCCACATCATGTCTTGCTTGATCGACTTCCTCCTCCAACTCTTGGCTATGCATTTGTCGACCATACATTTGATCCTCCTCTTCTTGAAGTTGTCGAGCATATTGTTCATTCATCATTTCTTCGGCCTCACGGCGTGAGGCTTTCTACAACGGACTTTTTTCCTTGAGGATGAAGGAAGAGGAACATTTTGAGGAAAAGTGGGAGTGCTATCAATATCTTCTTCGGTGTCGACATTGATAGACTTGCCACGATTACCACGAGAATGAGACATGATAGTATATATTAGAATTATAGTATATATTATATTATAGTAGATAGTGTTTATATATAGTATAGTAGATAGAATTTATATATAGTATAGTAGATAGTATATATATATATAAAATAAAGTAGATAGTATTTATATATAGTATAGTAGATAGTATTTATATATAGTATAGTAGATAGTATATATATAATATAGTAGATAGTATTTATATATAATATAGTAGATAGTATTTATATATAATATAGTAGATAGCATATATTATAGTAGATAGTATTTATATATAGTATAGTAGATAGTATATATTATAGTAGATAGTATATATATATATAGTAGATAGTATATATTATAATTATAGTAGTCTTAGTAGATAATATTTAATTTTAGTATTTAGTTACTTAGTTGAATTATAGAGCAAGTACAAAAAGAGCAATTTAAATTTAAAGAATGGAGGAGAATAGAAGTAGAAGAGAAGAGAGTTTAGAATAGTGTTAACACAATGGGGTGATTTTAAAGGTGGAAGAAGGGGGGTATTTATAGATAAAATTGGGGGGGAGTTGGGAAAAATTTGAATTTGAAAAAATTTGAAATTTGAAAATTTGAATTTTGTTTATAGATAAAATTGGGGGGAGTTGGGAAAATTTGAATTTTGAATTTGAAAAAATTTGAAATTTGAAAATTTGAATTTTGTTTATAGATAAAATTGGGGGGAGTTGGGAAAAATTTGAATTTTGAATTTGAAAAAATTTGAAATTTGAAAATTTGAATTTTGTTTATAGATAAAATTGGGGGGAGTTGGGAAAAATTTGAAATTTGAAAATTTGAATTTTGAATTTGGGCGGAAAACCGCCGGTTCGGGCAAAAAACCGCCGGTTCCGGTTAAAATGTGGCACCACTACCGTCGGGCATCTGTCATCTGGTCCCGAAATCAGTCGACCGCCGCCCGAGCTCATTCATAATTCTCTCTCATCAGCTCAATGTCATGACTCGCTCGCTTAGCTGCTTCCAGGGAGTCCTTCTCCATCGCCACGATCCTGTCGGCAAACTCGGCATTCTCTTTCCGAGCGCCTCGAGATCCGCCTGCATGCGTGTAGTAGAAGGACGCCCCTCGAACTCCTGCACAGCTTGGGCATCCATCGTCGCTGCCTGAAGAGAAAGACCAAAAGCGGCTTGCATTGCATTCCCGAATCGCTGGCGAGCGATCGCATCCAAATCCGTCGTCCAGGCCTTCGGCAAAGCAGAGACGGCCCAGTTGACGTACAGTGGGACATCGCAGGCCGCGCGAAGAGATCGACTCGTGAGGAAATCCAGCACCATCGGCGGGCAAGCTGGGTTAGTGCTACGGATCCTGCATCAAACAACAAAGAGTTAGCACATCTCCCACGCAAGTGACAAAATTCAACAAACAAACAAAGTCTACCTCTCGGCTCTCTCGGGGTCGCGACCAAAGTATGGCTTCCCGCGAGGGGTCTCAGCCTCAGCGATCGCCATATCTCGCAAGAAAGCCGCAGAAGGCGTAGTCTCATTCGCCGGGGGGGACCGCGGTGATCGGAGGCGCGGCGATCGGCACCTCACCGGCAGGGGCAGAAACTGAGATTCCTCCGACCTTTGCCGCTTGCGGTTCGATCGGAGCCCCTCCTTCCGAGTTTCCTCCTCTTCTATGATAGGCTCCATGATGGGCCTCGCCTCCGGAATGATTGGTAACGCCACCGGAGGAACCCGAGATGACTTCTTCTGGCGAAGACGGCTCAGGACTCTGGGGTTGGACATAGCTATCTCCGCTGGAGGCTCCAAGAAACGAGGAAAGCGGACTTCTGCAATAAAGAACAAATCAAACCACAGTTAGACATACTCCTCCAACAGGACGATCGCCCAACAAATGGAGATCGCAGAAATTCGTACCTGAGACCGAGAGATGTCTCGAAAAATGGAATAGCCACGCAGACAGCCAACGACTCTCCTTGTTAATCCGGTGAGCATCTAAGTCGTCGTCCGGTAGACTTCGTATCCGCTCCCAGACGACCAGAAAATCGAAAGGTAGCAAGTCGATCGCCGGAATGTGGAAACCTGCAAAAGGAAGACCAAACTAGATCAGTTCAGAACATATCCGAACAAAGGGAGAGTCAAAACCCTTACTCAGAGTTCTCTCCCGAAAGCCTATGAGAATGTTCAGCTCGCCCGTGGGGTTGTCACTCGCTGAGGCTTTCCAGGCACCGGCGACCCAGAACCACTTCGCCGGATCGCCCCGCACCTTGTTCGGGACTCCGAGGATCACCCGACCGGATTGGCCTTGAATATGATAGCCTCCGACCAACCCTTTCTGAGCCGTCAGCTTGAACAGGTGGTTCATCTCCAACGGCGAAGGAAGGCGGTACAGTCGGTGACCGCCGAACAAAGTGAAAGTGCAAATGATCTGGAGCCAAGCATTCAACGTCAACTAGAGGGGCACCACGTTCCAAGCAGCCAGCAGATGGGAGATGGAGAACGACAAAGGAAACCGCAGCCCAGCCTCCATGATTGCTTCGTTCACGGCGACCATGCCCTCCGGAGGCTGATCGGCTCTTTCGTTCTCGGCCGGCACAAAAAGATCCACATTTGAAGGGATATGAAACCTCGTCCTCCAGATGGCCAGGTCCTTCCTGGTCACCAAGCTCCTTATCAGGCCAAGGGACCATGTAGATCGCTGCGCAGCCCGAAAAAACGACCGCCTAAGAGGCTGATAAGGATGAGCGATCGAGTACTCCCGATAATCGAATGTAGGAGACGGACCGGCCAATCTCTCCATAATCTCAACAAATGCCACATAGGCCTAGCCAAAGGCACTATGCCGCTCCCAGTAGGCCCTCACCGCTGAATGTCTCTCCATCTGCGAGCATTTGTACTCAACAGCCGCCTCCCTAGCGATGTCAGCCTCATTAAATAGCACCTCGACTTCTGCAGGATCAATACCGGCGCGGATAGCTTCGGCGGCCGTCTCCAGATGGAATCCTGCAGAGGGTCCTTCCCGGACATTAGAAGTCCCAGCGGCGGAGGAGATGCCCATTCCAGACGAAGAAGATGTTCCAGAAATTCTCGAAACAAGAAGAGGAGAAAAGGAGTGTTTTCTTACCAAGGATTGAATCGATCGACGATCGGCAGTCAGATCTCCAGAAAAAAAAATCTTCAGCAAAAGTCTTCTTCTCCGATAAAGCGCGTAAGGGTCTTAACCCTGCAACCCGGCACCTTTTATAGGAGAAGGCAGGGACTTCTATGCAATTAAGGAGAGTCTCAGGGGTTGGAGTGCAACCGTCGCTATTAATGCTAAACTCGCGTACGCGCCAGATGAGGAGTCATAAAAAACCGTCGGTATCCCCCAACGGGAACCCGACACGTGCCCCGGAGACTTTTCCGCATCCGCTGCCATTTCCCGCTCATTTCAGCGACCGACCAGGTCCTCCAAATTCAAAGTTATTCCGCTATGGACGATTGCCAGTTCCGCAAAAGGCTAAGTCATTCGTCAAAGTTAAAGCGATCGCCAGTATAACCACCTCACCCCATGTTTCCAACATCAGAGCGAGCTGGGGGGCAATTGTTGTGTCGAGATTTATTCACCTCGACAGGCGATCGACTACAAGGCCGAGCAACCGAGGCCATGACCAAATAAGCTACGGCAAACTTGCCTAAACGAAGATAACAGTCCACCTTCGAGTATCTAGCGATCGACTCTCAATATGATCACTTTTTGGCACCTAGCGATCGACTCTGGTGCCCAACCGAGGACGACCGTCCTGTGCCGCGAACAAGACCTTCGTCCATCGAAGTCCACGAAGACTGGATCTCAAAACAGCACCCATGTGCAGATCCGCGATAGGCGCCGCATTTCATGAATCGTTGACCACAGCCTGTCACCACCCTATCACCTACCGACAGACCCGCCGAAAGGTACAAGGTGGGACCGCCCGTGACAGCGACTCAGACGCGTGTAGACTTCTCATTGGACCGCACAGCTGGCTGTCAGCAACTCCTGCGGACTTTAAGGAGACCAGCCCATGTGCTAAAAGACGATCGCCCGCTTATTATAATACAACAGAGGCGATCGCCCAGCATCTCCCAGTACTATAAATAGAGAACCTCCAGCAACTGGAGAAAGGTTGGAAAAATTATTCTGAAAAAAGGTTCTCCACTCTATTTAGAGAAAACGCTCGGTTGGCAATTACGTTGGAAATTACATACAAACATACATATTTTCAAGCTCTCGGCTTCATCTCCCGAATCTACCTCAGGATTTCTCTCTCAGTACCTCTCAACCAGAAGACGGTCGGCAGAGGCACGAAGTCTCCACAGCACAGATTCGAAGAGACTCACAAGTCCAGGAGCTCAGACATATAGCTAATACACACTGTGAGAGACCGTCGATTTCTCACAGTCATCACAGCATCACATCGTTGTTACAAGAACTTACAGAGCAGCATATCTGGTTCTTCCGGCAATCTTCACGCTCACTAGCTAAGATAACTAGGGTCTTTACACTCATTGTAATTGTACTCTAACATTAATATTTGTACTCCAAAGTATTTGTATTAATAATATCTCGCGAGAGCATTCAAGCCCGGTACTAACAATCTCGGCAAATCTTGTGTTATTTACTTTTCCCACTGAAGTGTTCTCGCATTTGTTTGCTATCCATCCATTCCAGCAATATTCATCTCCGGATAATATTTTGGGTAGCAACATTAATAAAAGTGAATGAAAATTAAGAAGTAAATTTGGTACCATCAATTTGATATCTATTGTTGGAGAAATTCTAGAAAATTTCAGAATACCCAAAAGGAAGTGGAGGAAGTGGTTAGACAAGGGAAAATGATTATGGTGACTTGTAGTAGAAAGAACCGTAAGTTAGCTAGATATATGCATGATACTATTCCGTGGTAATGTTTAGTGCACCTAGCTTAGGCTTTGTTTGTTGAGTTTTGTTGCTTTGTACTACTTTTGAAACACTAGTGAAATAAAAGATTTTATTTACCAAAAAAAATAGTGACAAAAGGTCTCAAAAAAGAAAAGGTGACATTTGGCTAAGTACCATTTAGGGCTGTTAGCGGTCCGAGTGAATCCGAAATCTGGTCAAGAATCGGACGGAAAAACCCAGGACCGAAACTCACCCGACAATTAACGAGTTCGGATTCGAGTTCTAAATATTGAACCGAAACCGATAAGACCCAGACCGAGAAAACTGGACAAAAAAACTGATAATATATATATATATATAAATATATATATATATATATTTATAGACACACACACCAAACTAGGCCTAAGGCCTTTGGTATATAAAATTTTTAATCATGCACCAAACATGGCCTTAGGCCATTGATATATAACACAAATTATGTTACAAATTCTGAAATCTCTCACTCCCCCCTTTCCCTCCCGCAGCCGCACGGCCCGCACCTAACCCAATTAGTTTCAATTTTGGGGATTTTAGTTTATTTTCGAATTCGGGTTAGGGTTAAAAAATTGGGGGTTTCAAATTAGTTTAGGATTCGGATTTGAGGGGTTCAAGTAAGGGTTCTAGATTTGGGGGGTTTAATAATTGTTCTAATTTGAACGATGTGGCTATTAAGGAGAGGTGGAATAGGTATTTTTTTGAACTTTTCAATGAGGCTAGGGGTAGTGACTCGGTGGTGCAAGGAGTTAGTCTATCTTCTGCCTGTTCGTTTAGTTCCTGTGAAAGCATCAGCAAGGAGAAAGTTAAGGGTGCTCTTATGAAGATGGGTAGAGCTAAGGCAGTAGGCCCGGATCAGATCCCTATTGAAGTTTGGCTTTGTTTGGGGGAAGTCGGAGTTCAGTGGCTAGCAGAGCTCTTCAACATCCTCCTCATAGGTTCTAAGATGCCGATGGAGTGGAGGCATAGTATTATCGTGCCGTTTTTCAAGAACAAAGGCGATGCTCATAGTTGTAGTAACTATAGGGGTATTAAACTCCCCATTCATACTATGAAACCTTGGGAAAGAGTGGTGGAATGCAGGGTTAGAAGAGAAGGTGAGATCTCGGAGAACCAATTTGGCTTCATGTCGGGGAGGTCCACGACTGAGGCCATTCATCTCGTCAGACGCCTTATGGAGAAGTTTAGAGAGCGGCGTAAGGACCTTCATATGGTGTTCATATATCTAGAGAAAGCTTATGATAGCATTCCGCGCGATGTTATTTGGAGGAGCCTAGTAGAGAGGAGGGTGTCGTTGCCGTTCGATAGGGCGATCCAAGACATGTATTCCCAAGTTAGGACGTGCGTTAGGACCCCAGCTGGTGACACCCAGTATTTTCCGGTTGAGATAGGGCTACACCAGGGGTCGGCGCTAAGCTCTCTTCTCTTCGCTTTGATCCTTGATGTCATTTCGCGGGGGATACAAGATGGCGTCCCGTGGTGCATGCTTTTTGCTGACGACATTGTGTTAGTGGCGGAGTCGAGGAGGGAGGTGAACTCGAAGTTGGAGCTATGGAGGTCTAAGTTAGAATCCCAGGGCTTGCGTGTGAGCCGGTCTAAGACAGAGTATCTCTGGTGTAACTTTAGTGGTGAGGCCAACAAGGAAGATTTAGATGTAATGATTGCGGATCAGATCGTTACCCGTACGGATAAGTTCAAGTATTTGGGTTCGGTCATTCAGAAGGAAGGTGAGTGTGAAAATGATGTCACTCATCGCATCAAGGCAGGGTGGCTAAGGTGGAGAGCAGCGACAGGGGTCCTGTGCGACAAGAAAGTCCTTCTAAAGTTAAAGGGTAAATTCTATAGAGTGGCAATCCGACCTGCAATGTTGTATGGCTCTGAATGTTGGGCGATGAAGAAGTCGCTTGAGAGCAAGTTGGAAGCGGCTGAAATGAGAATGTTATGCGGGTCGTGTGATCGCACAATGTTAGATAGAATCTCGAACGGGGTCTTCAGGAACGCGCTAGAAGTGGCGCCCATTTCAGCAAAAGTTAGGGAAGGGAGATTGAGATGGTTTGGCCACGTCCGCAGGAGGCAGGCATCTGCTTCGATGAGGAGGGTCGAGAGTTTAGTAGTTATTTGGGAGAGGAGGATAGGCAGACCGAGGAGGACGTGGGAGGAGCACCTGAGATTAGATTTAAAGGCCTTAACCTTTCCGAGACCATGACTGTTGATAGGCGCGCTTGGAGGCGCCAGATCAGAGTTGTGGATTCTTTAGTTGAGAGTGGTGCTGTAGTTGAGAGCCTCAGGGTTGGGTTGTCTCGGTTAGCTTTGACCTAGAGCATTGCATTTTTACATTTATTGTATATTTTATCCTATTGTCTTTTGCCTGTGGTGTATTTTTGACAGGGAGCTGTGCATGGAGTCAACCTCTCTTCTGTTTGAGCAGCGTTCATCAGGAGTGATGTAGCCAAATTCCTATTAGGTAAGTCCCATGTGGATTAAGCCATAGGCTTAGGTATGGTATTGAGTTTTTTCGTATCATATGCTTCCCTTTGCATTTTTTGCTCAATATGTTGTTGTGCACTAAGCTGAGGGTCTTCACGGAAACAGCCTCCCTACCGTAATAAGTAGGGGCATGGTCTGCGTACATCTTACCCTCCCCAGACCCTGCTCTGAGCGGGATATACTGGGTATGTTTGGTTTGTAATTTTTTCATAGGCTAATTATTTCCGGATTCGGGTTTCCGGGTTCTGGATTCGGGTTTCGAATTCGGAACGGGTCTATCTGGTACCTTACCAGACCGATTCGGGGTCTATCAAAAATCGGGCCGGACCGATCCGATAACAGCCCTGGTACCATTATAAGCTAAAGAGACACAACGAATAAACAAAACATAAAATAAATAAGAATGACTAATGAGCTGAAGTGATTAAACGTTCTATCAATTGATTCTTAGAATATTCATATATACGCAATGTGATTAAACGTGTTAATCTATTGCTTCACGCATGAATACTAGAATAATAATAATTAAAACACGATAAAAGGGATAAAACACAATATTTTTAATTCATCAAACAATTGCCTAAGAACAATTACAAAACTCTTATTTATAGTAGATAACAAGGGTTTTAGGCGTATAAACTCTAAACGCCCGACCCACTAACAATTAATAAAAATTAAATAAAGTCCTATAATTATAAAATAGAAATAATAATAATAATAAATAATAATTAAATACAATATTTATCTCCATCAAGAAGTATTAGGTAAAATGTTTCGTTTTGTTGTATTTCCGATTTCTCATTAACAAAATCTAGCCTTAAGAGCATTTCCAACCGATCACCTAAATGTATTCTTAATTCTAAATTTAGGCTAAAATATTTGAAAATGAGACAAAAATGCCACCAACAGATCTCCTAAATTGGATGGGGCCCACAAATTTTTTTACACCTTCCTAAATTTAATCCTAAATTAGATCCACCTTAAATTTATTTTAAACTTATAATTGAGTAGGAGCCACATATAATTAATATTTTTATGCAGAAAATAGGATATCTGATGTATGTATTTTTAAATCAAGATCATAAAATAGTATAGGAAAACTTTAAGGAGAAATTAGGAGAAAATTTTTGGGATTTCTGCTGGAACTGATCTAAGCAAATTTATATATTTTTGAAATAACTAGTGTTTTATGTTATAATATAACACGAAAATGACGTTTCAATTACCCCTTTGTTTTTATATAGTGTGAATGATTATTATGCCCCTGATGTAAATATGTAATTACGATTGTGCCATCTGAAGTTTTCCTATAAATAGGACTTCAGTTATTAATGAAAAATATACCTCAGAATCATTCTCTTTACTCTCTCTCTAATTTCTCTCTCTACAATATTCGATTTTACAACACGTTATCAGCACGACTCTAACCATTTGAGTAATATGACGAGAGTATGCTCTACAGTTGCATCGTATAGATGATCCTCTGTATCAAAAATCGAATCAAGAATTCTAGATTCAGATCCAAGTACTTGTTTTCTTCTCTCCACCACAAACAAGCGGACTTATATCGGACCGCTATGAAATTTCTTTTCTACTAATATATTAATTAATCACTCTCAAAAATCAAATGAATCATCTCACTCTCTCTTGAAATCACATGTGGTCTCCCTTGAAAACAAAAAACCCACCAGCTGTGGGGAAATGGAATCTCGTGGAGGTCCTTGCGGATCCTCCTGCCTCGGTCACCGCCTCGGATCCTCATGGCGGGAAGCTCTCGAGTGGGATGGTGGTCGGTAGTTCCACCGCGTCGGAGCCTCCGGTTGCTCCTTCTGCTCCGTTGGTGCGCCTTGGTGTGGCCTCTGCCGTTGGTGAGGTATTTTTTTTCTATCTCTCCTTGTCAATAATTATACACATATGTTACAGAAGCCTAAAATAAAAAAAAAATAAAAAAAAAAAAGAAGAGAAAGGATGAAGGTGACAAAGACGATAAAGAAATAAGGTGGACAAGATGCACACTCACGGACGTAATTGAAGTTGAAAAATAAAATAAATATATATAAGGTTCGGGTGGGAATTGTGTCGGCAAACAAACAAAAATGAAAAGATTTGTACGAAGGTAAACAATCAACCACATCTATATTATAAAATAGAATAAAATAATCTTATAATTTATTAAATTATGAATTTAGTTTCCTCACATATAATAAGCATATATTATCGGAATTAATTTCTCTTGATACCACCGTGATCCATTTTACGAGACCTTCAATTTGAGACTAATATTGATATGAGTGTCAACTCTTTTCATATATGACATTATTAAATTTATTAGAAAGTACGAATTAATATCCAACTCCGGAAATCACAAATATTTATGAATACATACCCTTACACATGCTATTAACGGCAGTTGATATTTCGACCTATACCTTGACGAGGACTATATTTTGAGGAATTGATTGGACGATCCTGCTCTGGTAGAAGCAGTTAATTATTTTGCAGTTTAAATTATGTCTCTTACTTATCTCAAAGTGGTGGTTTAAAACCACATATTTATTGCGTTTATTTTATATAATTATAATACCTCCCATGTGATGAGTTTAATTATCACAAGACATATGGTTTTACATGTACGCAATTTATATATTATATATCACCATCGTGGTTGGCTATACCACATGAATGGTTCATAAATCCTGTTCTCGAAGAAGAAGCGGTTGATAAAAATAAATCCTACTCTGGAAAAGTAGTTGATCGATTATCTAAATCCTGCTCTGAAGAAGCAGTTGAAATAAATAAATCCTACTCTGACGAAGTAGTTGATCAATGATTCAAATCCTGCTCTCGAAGAAGAAGCAGTTGATGGATATAATATCCGATCTCCATGATTAAACACGAACGGAGAAAATTGAGCAAGTGATACCAAAAGCTATCACCGATTAATTAAAGAAAATCCCATGTAAATACACCGCATGGTGGGATCATCTGACAACTGATATGAAAAGATGTCACTGAAAAATAATTGCTCAATAAATCCCATGTTGATTATATCACATGGTGGGATCATTAAAACCATATTGATTGACAATATTTATGGAGAAACATATATCACATATTTGTGAAAATATTGTATTTGCATTAAAGCAAAAGATGGTCTTACTATTGCTGAAGAAGCACACAACAGTCGAGGTGAAAATATCGAAACTAGCTGAAAGGCAGTAAACACTCGACAATATGAAACGCGAAAAAAGAAAATACATATGAAACCCATAAAAAGAAAAGGGGTGCGTCTCGAGAGTATAAAACTCCGTAACTCTGCCACCCCGTGGCATAAGGGTTTATAATGAAAGATCTAAAGGATCTAAACTTCTTTTCCGTTTGGCAGCAATAGCCTGTGG
The DNA here is from genome assembly GCA_033398695.1 of Orobanche coerulescens. Classification (NCBI taxonomy): domain Eukaryota; kingdom Viridiplantae; phylum Streptophyta; class Magnoliopsida; order Lamiales; family Orobanchaceae; genus Orobanche; species Orobanche coerulescens. Next base: position 135,562 of record JAWKAU010000025.1, read on the forward strand.
CTGATGAGCTTTGACTTCCAAATTCTTAACTGAAATATATGTCTGAAACTTTATAAGTAGATCAGCAACAGTGTCAGCACATATTATTATATCTCGTGATGGCTGAGATATAAACTTATGATCTACTCCTTGATCCAGAAAGGCAAGCAAATCGCTGAAGAAATTATTAATATTCAACAAACCTATAGGTTTGATATGGAAGTCCCGCTCAGCCCATGACGTGATGTTGAATATCTCATTGAGTGTGCCATATCCACCTGGAAGAACAATAAAGGCATCACTATTATTCACCACATACATCAAACTATCATGCACAGACTGTGCTTGAATCATCAACCCAAATGAACCTCCTATACTATCGTTCTCGATCATGGAAAAGTGTAAGGCACTTGTTACACTTATTCTCCCATTTTGTGCAGCATCTAAAAGATAACCCAAAAATCTATAATTACTCCCACCATACAATATATCGATTTTGTGCTTTCCTAATTCTTTTACGAATTGATACGCCATATCTACATGCTGGATATGACCTATCAGTTTGGATCCACCTAAAATACATATAGTTTTAATTGGATGAGATCTATATGAGGATTCTGAGAACTCCATCTTTCTACACTAGACTTTCAAAATACTTTTATGAGAGATACATTTTCTGATTTGTGGATCCCAAATTTAAAGAACAAACTTCTTACTAAACGACAAATGACTTCACTATTTTCATTGAAAATGGAGCGGCAGATAAGTCATTACTTTTGACAAAATTGCAAAAGAAAACGAAAGATATGATATTATATTTTTCAATAAAAATGACGTTACCGATCGGCAGCTGAGAAATTTAAATATTGGAAAATAATACTCATCAACTTGCATGATTTTTTCTATTACCTTATACCAAATTTGATAGAACGGACTTACAAATTGGATCTTTTGAGACTAATTTTTCATGACTATAACGTTCCCGTTCATCCTTAAATTGTATCCACAAAGCCATTAGTTCACGATGAACGTATCCACTGGGATGTGTATCAAGAATCTGTTGAATATCATGATCCATAGATTGCTTACTCAATTCATCCTTGATAAATGCTATTTTATCTTCTCGATTTTTGGATACAAACCCCACAGATTTGCATCGTGTATCACATGTCCACCGAGCACATTTATAGCACCCACCTAATTTTTTGGCTCTCCGTTTCTTTGCAAAACTACTCTTACCTGTACCTGTCATGTACTTAAATGAATTTGAAAATTCGCCAGATATTCGAACTTGTGCTTCGATTAACCATCGAATATCTTCTGGGATGCCATTTCTCATTAACACCCTTAATCTTTCGAGTCGAGCTCGATAAATTCTTTTTATGATATTCACTGGAAGAGATGGATAATATTTACGAAGATTCGAAAGCATTAAATCCATTATGATATTCAAACCCTCGGTATGGGTGATTGTGAATACAATGATAATCTATTTATAGATTGGAATACGCGTATGAGATTTGACTCCGCGTCCTGAAGCGTATGAACTACGGCTCTATATTTGAATAATGAACATAATATGACATGTGGGAGCGTCGACTCCATGTTGAAAATGATGTGCAATAATGGCACCGAAAAATGATGTGATATGCCGGCAAAATATCTATACGGTGATACAGACATATCAAGTCTTCAAATATTTGTTCTCGATTAATATTACTACTAGCCAATATTGGGAATGAATCCCTAATAAATTTTGGAATATATTAAGGGGGAGTATGGGCCCACTTCCTCTATATGTGAACTACTAGATATTATGGATCCACTAGATAGTCACATGTGTATATGACTCGTAATCAGAGATTTACGAGATTATTTGCTCAAGGTTTGAGCATATATTCCATATCAAATTGAGCTAGTAATATATCCCAAATAAACTTGAATAGATCCCAGAAAGGATCAAGATATGCGCATACAAGTGGGATATCAATTGGCATACTATTTGAAGTCCTCCAGCCAATATCGAGAACATAGTATATAAACTCTCATGACTGAAGATGAATACTGAGATACTGGCATATGTATTTGGTGCTCAAGAAATCTCTTAGCATGAGGGGGAGAATTGGTAGTTGGAAATATGTGAAATGCATCACAATATATCCTCACAACTCAAATATGAACTTGAAGTTCAAAGATGCATGACAGATTATTAATCTTTGATACCAACTACAATTGCTTTGATAAACACATAATAATTTCCCGAATATGAATCAAAGCAAATGATAAAAGGAGGCATATACTTTTGAGAAGTATATAGACATAACCACAATGTGTAATACCAATGGATGATTGATAATGAGATATCTCGGCAAGTTATGTTGCCATGGGGAAATAAATATTGAAATGTGTCGACACAATATAGCGCTATGAATGAAATGAGGATATCAATGATTGGAAAGAGGATATCGATAAATGATATGAGGATATCCATGACTGTGAAATATGGATATTGGAAATAAGGATATTAAAATCCATGATTTGTGAAAATGAGGATATTGAAATCCATGCCCTTATAATAAAATGAAACACATGGGCTTACTGAAAGTGACTCGTAAGGAGATTTTGAACATATTATCAGTGCGTACAGTCACTCAAAATAAACATTTTGAACGAAAATTATATGCTGTACTCTTTTCCTTGACTAAGTTTTATCCCACTGGGTTTTCCCAGCAAGGTTTTTAACGAGGTAGCCTAAACATATATGGAACCTCCAAAAGAAATTTGGAATATATCGCAAAGAATATGAGTTCGATATTACAAATTGTACTGAAAATGATACTCATACTAATCCCTGGAGGATAATTGGAATGCCTGGGGCATATTTGTATAAAATACGCGTTACACTCTTTTTTCCCTTGACTGAGGTTTTGTCCCATTGGGTTTTCCTAGCAAGGTTTTTAACGAGGCAACTGGAATGGCGTATTAGTATGAATAATGTACTCTTTTTCCTTCATTAGGATTTTTCCCATTTGGTTTTTCCTAATAAGGTTTTAACGAGATATATTCATGGCATAATGAGGAACACTACATAGATCAAGATTATTCCTCAAAGTTTCAAAATAGAAGGAGTAGTTGTACTCTTTTTCCTTCGATCAAGTTTTTCCCACTGGGTTTTCTTGACAAGGTTTTAATGAGGCAACACGTGGATACTCCAACAACGAATGATAGACATGAGAGATTCACTCAGTTTTTGTCCCATGAGGTTTTACTGAGACGGCACAAGAATACTCATACAAGAACTATCGAGATAAGGGAGAGCAAATTTACGAGATTACAGATTGCTGAAGTTTTTATCCAACAGAGCTTTCCTACCAACATTATGATGCAACATGATATGATTGCCACAAGCTTCAATACAAACATTTTGAAAGTTTTTCTCCCATTAGGTTTTTCTTCAAACTAGTTCACCAGATATTTATGTAAATAGTCATTCAAGGGGGAGTATTATAATATAACACGAAAATGACGTTTCAATTACCCCTTTGTTTTTATATAGTGTGAATGACTATTATGCCCCTGATGTAAATATGTAATTACGATTGTGACATCTGAAGTTTTCCTATAAATAGGACTTCAGTTATTAATGAAAAATATACCTGAGAATCATTCTCTCTATTCTCTCTCTAATTTCTCTCTCTACAATATTCGATTTTACAACATTTTATACATTTACCTCAAACCTCAAACATATTTTTTGTAACTATCCCTATTTTTCTACTATTTGCAACTTAAAAAAATGCGTTTATCTTAGTTTCATAAAATAAACCAACCGATGAGCTAGGTAGCCCGTCGCTCTAGATAATCAATTGCTTCTGCCAACCTAATTGACTCCGTTTTTTCTTTTACTTTTTCCTTTTTTTTCCCTACAGATATTGTAACAAGTTGCAAAAATTCAATATAACAAACATAATGATTTAGATTTTGTGAAACTTTTATTCTATTTAATTGTGTAGAGCTAACAGCAGCTACAGTTAAATCTCGATAAATGAATGTACGATAAATGAATAATATCGTCAAATGAATAATTTTTCCGGTCCCAACTCTTTATAACATATTCGAAAAAAATTTCGATAAATGAATAATTTCACTAAATGAATATTTTTCTCCGGTCTCGATCATATTCATTTATCGAGATTTTACTGTATTGTCAAAAAATGCTAATAGCAGCTTGATTTAAGTCCGAGTTCTATCTTTTTTCTTTCTAATTCTCAGAATCATTTAGATATTTTTTTTATCTTTATACATAAATCATTCTTATTTACAAATTTACTGCACTTCAAAAAAACACCACATCACTACTATTTTCGACACATGTCATCACATAATGTTATTTTCGACCTCTTTAGCCAAGAGTCATTTTCGACTCGTTTAACCCGAAATATTATTTTCGACCCATTTTGTAATGGGATGTTATTTTCGACTGTTTTTGTCCCGAGACAATATTTTCGACTTGTTTTTGTTTCGAGGTGTCATTTTTTATTGTTTCGGCACTAACATTATTTTTAGCTCTTTCTCCTTGGGACGTTATTTTCGGCTCCTTTCGTTACGGGACGTATTTTTGTTGTTTTTGTGCCGGAATATTATTTTAGTCATGTTCCGTCCGGAATGCCATTTTCGACTGCTTTCATCTTGGACATCAATTTCGATCCATTTTGCCCCAAGATATTATTTTTGAATCAGTTAGCACTCGGACGTCATTTTCGACCAATTTCGCATCGGGACGACATTTCCTACTAATTTCGCCAGGAGATATTATTTTCGAACTGCTTTGTCCCGAGACGTCATTTTGTATTGTTTCGCCCACAATGTTATTTTCTAGTGTTTTTCTCGTAACGTCATTCTCGACCCATTTTCTCGGGGCATCATTCTCCATCTGTTTCGTCACATGACGTTATTTCTGGCACGTTTTATCCCCGGGATGTTATTTTCGAACTGTTTCGGCTCGGGACGATATTTGCGACTAATGCCGTCCCGAGAAGACATTTTCAACTCATTTTGTTGTGGGACGTTATTTTCGACCCGTTTCATCCGAAGACATCATTTTCAACCGTTTTCATCCTCGAACATCATTTTCGACATGTTTCGTCCCCCGTATATCATTTTCAAAATGTTTCGGCCCAAGACGTTATTTTCGACAAATTTCATCTTGAAACATCATTTTCGATAAATTTCGCTCTATAACGACATTTTTAATATTTTCTTCATGAGATGTTATTTTCAACTTTTTTAACCCCGATCTTCATGTTCGACACATTTCGTCCGGAGCGTCATTTTCGATTCGGTTAGTCCCAAGCGTCATTTTCGACTAGTTTCATAGTCGGACAATATTTTCGACCCATTTCGTCTTGGGACGTCACTTTGGACATGTTTCGCCCCAGAACGTTATTTTAGACCCATTTCGTCCTTGTATGATATGTTCGTCCCGCTTCATTACGGGATGTTATTTTTGACCCATTTTGCCCCTGAACGTCCTTTTCGGCCCATTTCGCTCGGCAAGTCATTTTAGACTTTCTCGTCCTGGTACGTCATTTTCGACTGTTTTTGGCCTGGGATATAATTTTCGATATGTTCCGCCCGAGGACGTCATTTTCATCCTATTTTGCTCGGGACAGGATTTTCGGCTGTTTTCGTCCCAGAATATTATTTTCGACTTGTTATGCTACGGGACATCATTTTGGAATAGTGTCGCCCCAGAATGTCATTTTCGACTAGTTTCATCCCAATGCGGCATTGTCGACCAGTTTCACCACGCGACGACAGTTTCGACCCGCTTTGCCTCGGGGCATTATTTTCGACCCGTTTCCCCCGGGACATCATTCTCGACCTATTTCTTTCTCGGATGATATTTTTGATCAGCTTTGCCCTAGGACGATATTTTCGACCCGTTTCATTACGAGACGTTATTTTCGACTCGTCTCACCCCAAGACGTCTTTTTTCGTCCTGAAATGTCACTTTCAACTTGTTTCGCTCGATATGTCATTTTCAAATATTTTCACCCTAAGATGTTATTTCGACTTTTTTTTTCTTTGGGATAGTATTTTCGAATCGTTTCGCTATCGGACGTCATTTTCGACACATTTCGTCACATGATGTTATTTTCAACATGTTTCACCCTATTTCAACCCATTTCATCTGGGGATGTTATTTTCGACTATTTTTACCATGGTATGTTATTTTTGACCTGTTCAACCCCGAGATGTCATTTCCGACCTGTTTTGCCCTGAGACACCATTCTTGACTATTTTCATCCCGGGTTGAAACGGGTTGAAAATAACATATTGGGGTTGTTAGGCTTCGATCCAGCATCCTGCCTGCATGGGCTTAAAAATGCGCGAGGCGTGGCTTGTGATTCGACCTGTGAGATCTGCACTAGAAAGTGGTTAAATAAATTGTTTTGGACTACTCATACAAACAAAATACATCTTTTTTTCTGGTAGCCATTTCATAGAAACTCCAAAGTTAAGTGTGATTGGCCTGGAGTAGTTATGGGATGGGTGACCTTCTGGGAAGTTTTTCAGGGTGCGTGTGAATGAGGATAACGCGCGCTACAAAAGACTTGTGTTAGTACAGTGAGGATAGTCTTCATCATTCTGGGGACCGATAATTGGTATCGGAGGAGGTCAAGGGTGCGGATTTCCTCAGAGTATCCTACAGCGAAGGCTGCAGAGTGTTGGAAATTAGAGACGGGCATGCAGCAGATGTTGCCAATTAGACGGAACTGAGATGCTGCCGCAGTGGAGGTTGTCAGGTGGTGGAGGGCTATGTGATCAAATCTAGTATACTGGAACTGAGATACTGGTGCAGTAGAAGTAAACGGAGCTGGAACAGATGCTGATGTCAAGTGTTGGAGGACTGTGTGAATGAATCCAGTCGCTAGAGGGCTATGTGATCAAATCTAGTTCGCGGAGATTTCCAGACTCTGGGACTGAGATGCTGGCAGGTACTGGGAGGGGGATTGTTGGGCTTTGGTCTAGCATCCTGCCTAGGGCTGGGATAATTCGGTTTTTTGAAAAAAAAAATGAGGAACCAAAGTTCAAAATTTGTTATGTAATTCGGGTTCGGTTCCTAATTTTTTTCTCTAGGAACCGAAGTAATTTTATCAAAAAACGAAAAACCTGAACCGAAATTTACAGTTCAAAATTTTCATAAATAACCGAAAAACCCGAAACTTTTTCTTATTTAATTCTTACGTTTCTTTTTCTTATTATGTTGGTATTATTACCTTTGTTTTTCTTATTTAAGAGAATAGAACAATTAACTCAAAAAGACAATTCTCAACTTGAGCAAAGTTTATTAGCAGTAAACTCAAGCTGAAATCCAATTACAGTAAAGTATGAAATTGGGAGAAATAAAGATATTCATAAACTCGATTGTTTTTAGTTGCCAATTTCAAATTTAATCAAATAACAAACTTTTCAAAAGTTCCAGAAATCAAATAACCACATAGTACTATTTATCTAGAAACCAAATAATCAAACTTTCAAAAGTTCAACTTCAAATTTTTAAACATCCAACAACTAATCAAAGTCTAAGAATATGTTACATATAGATAGTCCAAAACTCAAGGCAAAGTTCAAAAAATCTGAAAAATTAGCAAACTTAAAACTTAAAAGTCTAAAATCTTGAGGCACGACTTCAAATAAGTTATGGGTGGTACGGTTATTATGGGTTTTATTTTTTTGTTCGGGTATTATGGGTTTCAATTTTTGTTCGGGTATTGACACTAATTTCGGGTAGTACGGTTATTGAAATTTTGAAATTACAGTAACCGAACCCGAACCCGAAATTTATTTCAGGACCCGAACCCAAAATTTAAAAATAATTTTTTTCTTAAAACCCGAACTGAACCGAACCGAAATTGGCATTTCGGTTCGGATCTTCGGTTATTCGGGTCGTAAGTCCCAGCCCTAATCCTTCCTGGATGTGCTTAAAAATGCGCGAGGCACGACTTGCGATTCGACCTGTGAGACATGCACTATAAAGTTGTTAAATGGATTAATTTGGACTACTCATACAAACAAGATGCATCTTCGTTTCTGGTAGTCATCTCATAGAAACTCCAAAATTAAGCGTGCTTGGCCTGGAGTAGTTATGGGATGGGTGACACTCTGGGAAGTTTCTCAGGGTGCGCGTGAGTGAGGACAAAGCGCGCTAGAAAAGACTCGTGTTGGTACAGTGATGATAGTCTTCATCATTCTGGGGACCAACAGGTAGAGATATTAAACGGGCCCGGCGGGCTGGCCCGTTTAACCCGCCAAAAAACCGGGTTAGGGCCGATATTTCCTAGCCCGTTTAAATTTGGGTTTTTTTGGCGCGGACCGTATAGCTCGAAGCCCGTTAGGGCTAGCCCGAAGCCCGCTATATATATATATATATATTATATAATACTATATATATTATTAATTTCAACTTACACTAATACTATATTTATATATAACATAAATTACTATTATATATGTAATATATATTAATATTATATATAATATATATTATTACTGTATTTGTTAATATAGTGTATATATATGTATATACATAAAAGTGTATTTTTTGTTATATTTATTATAGTATATTTTTTAATATATATATATATATATATATTGTTACTGTTTTTTTATTGGTATATGACTTATAAAAAATAAAAAATATATTTTATAAATATTTAACTCGTTTAGCCCGTTTAGCTCGAAGCCCGCTAGGGTTAGGGTTAGGGCCGATATTTTCTAGCCCGTTTAAATCCGGACTTTTTGGCTCGGACCGTTTAGCCCGAAGCCCGCTAGGGCTAGCCCGGAACCGCTAGGGCTAGCCCGTTTAACATCTCTACCAACAGGGGTAAAACGAGATGAAAATGACAGCTTGGGTTGAAAATGACATCCTGGGACAAAAACAGTCGAAACTGCATTTCGGGGCAGAACGGGTCGAAAATATTGTCTTGGGACGAAAAGGGTCAAAATAATGTCCCGAGTGAAAATGACGTCATAAGGCAAAACGATTCGAAAAAATACATTGTGACAAAATAGGCTTACAACAACGTCCCATTGGCGAAACGGGCTGAATATGACATTAAATCACGTAGGCCCTGTTCTTTTGGACTTATTTTTCGATTTTGATTCGATTCGATTCGATCGATTCGAGTCCATTGATTCGATTTAGTTGATTCGAGTCCATTCGATTCGATTGATTCGATTATTATTATTATTACTATTAATTACTATTATTATTATTATTATTATTATTGTTGATTACTATTATTATTACTAATAATATTTACTATTATTAATAATAATATTTATTGTTGTTGTTGATTACTATTATTATTATTATTTATCATTATTATCATTGTTATTATTATTATTATTATTATTATTATTATTATTATAAATCAACACTTTATTAAAAACTCAAAGGGTTTACAAAAAATTAGTGGGAAGCCGAGAAACCAACTGGGCCCCCACACCTCTAGCAATAGCAAAATCAATCCTATTAAAAATATGAACCGCAGCACGTGCCCCAATGTCTTGAGTCATAGAGAATCGTCGAATACGCTTTAGTAAGGTTACTGCATCCTTCTCAAGTTCTCCAAAAGTAGAAAATGAAAAGGGGAGAAACACATATCCAATATCCGCACATTTAGCATCGTACTTGACACGTTTACGTTGTGCGGCATCAATGACCGCACGCCCTGGCATAAAATCAGTCATCCCAGATTGCGTCAAGGGCGACGATCCCGTAAGATCAACACATACATCACGCCCACTATCCCAAGAGTAAAGTAATATATCAGCCGGTCGTAAGGATCTGTCCCTATCTCCATAAAGCCCAATATCCACCTCCTTACGAGCTGAAATTCCGGACCGAGAACATATATCAACAAGAACATCACGCACAAGGTTATGCCGATGTTAATGCCAACAATACCCGCACACGAAACAGTGTGATCCCCATAAATATCTCCAGTAAATACCTTAGAACAGGCTGAACTCGGTACCTGAACAATGAAAAGAGGAACACCCAACCGATAGCACAACACACAACGATAAGCCCTGGCATTCATAGTTTGTCCTAGTCCAGATATCGGAGCCACCCTAAGCCAATCTGAAGTATGATCTTCCTTTAGTGAACTCCATAACGCCATCTGTCGGGGAGAAAGATGGAATGTAGATTCAACAGTTTGGGTAACCCGGTCGAAATATATATCTGCCAATTTCTTCATAAGTTCGGGGGCAGCGACCTCGCTAGGGTTACTCAAAAGGTCAATATCCATATTCATATTAAAAGTACATAGAGCATCATCAAAAGAGGGACCAGCAGCTACAATACCAGAACTATGGAGAAGCTTAGTTTGTAGGTTAGCAGATTGAAGTCTAGAAGCAAGGAAGGCATAGCTCAAGACGTCACCTGCAGAATATACACGAAGCCCCCCAAAAGCAAAGGGTAGGGTGGCGAGTCTCCACTGCCAATCACCAAAACCGGGCCCAGAAGTAGTGACAATGCGCTCCAAAGAAGAACGAAGTGCCGCATCAAAAGAAACCTGAGCGCACTCAAAGACCCGAGGGGAACATGTGCGCATAGAAAAATACAACTTGGAAATACCAGCACATGTACGGAGTAGCAACAACTCGCATTGAGGGTCATTAAGCTTGGCAACAGCATCCATAAGTTCAATAGTTTTAGCAACCCTTTTCAGAACAAGCCTACTACCAAACTCAAAATCCACACTAACAGGTCCACCCAATAATTTAACACCGTGTAAGGGACGAGAAATATTTGGGGGAAAAACACCGTCATATCTGCTTCTGGGGTCTTCATGTGGCCAAAAAACTTTAGTTTTATCAACATTGAGGTGTAAGCCACGACAAGGTCCATCCATCATAATCAACTCTAAAATCTTACCCACAACCAAGGTATCACCAATAATAGTGTCATCATCCAGATACCATGCTTGAAAGGAAAGGCCAAAAGAATCTCTAATCTTACATGCCAGGGGATGCAACACTAAAGCAAAAAGAAGAGGTCCAAGCGGGTCACCTTGTTGCACACCTTGATGAGACCAAAGAGTATGCTCACCATAATATAATCTGGCATGACTGGAGTAACAGAATTCCACCCACCGTGAAATAGCCGGGAAATGAAGCCGAACCTCACGCAACATAACAGCTCGATCCACCATGTTATTATTATTATTACTATTATTATTATTTGTGACATTTGATACTTTTGTGACATTTGGGACATTGGGGGCATATTTATTAGTATTATTATTTTTGTTATTATGATTGTAATCAATTATATTATTTTTATTAATTATTAATATTTTATTATTTCTCTTATTATTTTATTATATTTATTAATTTTAATATTATTATATTATTATTATTTTATTGTTATTATTTACTTCTAATATATATTTCAATTCAGTTCTGTTCAATTCAGTTTAGGTCCTTTCGATTTAGTTCGATTCGATTCGAATCTATTCAATTCGATTCGAATCCATTCAATTGATTGATTCAATTCATTGATTCGATTCGATTCAAATTCATTCAGTCCAAAAGAACAGAACCTTATTCTAAAAGCAACCACTTTTGCAAACACTTTCTAATTCAACCCTCGAGAAATGAGGGTAGTTTATTTTACTGGATTACTAAACACCGCCCTAAATTACTAGTCACCGCCCTATAATATTACATTTTTGCCCTTACTTCATATTCAGCAGATTTGTAAAATTACCTTCTCACTACTTTTCTCTCTCGACCTACTCTAAAGAAGCCACCAGCCGCCGCCGTCCGCCGCCGTGTCTGGAAAAGGAAAAGTTCCGGTAATTTTTTTTCGGGTTTCTGCTACTTTGGGCGCCGACCGCCGTGTCGGAGTGCACGACGGATGCGGCGGTCGAATTTTTTCACAAGCGTCCGCCGATTCCGCCTGTCCATGGCGCAGGCGTCCGGACCAGACGCCCCAACCTTAGTATAGACGTCCTGGTCGGACGTCTGAACCATGGACATGCGTCCAGACGGACCTTGCGGCTGGAATCGCGTCCTCATTGACGCCCTAACCACGGCCCTGGCGTCTGCACTCGTACGCCCGCCTTGGTGCGAGCATCTCAGTCGGACGCCCCAAGACCGTGGTCTAGGCGTCTGGTCTAGACGCCTAGACCAAGGACTGAGCGTCCGTTGCAGACGCCTGTACCATGGTCTAAGCGGAATCCGTGGATGTCCGGACCATGGGTCAGGCGGAATATTCAGACGCCTGCGTCATTTTCTCCGAAAAATTACCTCCATATGTAAATTCTCGCCCATTTTCGTGGTTGTCGATGATATTGACGATATATATTTGATTGTGTGTTGGGTAGAATAAATGAAAAATTGCTTCTAGATTTCAATTCGAAAAACTTGTGTGTTGGTAAAGAATTGTGTGTTGGGTAGAAATAATGAAAGATTGTCAAATGGGCAAAAAAGTAATTTTTAAGGACAGTGTCTAATAATTTAGGGCGGTGTTTAGTAATCCCCTTATTTTATCAGATGGTCATTAGCATTATTGCCCAATTCTTTCAAAGAGGTATGATAAGCCAAAAACTCGTGAGAGAAATCATATTAGGAGAATTAATGGGTGAGATGCCTTCTTTACCAATTGTACAAGCATCATGATTGTTGTACAACGTATCGATACTAATACACCAACTCAGGACAGTCGGTGCACAAATTAAAATTTATGGGACTAAAAATGCATAAAGTGGAAATCTTACAAGAGCGAGATTAAGATATTTACCCATGAAGCAACGACACGAGATATGACACAACGGCATGATTATTTCAACGTAAAATAGGACATGATACCCGCTAAAATTCATAAATTTGAAGTGTCTGTTACTTCATGGGATCAAAAATTTTACTAGCCCTATAATAGCCAAAGAAAGATAAAGGACTGGTGAATTCTTGTAATGGCTTTCATTCATAAATCATCCCATTCACCATTACGCGCATTGATAATTTGGCTTTTAAAGAATTTTGAAATTTAATACACAATAAAATCAACATAATTCCACGAATCTAATTTCCTCGATAATGGAATCCATATCGGTTCCGTTCCCAATAATTTTCATTTCAGCCGTAACATAATCCAACACTCTAAAAATCTCATCAGACCTCAGATGATACTTATCCTCCACAATAAACTTATGAAGTATACCTCCTTCCTCAATAAAGCTATGCCCTGCTGCTTTCGTAACCTTAAAGCCTTTCATCATCTTCCTTAGGTTCGCAACTACAGGCCACCTGCCGGCTTTTGCATAGATATTCGACAGAATTACATAATTACCCGGGTCCCATGGCTCCAAGTTGAAGAGTGGCTCGGCAGCTTTCTCGGCTAGTTCAACATTGCCATGAAAACTGCATGCCCCTAGTAGTGTTCCCCATATGACCGAGTCAGGCTTCATTGGCATAGTCTTTATTAGTTCGTAAGCTTCTTGCAGTAATCCTGCACGGCCTAGAAGATCGACCATGCATCCATAGTGTTCTAACTTTGGAGTGATGAAAAATTTTTGTTTCATGGATTGGAAGAGTTCCCGACCATTACTAACAAGGCCGCCGTGCGTACATGCAAGGATTGCACCAACAAAGGTGATGTCGTCGGGGGTCATTCCATTTCTCTGCATTACCAATCACAACAAGAAGAAAAGATTAAAACATAATAAATACAACAACAACATCTAAGCCTTAGTCCCAAAATGATTTGGGGTCGGCTAACATGAATCAAACTTTGAAACCGTCAATGATAATAAAAACATAATAAATAAAAAATAAAAATCAGTTTCAAGTGATTTGGACTTACAAGTACATGTGAGGAGCATTTGCAAACACTTGGAAAAAGTTGGTATTAGCTTTGGACTGAACAATTTTCTAGTGGTTTCAAATGACATCTGCTTGTAATTCGGTATAAGAATCTAGAATATATTTGTCTTGATCATGTTCCACGATATACATGTTGATTTTACATTATCAATTATGCAATCAGACATGAATACAGCAATTACCTCAACTTATTGATGCCTCGTGATATTTTCCATCTGAAAAAACCTTTGATGATTGTGTTTGGAATTTCATCTCATTTCTCCTTCGTATGAAGGTTACGATAGGAAGGGCATTAGGCGAGGAACTTTGCTACTTCATTTTTGCATGAACTTAGTGTTAAATGTTTTTAGGCTATTAGTTGACACCATAATTTCCATGACATCGACCCCGACATAATTGGGATAAGGTGTAGATCATGACGATGATGATGACGACTATGATGACATGACGACAAAGATGATGATGATTCTGATTCTGGTCTTGACACACACACAGAAAGCGTTTTACAACTCAGTTACCAGACATTCTACTTTACTTTTCTCCAACGTTTAACTTCAATTTGTTTCGAAAATGATTTTTTTTCCTTTAAAAACTAGTTATTCTCGACCACTTTCTAGCTTCTGCTACATTGCATCACTTCATCTAAAAGCAGATTTTTTTGCAAATAACCCCTCTAGACTACACTAGTGCTCCACTCAAATAACAAAAAACTACGAGTGTCTGAACAAATTCATGTAAGTGAGATTCACAAAGCTCACCAGCATTTGGTTAAACAGCTCGAGAGCTCCATCACATCTTCCATGGACAGCTAAACCCATGATCATAGTATTCCAAGAACACAAATTTCTCCTCCCACCAATTTCATCGAACACCTGAATCGCCTTATCAATCACACCACATCTCGCATAAAGCTCCAACACCGCATTGCTAACAAACACATTTTTGAAGTAACCATTTGCTCTGGCATAAGTTTCGATCCTCTGTCCAACCTCCAGTGCACCAATATTGGCACATGCAGGAAGAACACTAGCTACTGTCACTTGATTAGGCTTAACCCTTCCCTCTCTCTCCATTTCTAAATACACCTCTAAAGCCTCCCTATATTTCCCATTCTGCGAGTACCCAGATATCAAAGCCGTCCAAGAAATCACATTTCTATACGGCATATCCGAAAAAAGACGAAAAGCTTCCTCCATATTATCGGTTTTAGCGTACCCAGCAATCAGAGAATTCCAAGTGGGCACATCTTTACCGTTCATCTCATCAAACACTTTTCTCGACAGACGCAACAAGCCCATTTTAGCATACATGTCAACCAATGCAGTTGAGGCATAGACATCGTGATCGAGCCCGAACTTAACAAAATGGGCATGAAGTATTTGGCCTTGGCAAGGATTGGAAAGGCTTGCACATGCGGCGAACAGGAAGGTGAAAGAGTGTGGATTGGGGGATAAGCATCGGCGAAGAATTTGGGAATAGAGAGAGACGCATTGGGAATGGGGGCCTTGTGAGGAATAGCCTTGGATGAGTTTGTTGTAGAGGAAGAGAGATGGGTTAGGCGTGTTGTCGAGCACCTTGTGTGCATATTTTATGTTTGGGATCTCGAACAAACTGGTTATCAAGTATTTGGCGAAGTCTGTGCCATTTCTTAGAGTGTGGGCGTGTACTTGTTTCAAGCGGTTCATGCGAGGGATCGATCTGTGTAGAGCTTTCGGCAGCTGCGCTGAAAATTGGAAACAAATTGGGAGCAGAACAATTACAATTTATAACGTTCAAGTCATTAAGTGTATGAGCAGTGCAGTCGGTCTGGATCCTGTGGCCAGCACCTTTAAATCCATCTCCTGATCAATTGTATTTATACCCCTTTTTTCATAATAATGCAGCATGTTTTATTGTTGTTGTTGTTGTTTTTAGTATGGCCCTTAATGAGTCTAGCTACCTGCTATCCACCTGACGACCCCATT
This sequence comes from Orobanche coerulescens, assembly GCA_033398695.1. Taxonomy (NCBI): domain Eukaryota; kingdom Viridiplantae; phylum Streptophyta; class Magnoliopsida; order Lamiales; family Orobanchaceae; genus Orobanche; species Orobanche coerulescens. Next base: position 151,407 of record JAWKAU010000025.1, read on the forward strand.
CAAATATTTGGTTTATGGACCGCCCGGTTTCTTAATAAGTCAATCAAGGGTATGACTTGTTATTAGATAGTAAAATTAGATATACTCGGTCCGGCGATAAATACTCGATTCATTTCTGTTGTGCGGCGATTTATACGCGACGGCGATCGATACAAGTGTCGAGCGACCGAGTCCACAACCAAACAAGCTACTGCGAACTTGCCTAAGCGAAGATAACAGTCCACCTTCGAGTGTCCAGCGATCGACTCCCAAGGCGATCACCTTCTGGCACTTAGCGATCGACTCTGCTGCCCGACCTGGGACGACCGTCCTATGTCACGAACAAGACCTTCGTCCGTCAAAGTCTACGAAGACTGGGTCTCAAAGCAGCGCCCACGTGCAGATCCGCGAAAGGCGCCGCAGAACATGGATCGTTGACCACAGCCTGTCACCACCTTCTCACCTACCGATAGACCCACCGAAAAGTACAAGGTGGGACCGCCCGCGATAGCGACTCAGACGCGTGCAGACTTCTCATTGGACCGCACAGCCGGCTGCCAGCAACTCCTGCAGACTTTAAGGAGACCAGCCCATGTGCTAAAGACGATCGCCCGTTTATTATAATACAGCAGAGGCGATCGCCCAGCATCTCCCAGTCCTATAAATAGAGAACCTCCAGCAACTGGAAAAAGGTTCAAAAATTAACTCCCTTGAGTCCCGAAATCCATTCAGGAATATATACACTCTTTCAGGCTCTCGGCTTCCTCTCTTGAATCTACCTCAGGATTTCTCTCTCAGCACCTCTCATCCAGAAGACGGTCGGCAGAGGCAAGAACTCCTTGCAGTACAGATTCAACGAGACTCACAAGCCCAGGAGCTCATACATACAGCTAATACACACCGTGAGAGACTGTCGATTTCTCTCGACCGTCACAGCTCGTCAACGTTGTTACAAAAACTCACAGAGCATCATATCTGGTTCTTCCGGCAATCTACACGCTCAATAGCTAAGATAACTAGGGTCTTTACACTCATTGTAATAGTACTCTAACATTAATATTTGTGCTCCAAAGTATTTGTATTAATAATATCTCGCGAGAGCATTCAAGCCCGGGACTAACAACCCCGGCAAATCTTGTGTTATTTACTTTCCCTACGGAAGTGCTCTCGCACTTTGTTTGCTATCCATTCATTCTAGCAATATCTATCTCCGGATAATATTTTGGGTAGCAACAATTTGTTGGGATTCGGTGCCTAAAACGAAGGCCCAGTGGAAGCGGTAAAACGAAAATTAATTCGATCCGAATCCCTACGAGGATCGATCGAGCTACGTATATATGAATATCAAAAACGAATTCACAAGATATATAGAAACTCACCCTTGTAGTCCGTTGATTAGATGGATAACCTTCTCTTGAGCTATTCCCCAAGCTTTGATTGATCTCTACGAATCCAATCCGCTCCAAGCTCTTGAACGATCCAATGCCGAAAGCACTGTGTCTCCACTCGCCACGCGCCGGAGAAACGAACGGGATGACGATCACCTTACTATCCTCCAAGGATACGGTTAGAGCTAAGTGATGAAGCTATATATGTAAAGATTACTACACTCTAAGTATTTTAATCTTACTCTCTCTTTATGTCTTGATATTTTTCTCTAAGAAAAACAAGAACAAAGTTGAAGAAGAAGATGACTTGGAGAAAAAACTTTTTCTCTCTCTTTTCTCTCACAACTCACGTATGGAAGCATGTCCATGTGAGTGATTGTCATCATCTTCATTTATTCAACTCCCCACCACTTGCAACAACTCATGCATGTGAGAATCTAACCCCACCATATAATGATCAACCATTAAAGAATGGAACTAGAGTCCATATGAAAGTGGGTGGAAATGTGGGGGGGCCCATGTAGAAACCGGATGAGTTCGGTTCGTTTCGGACTCCCGTGAGTCCAAACAGATAAACTCCAATTCCGTTCTGATGTATTTATATTGATTAATTAATCAAATTAATTAATCAATTTAAATACATAATAACATAATTAATTTCTCCAAGAAATAATTATATTCATGAATTAAATTAATCACCCAGTAATATATTTAATTCATTAGGCCGTAAATTAATTTATCCAATAAATCAATTTAGACATCCAATGTCCCAAATTAGATATCCAATATCTAATATTCATAATGAGAGATTAAGCTTGATTCATTCCGTCGTCAATCCTAATGTGCGACTCGGTAGGTCCGTATCAGTCAGCAATGGGAGAAACCAAAGAGTAGTAGCACCACCTAGCCAGCCTGGTGGCCTACACTGTACCCCGACTGAGAACGAATGATTGGGATCATTCAAGAACCATTCTTTCGTGAATACCAGTATATGTATAAACCCTTCTTTCAAATGTCCCGATCAAGTTATAGGGTCACGGTCAGTCAAACCCCATCTGTACTTGATGATATGCATGCATTAATGCAAATCGAGATCATCGAGCTCTCGTGTATCTAATACAGCCAGCTCCAATGCTTTGGCCAAAGACTTATGATCTCATCTACCAATAACCGCATAGGACATATAACCCGTTCACTAACAGGATAAAGAATTCTATCTTGGTATTCAGTAGGACCTGCTACTTGCCCATCAAGATGCACGTCGAGGTTGACCCCCGCCTTCTGGTTTATAGGGTCGAACTACTCTAATGAAAATCTTGACGTCACAAGCACATCCCTACTAAATCCTCAAGTCAAAGGTTCACGAATACCTATCACAACCTTTCGATTCCATCATTGACTGTCCCGGAGTGAAATCCTTGTGACGAATCGAGGGTGAGTCGGTTCGAGTATACTAATCCAATTAGCATACCTATAACGTGTGCTCCCACTAACCATTAGTGTTCGACAGGCACTCTCCTTGTCAAAGAACATGTCATACAAGTCTTCACATAAACTTAACGCCTACCAAGTTTCATCGACTTGCGAACGATTAAGTATTTGAGCTATAAACCTTTCCAGTGCCGACCCCCTTATCCAATAAGGAGTGGAACGTTTTGCTCTCAAATACACGGACTAGTTTCTATATGTATATTTACGAGTTAGGAATGCCAGTAACTACCAGTAAATAAAGAAAACATCCATTGCCTTATATTGAAGATTTACATAATAACAAGTACAATGCCCTCACTCAACATCCTCTGAGTGGCATTCGAGGGCATACTCCTAAAAATCTCCCACTTGCACTCAATGCCACACACTATGGTATCTAATACCCATGTTCTCCAGATGACGCTCCAAGCTAGTCTGAGAAAGTGGCTTGGTCAGTGGATCGGCGACGTTGTCGGCCGAGTCTACTCTGTGCAGCACAATGTATCCCTTGCGAGCAAATTCTCTTACGAGATGATACTTCCTCTCAATATGTTTGGTGCTGTTGTGAAACCTCGGCTCCTTGGCCTGTGCTACATCTCCGTCGTTGTCGCAGTACAGCGGAACAGGCAGCTCAGCACATGGTATCACTTGAACTTCTCCCAGAATCTTCTTAATCTAGAACCCTTCCTAGGAAGCCTCCGAGGCTGCTTGATACTCAGCCTGACAGGTGGAATCAGCAGTCGCGCTTTGCTTGGTGATATGCCAAGATAATGATCCTCTATTAAGAATAAATATGTAGCCAGAAGTAGACATCGAGTCGTCCTTCAGTCCTTGGAAGTCCGAATCAGTGAATCCCACCACATCCAATTCTCCACCGCCATACATCAGAACCATATCTCTAGTCTTTCTCAAGTACTTGAGAACATTCTTTATGGCAGTCCAATGTTCCCTACCTGGGTTTGCCTGAAACCTACTCACCACGCTTACAGCATGCGCGATGTCAGGTCTTGTACACAACATAGCATACATAAGGCTACCCACGGCCGAAGCATATGGTATATTACTCATTTCCTTTCGTTGTTCCTCACTTTGAGGACACATCTTCAAGGAGAGTTTTATTCCATGTTGCATCGGTAGGAACCCTCTTTTAGAATCATCCATCTTAAATCGCTTTAAGATATTATCTATATAGAGGGCTTGGGAAAGGCCTATTGTTCTCTTCGCTCTATCCCGATAGAGTCGAATTCCAAGAATATAGGTTGCTTCTCCCAAGTCTTTCATGGAGAAATTACTCGAAAGCCAAGATTTTACAGAACTGAGCATTCTCACATCATTTCCTATTAGTAGAATATCATCCACATATAGTACTGAGAATGCGATATTGCTCCCACTAACCCTCTTGTATACACAAGGTTCCTCTTCATTTTGCACGAAGTCAAACTCTTTGACCGCCTCGTCAAAATGAAGGTTCCAACTACGCGACGCTTTCTTCAGTCCATAAATGGAATGTTGAAGCTTGCACACTTTCTGAATATCGACTTCGGACACAAAGCCTTTAGGCTGCTCCATATAGATTTCCTCCTCGAGGAATCCATTAAGGAAAGCCGTCTTTACGTCCATTTGCCATATCTCATAATCGTGGTAGGCAGCTATAGCAAGCATCATGCGAATAGACTTGATCATGGATATGGGCGAGAAGGTATCATGGTAATCGATCCCTTCCTTGTGGGTATAACCCTTTGCCACAAGCCTGGCCTTATAGGCGTCAACCTTGTCATCACCATCAGTCTTTCTCTTGTAGATCCACTTGTTCCCAATAGGCACTATGCCCTTGGGGCGGTCTACTAGAGTCCAGACCTGATTGACATGCATCGAGTCTATCTCAGCTTCCATAGCTTCACGCCATTTCGCGGAGTCTACATCCACCATCGCTTGGTCATAGGTCGTCGGGTCGGTCTCTTGGCTATCACTTGGAACCTCATGGAGACCCAGCTCCTCCAAGTGCACAAGCCCATACCTCTTAGGTAAATGAGACACTCTACTAGACCTACGAGGTGTTTGTACTTGTGTTTCAGAAGGTTCGGTTCTAGTTTCTTGCACAGGTGTCTCCCGAGGAGTTTCATTGTATTCTTCTAAAGAAATACTTCTACCTGCTCCGCCTTCCTGAATGAACTCATCTTCTAGAAAGTGTGCTTGTAAAGCAACAACGATCTTTCGATCTTCGGGCATGTAGAATAGATATCCCATTGTCCCAGACGGGAATCCAATGAAACGTCCCTTCGCAGACCTAGCTTCCAACTTTTCCACATTAGTCTTCTTGACATAGGCGGGCCATACCCAAATCCTAATATGATTAAGACTTGGTTTCCTTCCCTCCCACATATCATGTGGAGTTTTAGGAACGGATTTGGAAGGACATCTGTTCAAGGTGTAAGCAGCAGTCAGGAGTGCATACCCCCACAGGTAAATCGGTAAGTCAGTATAGCCCAGCATGGAACGGACCATGTTTAACAAGGTCCGGTTCCTTCTTTCTGACACACCATTTAACTGAGGAGTTCCTGGAGGTGTTAGTTGTGAAACTATTCCATGTCCTTTAAGTAACTCGTCAAACTCCATACTCATATACTCGCCACCTCGGTCCGACTGAAGTGCTTTGATATGATTACCAGTTTGTTTCTTGACTAGGGCCTTGAATTCCTGGAATTTCACAAAGGCCTCGGATTTATGTTTCATTAAGTATACATAACCATACCTAGTATGATCATCTGTAAACGTAATGAAATATTGATATCCATCACGTGCTGCTTCCAAAGCACCACATACATCAATATGGATTAATCCCAGTTTATCAGCGGCTCTTTCAAATGCCCCTGTGAAGGGGGACTTAGTCATTTTGCCTTTAAGGCAAGATTCACAAGTAGGAAAGGGATCTGATCCCAATGGACCCATGAGTCCATCTTTTTCCATTTTGTAAACCTTGGTCTGACCAACATGACCATGTCTAATATGCCATTTCAAAACTTGATTGGTTTCATCCCTACCACGTTTTCTAGTCATAGTATTCACAACTACTTTGTTGATGAGATTTAGATGATACAATCCATTCAACAATGTAGCAGTACCCACTAGTTTATTTCTAAAATAAATTTTGCAGGAACCATCACCAATGAAAAATGAAAAGCCTTTTCGGTCCATGACCGGAATGGATACAATGTTTTTATGCCCTTGGGCAAAACAAGTACATCTTCTAAAGTCAAAACAAAGCCGTATTCTAAACCCAAAAGAAGTGATACTATGTCGGTCGCCTCGACATTATGCCCACTTCTGACTGTGATCATAACTTCTCCAGCTCCAAGCTTCCTACTTTGTTCCAGATCCTGATTCACGGTACAAATATGTGAACTAGCACCAGAATCCAGTATCCAGGAAGTAGAAAATACAGTAGCAGAATAATTTGTTTCCAAAACTAAAAGTTCTGTACCTGAAGTGCCATGAAGAATCGGACAGTCTCTAGCCCAGTGACCCAGCTCACCGCACTTGAGACAAGCATCCTTCTTCTTCTTGTTCTTCGGAACCATCGGGGCCTTGCCCTTACCCTTAAGCTCCTTAACTTGTGGTCCAGTTTGCTTCTTGGTCTTTTTCTTCTTGTTCTTAGACCTCTGAGGTCCAGAAGAAATCACAAGAGCAGACTCCTTCATTCACGGAGTCTTCATCGGAGACTGGCCGGTCACAAGTTTGTTCATTAGCCCAGCTAAATTACATGCAATCTCATTGCAGTTGAAGTTCATAACAAACTGTGAGAAGGAATCAGGGAGAGACTGTAGGATAAGGTCGGTTTGGAGAGAAGTATCCATTTTAAAATCAAGAGCCTCCAATCTCTCGATCATGGATATCATTTTGAGGACGTGTTCCCCAACTTTATAACCTTCCTTCATCCTTGCACCGAACAGTTGCTTGGATATCTCATATCTAGCAGTTCTGCTGTGCTCACCATAAAGTTCGGTTAATTGAGATAGAATCTGCCTAGCAAAAGTCATTTTCTCATGAGCTCTCTGAAGCTCATTAGACATGGAAGCCATCATATAAGCACGGACTTTCACATCATCCTTAACCCACTTTTCGTGGTTTTCAATCTCTTCCTGATTGGCCGGGTCCGCACAGGAGGCGCCGGAATGTCTGTCTCCAAGACGTATCCCAGTGCCTCTATACTGAGGACAATCATCAGATTGCGGAGCCAATCCACAAAGTTAGGTCCCATTAAGGTGTTCTTTTCGAGCATAATAGCGAGTGGATTCATTGTCATATTGAGATTTGAGTCTGCATTAAGTACGATAGATTAATTAGTGACTCATTCAATTATGTTCTGAGTATAGAATTTAGGTCTTTTCTATTCTTGTTACCGAGCTCCCACTATTTTATCGGAATAACACACTCCCATGTGAAATCCGGAAGTATCGTCGCTCTACTTCATAGTGGTGATTGAGTTCTTTATAAATCTTAATAGAGGGCAACCGAACAGGTTTCTAGTCTATTAATTTTCATAAAGTGGTGTCCAACACCAACCAATCTAATGGATGATTCGATCTTCTTTTTCCCCTTGTTCACTCCCCTCAACCTATACGGTTTCTATGGTTCGTGAACAAGTTAAGTTTATACCATCGACACAAATCAGTTTCACAATTTAATCTTATCCGGCAACCTATCAGGTTTCTAGGGATAAAATTTGCTCCAACCGAAGGCATCCAATGTGCTCCCGGTAATTTATCCTTCCTCCCCGAACGACTACCCCAATAACTCGGAAGCATAGCACATCCGGTTTGGATTTCAATTTCCCGAAAACTCGATGGAGGGAAGGAAAATCTTGAAACCTTATAAACTTAATAATTTATCGTGGGAGAATTTTCACGATTAACGTTACACTTTTCACATTAATCGTTTAAGCGCATTTGTGGCATTCATACAATATGAAACAACCATTCACAACCTAGTTGCTACCAACATGTGGTTCATGGACCGTTCCTAGAAAACAAAAGCTCCGTAATCTAATTACAAGTCTTCGTCTTGAATCTTCGTCTTCTCGAAATGGATCTTCCTCCGGTCTTCGTCATTACATATAAATTTTACATTGAAAATTGCATCCTAGATACAAATTTTTTCTAGTAAATTAAATAGGCTCAAAACGGCCTTTACAACCCAACCGAATAAAATGAACGATTCAAAAACTAAGTCCACGAACCACATCCCCATTCAAAAGCATTCATCCAATAAATACTAAAAAAATGGAAAGCGTAGAGATACATTGATCCAATCAACAATACGAACCGATCAAATCGATTCACACAATCGGTAATATGAAAACGTTTAAAATAATTCGGTCGATCACAAGTATTCCAATAAATAAATTTTCCCTTATAAAATGAAATACCATAAATTATTTTAATCATATTAAATCCAATTTAAAATGAGGGAAATCATTTTTAGGAACACACGAAGCAAACAAGCCCGAAACGGGTCCGAAATGGGCCGAACTGCGCCCGAAAACGCCACCAGCAAGATGCAGATCGCCAGCTGCCCCGGCCGCGCCTTGAGCTCGGGGCCGCGGCCCCGATGCCGCCGCCAAGGCCGGCTACAACATCTCTGGGCTGCGGCCCCCTGCTTCTGGACCCCTCCCGGACCGTCCAACGGCATTTCGGGGTTAGTTTTTCGACCGGATATCCAATATCTATATTCTCCAACATTCATATCTTCAATATAAATCATATTTCCAAGAAATTAAGATTTATATTTAGACATAAACTTACAAAAAATATAACTACAACGAACGTAAAACATATACCACGATTATGACTAAAATGATTCCAAATCATTCACCATCTAATCAAGCATTCCAAATGCTAATATCGTATATACGATAGCAAGACCTACGCTCCGATACCACTGTTGGGATTCGGTGCCTAAAACGAAGGTCCAGCGGAAGCGGTAAAACGAAAATTAATTCGATCCGAATCCCTACGAGGATCGATCGAGCTACGTATATATGAATATCAAAAACTAATTCACAAGATATATAGAAACTCACCCTTGTAGTCCTTTGATTAGATGGATAACCTTCTCTTGAGATATTCTCCAAGCTTTGATTGATCTTTACGAATCCAATCTGCTCCAAGCTCTTGAACGATCCAACACCGAAAGCACCACGTCTCTATTTGCCACGCGCCGGAGAAACGAACGGGATGACGATCACCTTGTTATCCTCCAAGGATATGGTTAGAGCTAAGTGATGAAGCTATATATGTAAAGATTACTACACTCTAAGTGTTTTAATCTTACTCTCTCTTTATGTCTTGATATTTTTCTCTAAGAAAAACAAGAACAAAGTTGAAGAAGAAGATGACTTGGAGAAAAAACTTTTTCTCTCTCTTTTCTCTCACAACTCACGTATGGAAGCATGTCCATGTGAGTGATTGTCATCATCTTCATTTATTCAACTCCCCACCACTTGCAACAACTCATGCATGTGAGAATCTAACCCCACCATATAATGATCAACCATTAAAGAATGGAACTAGAGTCCATATGAAAGTGGGTGGAAATGTGGGGGGGCGGCCCATGTAGAAACCGGATGAGTTCGGTTTGTTTCGGACTCCCGTGAGTCCAAACAGATAAACTCCGGTTCCGTTCTGATGTATTTATATTGATTAATTAATCCAATTAATCAATCATATTAAATACATAATAACATAATTAATTTCTCCAAGAAATAATTATATTCATGAATTAATTAATCACCCAGTAATATATTTAATTCATTAGGCCGTAAATTAATTTATCCAATAAATCAATTTAGACATCCAATGTCCCAAATTAGATATCCAATATCTTATATTCATAATGAGAGATTAAGCTCGATTCATTCCGTTGTCAATCCTAATGCACGACTCGGTAGGTCCGTCTCAGTCAGTAATGGGAGGAACCAAAGAGTAGTAGCACCACCTAGCCAGCCTGGTGGCCTACACTGTACCCCGACTGAAAACGAATGATTGAGATCATTCAAGAACCATTCTTTCGTGAATACCAATATACGTATAAACCCTTCTTTCAAATGTCCCGATCAAGTTATAGGGTCACGGTCAGTCAAACCCCATCTAGACTTGACGCTATGCATGCGTTAATGCAAATCGAGATCATCGAGCTCTCGTGTATCTAATACAGACAGCTCCAATGCTTTGGCCAAAGATTTATGATCTCATATGCCAATAACCGCATAGGACATATAACCCGTTCACTAACAGGAGAAAGAATTCTATCTTGGTATTCAGTAGGACCTGCTACTTGCCCATCAAGATACACGTCGAGGTTGACCCCCGCCTTCCGGTTTATAGGGTCGAACTACTCTAATGAAAATCTTGACGTCACAAGCACATCCCTACTAAATCCTCAAGTCGAAGGTTCACGAATACCTATCACAACCTTTCGATTCCATCATTGACATTCCCGGAGTGAAATCCGTGTGACGAATCGAGGGTGAGTCGGTTCGAGTCTACTAATCCAATTAGCATACCTATAACGTGTGCTCCCACTAACCATTAGTGTTCGACAGGCACTCTCCTTGTCAAAGAACACGTCATACAAGTCTTCACATAAACTTAACGCCCAGTCAAGTTTCACCGACTTGCGAACGATTAAGTATTTGAGCTATAAACCTTTCCAGTGCCGACCCCCTTATCCAATAAGGAGTGGAACGTTTTGCTTTCAAATACACGGACTAGTTTCTATATGTATATTTACGATTTAGGAATGCCAGTAACTACCAGTAAATAAAGAAAACATCCATTGCCTTATATTGATGATTTACATAATAACAAGTACAATGCTCTCACTCAACATCCTCTGAGTGGCATTCGAGGGCATACTCCTAACACAATTGGCACTAGAGGAAGGGCGATCTAACCTTCATTTTTATTCCTACCATCCCGAAGAACACTCACTGTTCTCGTGGCATATACTTGAAGTGACACTCACTGCTCTTCAAAGAAAAGCCTTCAGAATCATGACGTCCGCCACTACATTGAAGAGAGCCACTCTCCGAACCGCCAGACATCATATCCCAGCTCGATCCGAGCCCCATCCGACGGCAGATGGAAGTCGCGGCGACGCGAGACTCTCGATTCTGCACTTGAGGGGTGGCCCCAGCCTCTCGCTCGACTAGTTCCAAACCGTGGAATAGATCGAGGAGGCTATGGCCATCCTAAAGGAGCGACGGAGAGCATGCGCGGCGCCCGCTAAAACTCCCTCGGCCATCCGCCGCGTGGGAAAACGGAAGTTCAAGGGGCTACTGGGCGAGCGATTGTCAGAAAGCCCCGATTCGCGAGAAAATCCTCTCGCAAGGTCGGACGGTTCCGTATTCAGTCGCTTGGGAAGCAATCCATCATGGCGACCGGGGCATTCTGGCCCCAACCACGAGACGACGGAATCCGAGTCCGTCACCAGGAGTTCGGCCTACCCGACTCCTAGCCGAATACAGGTCAGCCGTCTGGCTCCCGCTCCAAACGACAGGGGGTCAGTACTTGATCGCCTCGGCTCCCGCTCCGAGCGCCTAGCCGCGAGCATCCAGGCCGCGGCGATGGCCGCTATCTAACGCCAGCTCGACGAGATGAAAGCACTCTTGAATACTGGGGCAAGCACCAGTAGAAAGGTCGTCGGACCGACCGAGCTACTCGCGGTCCACATCGAGCTCTCCCCTGTGCAACCAAGGATCGCTCCTCCCAAAACACCTATATATGAAGGGAGATCGGATCCTAAAACCCACCTAAGCAAATTCCGGATTTACATGACCGGATGTGGGGTAACAGATGCGACCAAGTGCCGAATCTTCCCATTAACATTGGGCGAGCTGGCCCATAGATGGTACGTCTCACTACCACCACGATCGATCATCTACTTTGAGAAACTGGCGAAGGACTTCACGTCATACTTTGCCGCCAAGGTCGCCAGACCAGAAGGCCCCCATCGCATGATGAAAATCAGGCAGGGGGAAGACGAATCCGACGTGGATTACATCGACCGGGTAGATGAAATAGTCCTCACCGGCGAGCCCATCAGCGAAGAGATCACTCTCTACTCCATCCTGGGGGGATTCTACAGTCATTCGCCCATGTTTAGACATCTCACAAAGGACATCCCCCCAACCTACACGATCTTCTGCGCCAAGGCTGCCGACTTTCTGGCCAGGCAAAGGCTACTCACCCTCCGCCTAGGCGAGGGAACGCCACCTCCTGTCCGGAAGACGGCGATCGCCAAAACCAAAAAGATGGTCACCAAGCCATCCGGTGATCTCAAGGCCTTCGAGGATGTGGAAACCATCTCCTCCACAAGTTCAACCGAACTCCGGCCCACATTTTCTACGCCATCAAGGGGCGCGAACCGCTGAACAAGCCAAAGGCAATAAGGGACCACGATCATCTAGACCACAATCAATATTGTGCCTACCACAAGAGTCCCAACCACAACACCAACCAATGCCGCGAGCTCCTCAGACAACTCTGGAGATTGTTCGAAGAAGGCAAGTTGGACAGTGTATTGTCTTAGCCGGAGCCCCTCCAATCTCCCAATATGGTCGCCCAAGTCGAACTCGAACAGGCCGAAAAGCTCATACGAGCCAACCCCTCGATCAACCTCGGCGACCGTATCTACATGCTTCAATCAAGAGAAGGAAACTTCGGAAGTCTCTCCCCGATTTCCCACCTCATTGAACAAAAGGCTACTGCCTGAGCTAACGCTTCAAAAAAGAGGATGACTTGCTCCCCCTCTAAAGTTCGTCATCAACATGATGGACCTAGGCAGTGATCGCATCCACTAGCACAACGTATACCGTCGAGGATCATCATCTGACATGATGGTCCGAGGTAGAAAAGTTCCGCCATGGTCGCGAAAATCGATTAAACCGACGATCCGTCCATGCAAGGTTCCTTTGGGCTCCGATCGCTCGCCCTTCATTTAAATACGAGGCGGGCGTAGCCGAAGGACTCTCCAAAGCAAATCAGAGGATTACTTGCTTGCCCTCTAAAGTTCGTCATCTCAATGAAGAACCTAGGCAAGTGATCTCCTCCCCTTACACAATGTATACCGTTGAGGATCGTCATCTGACTTGATGGTCCGAGGCAGAAGAGTGTTGACATGGTCGTGGAGGACGATGGAACCGTTCTCTGTGATCGTGCAAGGTCCCTTTGGGCCAAGATCGCCTGCCCTTCATTTAAACACGAGGCCGGCGTAGTCTGGGGGCCCTCCAAAACAGATCTGTGGACACAATCGCCCGCCCTCGAAGGTCCATCACTTAACATGGTGGGTCCTTCACGGACAATGCGACGCGTCCCTCCCCCCGTCTCCACGTATACCGTCGAGGGTCGCCATCTTAATGGCTGCCCGAGGTAGAAAAGAGCTAACAATCCGCGGACGTGGAGTCGATTAATCTGACGATGCCCCGCGCAAGGAATCCTCCAGACCAAGACCGCACGCCCTTCGTTTAAATACGAGGCGAGGCGCAACCTATGGAGGACCCTCCCAATTAAGTGAGTCGCGAGAACTTAGCCATCAGATGGAATGTCGCTCGCGCACAAGACACGGTCGTGGAGATCGGTCCATCGAACTCCGCAATCGTGCACGGTTCCTTAAGACCGAGATGGACGGCCTTCCTTGAGGAATCGGTAAAATTGAAGACCGCTCACTCAACGATTTATTTTCGTCCCCTTACTTTCACTAAGTGAACAAAAACAAGGGGGAAGAGTGCGGAGCTATATATACGACGATCGTCCCTATTCAATTACATACGGAGATCGGCATTTTTCAGATGTTTGTGCAGCGATCGAATTTGTTGTAAAAGTTATCTATATGAGTTTATCAATTCACTTGGAGCTATACACGCAACAATCTCTCCTCACACATTTGTACGAAGTCGTGCAAAAGACTCAGAAAAGCAATCATTCAAGTAATAAATCGAAGAAACAAACATTCTTTTCATTACTTGAAATATCAGAGTACATACACGGTCGCCCGAAGGCCTAAGTATTACAAAGGAAAGCTACAAAATTACAAGGCCAAAAATCTAAAACAATAAGAACGAAGAGCCTCAGGCCCCCGCCTGGCCTTCGCCTTCAACCTCCCGATCGGCTCGTGACCCTTCGCCAGCTTCCGGAGCTGCCACCCCGTCCTCTGGAGCATCAGGATGAACAAGGTTCGCCGAAGTCGGGTACCAGCTCAGGTCTACGCCGATTTTCGAGAGATCCAAGATCGGCACAGAGAAGTCAGGATGAAGAGGGTGCTCCAACGCATATGCCTTGAAGTTTTCAGCAAGAGGGACGACCTCCAGCCCTCCCTTCTTAGCAGCTCGGAGCGAGTCAGCGAACGCCATATAATAGGCAAACTCAATGACAAACTCCATGTTGAGAAAAGGATCGGCCTCGGTCGCCTCCAGCTTCCCTTTCAACTCGGCAACCGCCTGTTGCGCACCCTGGAGCTCGATCTCCCTAGCAGCCATCTCTCCCCTCGACGCCGCCAGCTCGCTAGTCAGCCGAGCGACAGTCACCTTCAGTTGATCGGCCTCCTTCTCAGTGGCCGCGTGCAACCGTCGGGCATCTGTCATCTGGTCCCGAAATCGGTCGACCGTCACCCGGGCTCGCTCGTAATTCTCTCTCATCAGCTCAAGATCATGACTCACCCATTTAGCTGCGTCCAAGGAGTCCTTCTCCATTGCCACAATCCTGTCGGAAAACTCGGCATTCTCTTTCCGAGCGTCCTCGAGGTCCGCTGCATACGAGTCGTAGAAGGACGCCCCTCGAATTCCTGCACAGCCTGGGCAGCCATCGTCGCCGCCTGGAGAGATAGAGAGAGAGAGAGAGAGCAAAAGCAGCTTGCATTATATTCCCGGATCGCTGGCGAGCGATCGTATCGAAGTCTGTCGTCCAGGACTTCAGCAAAGCAGAAACGGCCCGGTTGACGTACAATGGGACATCACTGGCCGCGCGAGGAGATCGGCTCGCTAGGAAATCCAGCACCATCGGCGGGCAAGATGGGTTAGTGCTACGAATCCTGCATCAAACAACAAAAAGTTAGCACATCTCCCACGCAAGTGACGAAACTCAATGAGCGAACAAAGTCTACCTCTCGGCTCTCTCGGGGTCGCGACCAAAGTATGGTTTCCCGAGAGGGGTCTCAGCTTCGGAGATCGCCAACTCTCGCAAGAAAGCCGCAGAGGGCGTAGGCTCATTCACCGGAGGAACAGCAGTGATCGGAGGCGCGGCGATCGGCACCTCGCTGGCAGGGGTAGAAACTGGAGGTTCTCCCGACCTCTGCCGTTTGCGGTTCGTCCGGAGCCCCTCCTCCCCAGCTTCCTCCTCTGCCATGATCGGTTCCACGTTGGGCCTCACCTCCGGAATGAGAGGTAGCGCCACCGGAGGAGCTCGAGATGACTTCTTCTAGCGAAGACGGCTCAGAACTCTGGGGTTCGACATGGCTATCTCCACTGGAGGCTCCAAGAAATGAGGAAAACGGACTTCTGCAATAAAGAACAATCAAACCACGGTCAGACACACTCTCCAAGCAGGAAGATCGCTAAGCAATTGGAGATCGTAGAAACTCATACCTGGGACCGAGAGATGTCGTGGGAAACAGAATAGCCGAGCAGACAGCCAACGACTCTCTTTGTTGATCCGGCGAGCGTCTAAGTCGTCGTCCGTCAAACTTCGTATCTGCTCCCAGACGACCAAAAAATAGAAAGGAAGCTCGTCGACCGCCGGAATATGGAAACCTGCAAAAGGAAAACCAAATTAGATTAGTTCAGAACATATCCGAACAAAGGGAGAGTAAGAACCCTTACCCGGATTCCTCTCCCGAAAGCTAGTGGGAATATTCAGCTCGTCCATGGGATTGTTGCTTGCTAATGCCTTCCATGAACCGCCCACCTAGAACCACTTCGCCGGATCGCCCGACCGGATCGGCCTTGAATGTGATAGCCTCCGACCGACCCTTTCTGAGCCGTCAGCTTGAACAGGTGGTTCATCTGCAACGGCGAAGGAAGGCGGTACAGTCGGTGACCGCCGAACAAGGTGAGAGCACAAATGATCTGAAGCCAGGCATTCGGCGTCAACTGAAGTGGCGCCACATTCCAAGCAGCCAGAAGATGGGAGACGGAGAACGACAAAGGAAACCGTAGCCCAGCCTCCATAATTGCTTCGTTCACGGCGACCATGCCCTCTAGAGACTGATCGGCTCGTTCATTCTCGGCCGGCGCAAAGAGATCCATATCTGAAGGGACATGATACCTCGTCCTCCAGATGGCCAGGTCCTTCCTAGTCGCTGAGCTCCTTATCTGGCCAAGGGACCATGGAGATCACTGCGCAGCCCAAAATAGCGACCGCTTAGCAGGTTGATAAGGATGAGCGATCGAGTACTCCCGGTAATCGAATTTAGGAGATGGACCGGCCAACCTCTCCATGATTTCAGTAAAGGCCAAATAGGCCTGGCCAAAGGCACTATGCTTCTCCCAGTAGGCCCTCACCGCCAAGTCTCTCTCCATATGCGAGCGTCTTTGCTCAACCGCCGCCTCCCTGGCAACGTCGGCTTCATTGAATAGCGCCTCGACTTCCGCGGGATCAATACCGGACCGGATAGCCTCGGCGGCCGTCTCCAAATGGAATTCTGCAGAGAATCCTCCCCGGGCAGTCGAAGACCCAGCAGCGGAGGTGGTGCCCATTCCTTGCGAAGAAGATGTTCCAGACATTCTCGAAACAAGAAGAGGAGAAAAGGAGTGTTTTCTTACCAAGGGGTGAATCGATCGACGATCGGCAGACAGATCTTCAGAAAAATTCTTCTTCTCCGATAAAAGCACGTAAGGGTCTTAACACTGCAACCCAGCGCCTTTTTATAGGAGATGGCAGGGACTTCCATACAAATATGGAGAATCTCAGAGGTCGGAGTGCAACCGTCGCAATTAATGCCTCCCTTGAAACCCGCGATGCGTCGTTTCAAGGACACGCCAGACAAGGAGTCGCAACTAACCATCGGTCTCCCCCAACAGGAACCCGACACGTGCCCCGGAAAATTTTCCATGACCGCTGTCATTTCCCGCTCATTTCAGCAACCGACCAGGTCGTCCAAGTTCAAAACCAATCCTCTCAAAGACAATCGCCAGTTCCGTAAAATGCAGAGTCACTCGTCAAAATTCAGCGATCGCCAGCAGAACCACCTCACCCCATGTTTCCAACATCAGAGGGAGCTGGGGGCAATTCTTGTGCGGCGATTTATACGCGACGGCGATCGATACAAGTGCCGAGCAACCGAGTCCACAACCAAACAAGCTACAGCAAACTTGCCTAAGCGAAGATAATAGTCCACCTTCGAGTGTCCAGCGATCGACTCCCAAGGCGATCTCCTTCTGGCACTTAGCGATCGACTCTGGTGCCTGACCTGGGACGACCGTCCTATGTCACGAACAAGACCTTGGTCCGTCAAAGTCTATAAATACTAGGTCTCAAAGCAGCACCCACGTACAGATCCGCGAAAGGCGCCGCAAAATATGGATCGTTGACCACAGCCTGTCACCACCTTCTCACCTACCGACAGACCCGCCGAAAGGTACAAGGTGGGACCGCCCGTGACAGCGGCTCAGACGCGTGCAGACTTCTCATTGGACCGCACAGCCGGCTGCCAGCAACTCCTGCGGACTTTAAGGAGACCAACCCATGTGCTAAAGACGATCGCCCGCTTATTATAATACAGCAGAGGCGATCGCCCAACATCTCCCAGTCCTATAAATAGAGAACCTCCAGCAACTGGAAAAAGGTTTGAAAATTAACTCCCTTGAGTCCCGAAATCCATTCAGGAATATATACACTCTTTCAGGCTCTCGGCTTCCTCTCTTGAATCTACCTCAGGATTTCTCTCTCAGCACCTCTCATCCAAAAGACGGTCGGCAGAGTCAAGAACTCCTTGCAGTACAGATTCAACGCACAAGCCCAGGATCTCAGACATACAGCTAATACACACTGTGAGAGACCGTCGATTTCTCTCGGTCGTCACAGCTCGTCAACGTTGTTACAAGAACTCACAGAGCATCATATCTAGTTCTTCCGACAATCTTCACGCTCAATAGCTAAGATAACTAGGGTCTTTACACTCATTGTAATAGTACTCTAACATTAATACTTGTACTCCAAAGTATTTGTATTAATAATATCTCGCGAGAGCATTCAAGCCCGGGACTAACAACCCCGGCAAATCTTGTGTTATTTACTTTCCCTACGGAAGTGCTCTCGCACTTTGTTTGCTATCCATTCATTCCAGCAATATCTATCTCCGGATAATATTTTGGGTAGCAATAATTTCTTAAGTCGATTGGATCCAAATATTAGTAGTCGTTATTTGCCTAGTTCGTTTCTCAAGTAGATTGCATATCTATCATCGAAGTATCAAACAAACTTAAGTGTCAAAATCAACTTAAGTCTAGAAAATAACACCCAATTTTAATAAATATTCGATATCCGTCCGATGATCCATCTCAAATATTTGGTACGATGCCCGCCCAATTCCTTAACAAGTCGTCCTGATCCAAACATTGCTACCCGATTCTTTAAAGGATCCACACAATGCTCGGCTAATATTATACCGAGCTGAATTGAGTATGGCGATATCCAACTCACACAATACGTTTACACCACCAGTTTTGAGCATATACGTTTTGTTTATTATTTTACAATCTTTGGCCGATTTATATCCCGACTTTATTTATTAGTTTAAAACAAAAATTTAACTATTGGAGTTACTTTTCCTCTATGTATAGCGTAACAAGTTATTTTATTAACTA
Source organism: Orobanche coerulescens (assembly GCA_033398695.1). NCBI lineage: Eukaryota > Viridiplantae > Streptophyta > Magnoliopsida > Lamiales > Orobanchaceae > Orobanche > Orobanche coerulescens. The sequence continues at coordinate 170,100 of JAWKAU010000025.1, forward strand.
TATATTATATAGACAATATATTATATAATATATTTTATATTGCATTATATAAAATATAATGTTTTAAATCTATTATACTGACTCTAATTTATTAATTATATTATATGTGTGTATATAGTACTCCGAATACACAAATATTTATAATTTTAATATGTCCCCAATTTTAAATACAGGGTATGAGAGTACGAGAATACAAATAGTATTTTATTAATTATATCATATATATATATATAATAAGAGTGTATGTTTCGTCGTCCGGTTCCTGCCTCTTTCACCAGTTCTTTCATTTTCTAGGGTTAATTTCCGCCACCTCCCTGCTTCTGTCCTCTCTCTTTCACCTTCTTCGTTCTTTTCCTTAACTTCTCTAGCCATCCTCCTACCACCGCACTACAAAGGCCTGTCTGTCATATTTGCCCATCGTTGCGTCTCTTCCATCACCTGCCTGCTTCGGTTGGTCGTCTGCCACGTCCACCTTTATTCTTCTTTTTGGTTTCTGAGAAAGCAATTGCTACTGTATATCTCCTTTCACCTTTTTCTTCTTTCGCGTTCTTTTTCTTGCTTCGAGTGTTAATTGGCAGGTAAATTTTTGTAACACCCCCCGAGATATTCGGAGAATATCACAGCGCCGTAAATCCCGACCTGGGATTCACTAGGCTTATCTCACTTACAACGTATTGAATTTAATAAAATCCACTTGGGAAACAATAAACTCGATACAACCAAGGAAGTTCAAACACGGACAAACAATACCATGAAGAAATACAAGAAGTTGTACGACAATGGAAAAGGACTTTCCTAAAGTACTCGAGTACCACTTATTATTACAAGGATAAAATGGACCGAAGGGAACAACGACCGAACAAAGTAGAACACAACTAGCCACAGTATCACGCCTCGCCATCCTCATCGTATCGTCCCGGCGCTCGATCGTAAGGTTCCTTAGGACCTGAAAAACACAAAAGTAATTTTCCCCAAACGAGAGGGGTTAGGGCAAGTATTACAAGTGAAGTGTCAAGTCTTATACATAAAAGCATATGCACCAATTCAAAACCATGATAATGATTTTCCGGAAAATACAATTATCCAAACATATTTAGAAATGATGATATCTCTTGATTAACCGTGGACTCGACAATGCGCGAATCCCTCCTCGACCCCGTCGGATCATCTCGGAGTGGCTAACCCAAATGTTCACGGAACCGACATAAGCGGAACCCTCCTCGACCCCGTCGGGTCCTCTCGGAGTGAACGAAAGCAACTCTCACAATCACATGCATTACTTTTCACATTTAAGAACATAACATTCACAAGAATCACTTGCCTGGAAACGAGAGGAGAGGGTACAAACGACAAGGTACCAAGATCGAAGGATTCAACAACTCCGAACCTAGACAAGTTCGTAATTCAATTATCAAAACCCCATCGGTATGAAAATAGGTTGGAATCACCCGAATTTACTACCCCGATACATGTGTTCCTGGAATAATTCTCTTGGATAGTGAATCGCAAGTCAAATATCCCAAACACTCAAGAACTCCGGAAATATACCAATAAATCCGTAGGAAAACATGTATCCAAAGTAGATAACTCGTAATCGGTATATTCTAACACAACAACAAGCTGGATCGAAGAAATCGGATGGAAAATCCCCAAATCTCGAAAATCTAGGGTTGTGAGAATTTTACCTTGATTTGGAGCGGCGGAGAGGATTAAACGTTGATAAATCCGAACTAGAAACTCAAAGATGTTGCTAGATAATTGCCTCGAAGAACTCCTCACAAATCGCCTAATCGCCTAGAATCGCCCAAGGAGGTGAAGGTAGGTAGAAATGACGATTTGGGAATGGAAATGTCCTATTTATACTAAATAGGGACTAGCGTGCGCTAGCCATGAAAAATAGCGCGCGCTATCGGACTCACCAGCAATCCAAGAGTCTCGCCATCTCCGTTAGCGTACGCTAACACTGCTCATAGCGTGCGCTAGTGACTTCAATTAGCGTGCGCTAATTATTTCTAATAGCGTGCGCTACGGTAGTCGTGCCGGTCACCCGTAACCTACCGGCTCTGCTCTCTTTAGCGCACGTTATTTAGCAACGTAGCGTGCGCTACCACCAAAATCTAGCGTACGCTACCGGTCACACCTAGCGTACGCTAGAATTTTTTCCACCAAAGAGCCACTGGACTGTCCGCCTCCAATACATTAGTAGCGTGCGCTAATGATAATGGGTAGCGTGCGCTACCCTCACTAAATTAGCGCGCGCTACAAGGTGTGCGTAGCGTGCGCTACCCATTACACGAAGGTAGTATAATCGCATCAAGGATCCGAAAACAGCGACGATCCGAACAAGAAAAAGGGTAAATCCAATTGATAAGAGTTTCAAGATCCATATAAGCTTACCAAACACTTATACGAGCGTAAAAATTACAAAGTACAAGAGTAGAAGATTTACAAAAAGTACGGGTATTACATCCTCCCCCTCTAAAATGAAGTTTCGTCCCGAAACTTAAGAAATGAATAACTCGGGGTATCTAGTGCGCATGCTCTCTTCGGTTTCCCACGTCGCTTCCTAAACTCCGTGTCGTGACCACTGAACTTTAACCAACGGTATGGTTTTGTGCCGGAGTTGTTTTACTCGATGCTCTAGTACTTTCACTGGATTCTCTTCAAATGTGACATCCTCTGCTATCTCGATGTCCCCGTAATCAATGATATGACTCGGGTCAGGGACGTACCTCCTCAGTTGGGAAACATGGAACACACTGTGAACATGGCTAAGGGCCGGAGGTAAAGCCAATCGATAGGCGCCTCCCGATTCTGTCAAGAATCTCAAAAGGTCCAATATATCTCGGACTAAGTTTGCCCCTTTTTCCGAACTCAAGACTCCTCTAATCGGTGATACTTTGAGTAGGACATGATCACCCACATCAAATTCCAAGGGCCGACGACGATTGTCGGCCGTAGGATTTTGTCGACTCGAGCGGTTAACAGATCGGTCTCGGATGATGGAAATCTTCTCTTTAGTTTCCATCAACATATCGGGTTCCGTCCCGACTAAATCAAGCTTCATCCCAACAAAGTGGAGATCTACACCGCCTACCATACAATGCCTCAAAAGGTGCCATCTTGATCGATGCGTGCGCCTATTATTATAAGTGAACTCGATCAAAGGTAGGTGTACTTCCCAATCGGTACTCCAATCCAGGCACACGCCTCGGCATATCTTCCAACGTCTGGATCGTCCGCTCGGTCGACCGCTGACCGAGGGTGGAAGGAAGTACTCAACCTCAATTCGGCGCCCAAGGCTTGATGGACCGCCTTCCAAAAATGCGATACGAAACGGCCATCACGATCGGAAACAATAGACTTTGGCGTACCGTGTAATCTCACAATCTCCGATATAAAAATCCGGGACAATCGCTCCGGTCCCCACGTGTCTTTAATGCCAAGAAAATGTGCCGACTTAGTCAATCGGTCAACAACAACCCAAATCATATTCATCCCCGACTTAGTCCTCGGCATCCCGGTGATGAAATCCATGGTAATATCCTCCCATTTCCATTCGGGAATAGGGAGAGGTTTCAACAGCCCGGCTGGCCGTTGATGCTCAATTTTGACCTGTTGACATGTCAAACACCTTGACACGAACTCGGTGACATCTCTCTTCATATTATTCCACCAAAAACTCCTTTTAAGATCCTTGTACATCTTACTCGTCCCAGGATGGATCGAGTAAGGTGTAGCATGAGCTTCTCGGAGTATTCTCTGTCTCAGCTCTGAGTCATTTGGAACACAAATCCTACCTTGAAATTTCAAAATGCCATCCTCATGGATCATAAAACCAGGGGCTTTCCCTTTTTCCACGTCCGCCTTCAGTTGAACAAGCATTGGGTCGTTCTCCTATTTTTCCCCAACGTCGTCAATCAAGGACTAATACCTCAAGAGTACACATCTCGACTCGAACCCGCTGATCCGTACTTCGACTCCTGCTCAATTAACTCCCCGTCGATCTTAACTTGAGGCGTAAGGGCCTCAAGCATATGAAGAGATATCGACTTAGGCTCAACGCATCAGCTACAACGTTAGCCTTTCCTGGATGGTAAAGGATTTCCAGATCATAATCCTTTATCAGCTCTAACCAACGTCGTTGTCTCATATTCAGCTCTTTTTGGCTAAAAATATACTTTAGGCTCTTGTGGTCGGTATAAATCCGACATGAAGAACCGTACAAATAGTGACGCTGCATCTTCAAGGCAAACACTACAAAGATCTAATTCCAAATCATGGGTAGGATAATTCAGCTCATACGGTTTAAGTTGCCGTGAAGCATAGGCAATCGTCTTATCATGCTGCAAGAGTACGCACCCAAGTCCTTGTCCTGATGCATCACAATAAACCGAATACCCACCGACTCCCTGAGGTAGGGCTAAAACCGGCGCGGTAGTCAGACGCCTTTTCAGCTCTTCGAAACTACGTTGTCTCTCTTCATTCCATTCGAACCTTTCGGACTTCTGGAGTAATTGAGTAAGTGGTCGAGCAAGTTTGGAGAATCCCTCGACGAAGCTCCGTAGTATCCGGCCGCACTCCAAAAAGCTACGAACCTCCTTCACGCTTCTCGGGTGGAGCCCAATCTAACATCGCTCAATTTTCTCGGGATCTACCCGAACCCCTTCCACAAATCACATGTCCGAGAAACATGACTTCCTTCACCTGAATTCACACTTAGAAAACTTTGCATAGAGGTGCCGAGTCCTCAAAATCTCCAAAGACCAATCGCAAATGCCGAGCGTGTTCCTCTTCATCTCGAGAGTAAACCAAAATATCGTCGATAAAAACGACTACACAATTATCAAGATGCTCAATAAATATTTTATTCATCAATTGCATAAATATCGCCGGTGCGTTGGTTAACCCAAAAGGCATAACCACAAACTCATAGTGTCCATACCTCATTTAAAGCGCTTTAGGAACGTCGGATTCTTTAATGTGAAGTTGATAGTAACCGGACCTCAAATCAATTTTCGAGAACACCGCGGCTCCCTGCAATTGATCAAACAAATCATCGATACGCGGCAAAGGGTATTTATTCTTAATGGTCACTTTGTTCAGTTCCCGATAATCAATACACAAACGTAGTGAACCATCTTTCTTTCTTACGAACAAGACCGGTGCACCCCATGGCGAGGCACTAGGTCTAATATACCCTTTATCCAACAATTCTCCCAGTTGTTTCTTCAACTCTTGCATTTCTGAAGGTGCCATACGATACGGTGCCTTAGAAATCGGGGTTGCTCCTGACTCCAAATCAATTGTAAATTCAACTTCCCGCCCCGGTGGTAGTCCCGGTAATTCGTCTGGAAAAACATCCGGAAAATCGCTTACAATAGGAATCGAGGGAAGTTCAGCTTTCCCATCTTCGACTTTCATGGCATAACACCAATACCCAACACAGCCCTTTCTAATAAGTTTTGTCACCTTCAAGGCACTAATCAAAAATTTCTGACATCCCCTCTTGTACCCCGCAAAATGGTGTTCGGTACCGTCTTTGGCTAACATTGATATGATCTTCGTGCGATAATTCATTACCGCACCGTGTCTATCGAGCCAATCGTCACCGAGGATTAGATCTTCATCAACAATGTCTACGACTATCAAATTCGAAAACCACACTCTCTCAGCGATAAACACCGACAATCTCTAACTTCCTTGTCTCCCACGATTCTATCACCACCGGGCAACTTAACCACAAAGGACTCACAAGGAGGCAAGCCCTCAATATTCAATCGACGCACACAATCCAAAGAGATGAACGAATGAGAAGCACCGTAATCAAAAGCACTCTAACTGGATGAGACAAAAGAGAAATGATACCTGCCGCCACGGTAGCCTCTGGATCTCCGCCTTTCTCATCTCATAGACACGAGGTTGCACCGAACCAAAGACCAGGAGCTCCCCTCTAATAGATCGACCACGCCTCTCGCTCGACCGTAACTCGGGATGGTTGACCCGTAGACGACTTCTCGATTAACACTCGGTTCTCCAGCGTAGGGCCGTTGCTCGAGTTCCAAGTGGGTTTTCTTCTTCCGTACAAGACATGGCTCTGTGGCCTTCCCGGCCGCAATTAAAACACCTCAATGGGGGTAGACCACAATCACGATTAATATGGCCTGGACCACAATTAAAACATGTCACGGCCGGTTGGGACGCATTAGCACTACGAAATTCCGTTTACCTCCCGATGCACGGAAGACCCTTTGGTTGTGTAGCTTGCCGATCGCGATCCCCGCGGGTTGCCACCTTTACCGCTAGAAAACTTTCCGGTGGTCTTCGCTTCTTACTCTCACTTGTCGCCGGTAGTAGTGAAGGACATATCATATGCTAGTGCCCTATCTTGATACTCCTTCAATGTGGCGCAAGCGAATCCCGACATATAGTGCCGAACTTTTGGCTTCATTCGCATGTCAAAGTGACGAATTCTATCTCTCTCTTCCCTCACTTGATTTTTCACATGGTTGAGTTGACGGTTGTATTCAATGATTGCCTGAGATACAGGGACATCCTAGGGTTTAGCTTCGTAAAAGGCTCGAATCCTGGCCTCCTGAATGTGCCACGCGTAACTCGGCCTCCATCAATTCCTTAAACTCGTCCCATGAAACCTCACGATCCGGAGGTGCAACAGCTTGCCACCAGCTAGCCGCATCCCTTGATAGGAAGTACTGGGCAACTGGCACCTTACGTGCCTCTGGACAATTTACGGCCATGAAAACTTTATTCATCTCATTAATCCAATCTTCCCAGCCGATCGGATCATTTGCACCAATAAATTGGGGAGGGCGCATACGAATAACATCTTGTAACCACTTCTCAGCCCCAGTGTCGAATCGAGGTGGTTGGTTAAGCTGTACCGCCTGGGTTAAAAGAGCCATTTGGTTCGCCACTTGCTGCAGTATGGTGGCAACACCCACATCCGGTTGGCTTCCTGTAGAAGTTCCCAGACTGGCTGACGGTTCCTGATGACTACCGGTGCTAGGTTGAATAGAGTCCGACAAGCTAGGCGTAGCTGAGCCTTCTACTGAGCTGAGGGACATGGCCGCTCCACCGGCTGCGCCACGCCCTCGGCCACGACCACGACCACGGCCGCGTCCACGTCCTCTACCCGTTGACATTCTAAAGAAAAATGTAAGTAAAATCATAAGAATAGCTCAAAGCAATGCCATCTAGAATATGGACTTCTCATGTCCCATAATCGAATGATAGTGAGTGAATGAAGAGGGTAAATAAGATAGGGAACTTACGAGTACCGGTCGTACGAGATGACGGCAGCGCGATGATACTGTGTCCTTGGAATAGTACATTTAGACCAAAGAATCCTGACACTAGGTATCCATAAACCTAAGCTCGATACCAAATTCAGAATAACACCGAGATATTCTGAGAATATCACAATACCGTAAATCCCGACTGGATTCACTAGGCTTATCTCACTTACAACGTATTGAATTTAATAAAATCCACTTGGGAAACAATAAACTCGATACAACCAAGGAAGTTCAAACACGGACAAACAATACCATGAAGAAATACAAGAAGTTGTACGACAATGGAAAAGGACTTTCCTAAAGTACTCGAGTACCACTTATTATTACAAGGATAAAATGGACCGAAGGGAACAACGACCGAACAAAGTAGAACACAACTAGCCACAGTATCACGCCTCGCCATCCTCATCGTATCGTCCCAGCGCTCGATCGTAAGGTTCCTTAGGACCTGAAAAACACAAAAGTAATTTTCCCCAAACGAGAGGGGTTAGGGCAAGTATTACAAGTGAAGTGTCAAGTCTTATACATAAAAGCATATGCACCAATTCAAAACCATGATAATGATTTTCCGGAAAATACAATTATCCAAACATATTTAGAAATGATGATATCTCTTGATTAACCGTGGACTCGACAATGCGCGAATCCCTCCTCGACCCCGTCGGATCATCTCGGAGTGGCTAACCCAAATGTTCACGGAACCGACATAAGCGGAACCCTCCTCGACCCCGTCGGGTCCTCTCGGAGTGAACGAAAGCAACTCTCACAATCACATGCATTACTTTTCACATTTAAGAACATAACATTCACAAGAATCACTTGCCTGAAACGAGAGGAGAGGGTACAAACGACAAGGTACCAAGATCGAAGGATTCAACAACTCCGAACCTAGACAAGTTCGTAATTCAATTATCAAAACCCCATCGGTATGAAAATAGGTTGGAATCACCCGAATTTACTACCCGATACATGTGTTCCGGAATAATTCTCTTGGATAGTGAATCGCAAGTCAAATATCCCAAACACTCAAGAACTCCTAAATATACCAATAAATCCGTAGGAAAACATGTATCCAAAGTAGATAACTCGTAATCGGTATATTCTAACACAACAACAAGTCGGATCGAAGAAATCGGATGGAAAATCCCCAAATCTCGAAAATCTAGGGTTGTGAGAATTTTACCTTGATTTGGAGCGGAGAGGATTAAACGTTGATAAATCCGAACTAGAAACTCAAAGATGTTGCTAGATAATTGCAATCGAAGAACTCCTCACAAATCGCCTAGAATCGCCAAGGAGGTGAAGGTAGGTAGAAATGACGATTTGGGAACGGAAATGTCCTATTTATACTAAATAGGGACTAGCGTGCGCTAGCCATGAAAAATAGCGCGCTATCGGACTCACCAGCAATCCAAGAGCCCTCGCCATCTCCGTTAGCGTACGCTAACACCGCTCATAGCGTGCGCTAGTGACTTCAATTAGCGTGCGCTAATTATTTCTAATAGCGTGCGCTACGGTAGTCGGTGCCTACCCGTAACCTATCGTCCCACTCGCTCTCTCTTTAGCGCACGTTACTCTTAGCAACGTAGCGCGTGCGCTACCACCAAAATCTAGCGTACGCTACCAGTCACACCTAGCGTACGCTAGGAATTCCCTTTTCCAGTCCAGTAGCCACTGGACTGTCCGCCTCCAATACATTAGTAGCGTGCGCTAATGATAATGGGTAGCGTGCGCTACCCTCACTAAATTAGCGCGCGCTACAAGGTGTGCGTAGCGTGCGCTACCCATTACACGAAGGTAGTATAATCGCATCAAGGATCCGAAAACAGCGACGATCCGAACAAGAAAAAGGGTAAATCCAATTGATAAGAGTTTCAAGATCCATATAAGCTTACCAAACACTTATACGAGCGTAAAAATTACAAAGTACAAGATTAGAAGATTTACAAAAAGTACGGGTATTACAATTTTTTCTTCCCTTTATTATGTTCTGTGATTTGGATGAATGCTATATTCTAAAAAAAAATTTCCCTGGAGAAACTACACCGATAAAAAAGCAGCGAAGCAAATTTGTTATGTTCCGTAAATATTTCTTCCCTTTATTTTGTTCCTCCGATGACTTAAGGGTTTTCTAGATTTGGATTTATTTCTCTATTTATGTTTATCTCTGAATTGATCTTTTTTGAAGGAGATAGTCGAAATGAACGGTGACTGATTTTTTCTGGTTTTGATGCCTCTATCGATTTAGGATTTGATCTACTTATTCGCCCTTTTTTATTTTTCTTTGCATATTTGTTGGTTGTTTAGATTATGTCTTCTCCTTTTCAGGTTTAGAAAAGTGAATTTTTAAAATTAGTGTTCTAATATGGTGCAGGTGCCGAAAATGTGACTTCAAAATGAGGTCCCTTTACGGAGGTGGGTTAATTATGATGAGTATTTTTTTCTTTATTGTCTTATGGGATTAAATCACATGTGGTGTATGTTTATATCCTTTCATGGGGAATTTATTTAGGCTTATTTTATTTGTCTGAATTTGATTCCATTAGGTTGATTTTGTTATGCCTTTGAGTTTTCTGAATTTATTTATTAGGTTTTTCCAAAAGAAATTTGTACATAGGTCGTCTCAAATCGAAAAATTTATTAATTTTTTTAATAGATATTACGATTTTGTATTTCTTTGATTATTTTCTGAATTATTGAGGCAGTGTCCGGTACCAATGTGCAGTCGGTCACATATGGAGATCCAACATTGATATTGTAGTGAGTTTCTCTTTCTTACTAAGAGAATCTCTGTTCAGGCTAAAGGAATTTGGATAGCTGCCTGCCTTGTAATACCCGTGCTTCTTTGTAATTTCTATGCTTTGGTACTTCCGTAATTTTTGATACTCGTAGGTATTTATTAAGTTGAGATTGACCTTGGAGTTTATATCATTTGAGATTTACTTTTCTTGTTCGAATCGTTGCTGTTTTGGATTTTGGATGCGATGTTATCACCGGTGTGTGAGGCGTAGCGCACGCCACGTACTCTGTATAACGCACGCTATTTAAGTACTAGAATCGCACGCTATCGGTCAGTATTAGCACACGCTATCGGTCAGTATTAGCGCACGCTACTAGTGTATTTGAGGCAGCCAGTCCAAAAGGTACTGGACTGGAATGGGGAACTCGTGGCGCACGCTATGTGTAGAAGTCAGCGCATGCTAGCTGTTGTAGTAGCGCACACTAGGCGTTCATGGTAGCGCACGCTAAGGCCGAGCAGGGCAGAGGACAATAGGTTCTGGACTCCCATTTCTAGGCAACAACCACTAGGTAGCGCACGCTAACTCTCGGACAGCGCACGCTATAGGAAGGCCATTAGCGCACGCAACGGTTTTACTTAACGCACGCTAACGAGGATGGCAGAAGCCACTGGACTACCTGGTGACCCGTTAGCGCACGCTAATATTGAGGCGTAGCGTGCGCTAGACTGGGCACAGTATATAAGGGACAGTTGACCTTGCACTTGTCATTTCTTCTTCATTTTCACTTATTCCGATCGGGGGAGCTCGAGATTGGCGATTCGGGTGATTCGAGGCAGTCCTTCTTCATAAATCATCATTTTGAGTTGGATAACAAAGATTACACAACATCTAATCTATTTATATCCTCCAAAACAAGGTAAATTCCTTAGAACCCTAGTTTTTGGGAATTTCAGGGATTTTCTTAGATTCGTCCGATTTATCCATTTTGGAACTTGAGAACCTTGAGATTATGATGTATCTATGATGTATCCATGTTTCCCCTACGATTATATGGGTTGTTTTGTACCTTGTTCGGATGTGAGAGGGTTTGGGTGATTTTCCAACCTCTAGATGTTTACCCTTCTAGTTTCGTGAATCGTAGGCGAGTTTCGGGAGTTTCTTCATGAGTTATGAGTATGTATTATTGATTATCATATCCCTTGTGAATTGTTTAGGTACCAAAAGTGTGTTCTTGGACCTACCGAACTTGTGTTCCTTCCTTCCGATTCTCGTTGTCTCAAAGGCAAGTATATATTTATGATTGTACGTTCTCGACTTTGAAAGTAAGATATAGTAATGTCATGTTTATTTATATCCACTCTGGGATGGGCCGACGGGTCCTCTGAGGGTTTCGTAGACTCTGGTGCGATTCCACAGATAATATGAGTTAACCACTCTGGGATGGACCGACGAGTCCTCTGAGGGTTCCGTAGCCTCTGGTGCGGTTCCAAGGTTGATCACGTATGTATTGATGTGATGCTATGAGATTTAGTTATTCCGTAATACTAGTATTGAAATGATGAATTGATGGTTACATTCTCTTTATTGTCGAGGAGTATTGTGTTTCATATTCGATATACTTGCACTAGCTATTCGACGGCTAACCCCTTTATGGGGAAATACTTTTTATGTATTTCAGGTTCCAGGAGAGCGGACAGGCAGGTACCAAATCAGCATGAAGATGATGGGCAAGCGTGATGCTGTGTCTTGTCTCTGGTTACATTTTGTGTTTCCTCCATTCAGTGTTGTTGTACTGGAATGGCTTTTGAATACTAGAGTATTGTTTTCAGTTTCCTTGATGTTCCGGCCTATGTGGCCGAGGTATTGATTTGTGACGTGTTGTATTTGGATACATTGGTTATGGTTTGAATACCATTTGTATTGTCTTCCATTACTTTGTATCTGGACCTTCTCGGTCAAATTTTATAATTCCGCGTATGTATAGCCTTGTGGGTCCCACGGCGGGGCTCACGACGCTGTAATATACCCTGAATAACTTGGGGGTGTTACAGAATATGGTATCATAGCTTAGGTTTATGGATACCTAGGCTATCGGTCTTTTGGGTCGATTGAGTCATCGTTTGTCTACAGTATCACTACTTTGCCATCATCATAGTGCGACCGGTACTTGTAAGACCTCTTACTTTTCTGGTGTTTCCTTAATCACTTTGCTTTTGATTTGGTATTTTTGGGAATCGGTCATCTCGATGATGTGAGATTTGGATTGTACTTAAGTACGTGTGTGCCCTTCAGAATTTTCAATGACAAGAGACAGAGTCGTGGCCTTGATCACGGACGTGAAATCTTCTTTGAGATATCGTCAAATTGCTAATTGCGGTATTGGTGTGTGTTTGTATTATGTTGAGACTGTGTATGGGAGTCGGATGCTAGTATCATGGGAGATCATCGACTTCACGCCCCTGTAAGTATACTGTGTTTGTTATTCGCTCGTGGCGACGATTGATTGCTCTTGTGATGAGTTTGGAAATTTTGGGTTGATCTGTTATTTGTGACAGAATTGCAAGTTTCGAGGATGAAACTTATTTTAAGAGGGGTAGTATGTAATATCCAGATTTTCAGTATAAATTTTTCGCGCTATTTTATCTGAGATATACTGCATAGATTGGTATCTATATATTATAGATAAAATAATTGGAAGACTGAGACAGTAGTATTTGTACAATTGACGTGATTGGTTGACAGTTATAATTGAGGATATCGTGTATCAGGTTGTTTTAATTTTGATATCGGGTATATCATATGAGAATGTTATTGAATCAAGTATACGTATTAGCATGTCGTATATATACGTGTCCAGTATGTCGAGACAACGGACAGGAACAATTGGAATTGGCTAAGTGTAGCCTGATTAGCGCACGCTAATATTAAAGCATAACGCACACTAGTGTACAAGCTTAGCGCACACTAAAGGCTTAGACTAGCGCGCGCAAGGCCATGTCAGAAATTATCCGAGTGGTTGGCAAGGTTGTCGACAGCTTCCGGTTTTCAAGCGTCAACGGCATTTAGCACACGCGGGAAATAAGAATTAGCGCACGATAAATGTAGATTAGTCAAGGGAATCCCGGCAATCGCGGGTGCTTTCGGCATGTGGGGCACAGGCATCTTCTTGGTAGGTGCAAACTGTCGAGTCAACTATGATTAGTGCATGCTACTGGTGGATAATAGCGTACGCTAATGAGACTTTTACTGTAGCAAGTCAGCGCTATGTTACATACGCTATGGCAAGGATTTTACGTACGTAACACCTGGCACGAAATGAGGCAGTATCCTCTGGACATCGATAGCACACATTAACAAAATCAGTTAGTGCACGCTATAGCAAGTAACGCACACTATTTTGTGAGAGTAACGCACGCTAGTAGTGTGCAATTGAGTAATGTCATCCTTTTCGACCCGTTCCTTCTTTTCCTCCGATAGAGAGAGTTCTTGGAGGATATTTTTGAGGTTCCAAACACTTGTGTAATCGTGGAGTAGATCGTTTTTAACAACACTAAGCTTGTAATCGATTGGAAATGGATTCAACCTTGAGAATCAACCCATTTATTCAAAGAGGTAATTAATACTCACTTTGGATTTCGTTTTGGATTGAATATCGTTGTCCTTGAGTTGATAATCGTCATGTATATGAGTTGATAAGTATGATTATGGATGGATTACCGAGTTATGTTGATATTATTGTTGAAGTGCAGATATTGATATGATTCGTGTAGTTTTGATTGGTGTTGTTTATCTTCAAGAGATATGTTGGTTAATATCTCCAAACATTTCGAATTTGACATTGTTATTGATGATTAGTTCGTATGATAATAGTTTATGGAGGCGTTATTGTAACACCCCCAAGTTATTCAGGGTATACTACAGCATCGTGAACCCAACCGAGGGACCCACAAGGCTAATCATACACGGAACTATAAAACTTGACCGAGAAGGTCCAAATACAATGAGATGAAAGACAATACAAAGGGTATTCAAACCATATCCAATTTATCCAAATACATCACAGTACAAAATCAAGACCTCGGCAACATATGCCGGAATACCAAGAAAGACTGAAAATAAACAATACTCGAGTATTCAATAACCATTCCAGTACAACAACACTGAATGGAGGAACACAAGACATGACTGGAGATAAAACACAGATCACGCTTGCCTATCATATTCGTGCTGACCCGATACCTGCCTGTCCGCCCTCCTGGAACCTGAATTACATAAAAAGTATTTTCCCCATAAAGGGGTTAGCCGTCGAATAGCTAATGCAAGTATATCAAATATGAAGCACAATACTCCTCGACAATAAAGTAAAGGTAACCGTCAATTCATCAATTCATGACTAGTATTCCGGAATAACTAAATCTCATAGCATTACAACAATGCATACATGATCAACCGTGGAACCACACCAGAGGCTACGGAACCCTCAGGTGACCCGTCGGCCCGCCCCAGAGTGGTTAATCCAAATTATCCGTGGAATCGCACCAAAGGCTATGAAACCCTCAGGGGACATGTCGGCCCGCCCCAGAGTGGATATAAATAAACATGCCATTCATATATCTTACTTTCAAAGTCGAGAACGTACAATCATAAATATATACTTGCCTTTGAGACATCGAGAAATTGAACGGAAAAGAGCATGAGTTCGGTAGGTCCAAGAACGCGCTTTCGGCACCTAAACGATTCGTAAGGGATATGATAATTAATAATCTATACTAATAATTCACGAAGAAACTCCCGAAACCCATCTACGATTCACAAAAATACATGGATAAACAACTAGAGGTTGGAAAATCGCCCAAACTCTCACAAGTCCGAAAACGGAACAATCCAATCCAAAAAATCATTGGAAAATCATGTATATGGAATAGATACATCATAATCTCAAGGTTCTCAAGCTTCAAAATGGATAAATCGGATGAATCTCGGAAAAAACCCCAAAATTCCCAAAAACAGGGTTCTAAGGATTTTTACTTTGATTTGAACGTTAGTATGGATTAGATGTTGTGAAATCCTCGTTCATCAACCAAATATGTTGTTGTCTGACGAAGAATCGCTTTCAATCGCCCAAAATCACCACTCCCGAGCTTCTCTCGTCGAAAAATAAGTGAAAAAGGATGAAAATGACGAAATGGAAGTCAGCTGTCCAATATATATCCGCCCAGTCTAGCGCACGCTACGCTTAAGAATTAGCGTGCGCTAACGGGGTCACCGGTCAGTCTAGCGGCTCCTGAAATTCTCACTAGCGTGCGCTAGATGATCTGTTGCGTGTGCTACTCGACTATTCTTAGCGCGCGCTAGCCGATAGTTAGCGTGCACTAACTGGGAGTTGATGTCCAGAAATTGGAGTCCAGTACCTACTGTCCTCTGCCCTGCTCGAGTCCTAGCGTGCGCTGCTGTTCCGGCATAGCGTGCTCTACGAAATGCTTGTAGCGTGCGCTAGCCGAAGCCTAGCGTACGTTACCTGACAGTCCAGTCAATCAGAAAACCTCAGTGTCTCTGCCGACCCAGCCCGTTAGCATGCGCTACGGACGGTGTTAGCGCGCGCTAATGCCCACGAATAGCGTGCGCTAACGAACTCCTAGCGTGCGCTAACTACTAGTCCAGAGAGTAGTATAAGTCATTGACTCTCCCCTATCTGGCCTGTTAGCGCGCGCTACAACTCAAAGCTAGCATGCGCTACTCAGGCATAATTAGCGTACGTTAGTCTAGGCCTAGCATGCGCTATTTCCATTGACCAGAACAGTACCGAAAGGTCTAAACAACCCAAATCATGATCCAAACAGGGTACGAAGCTCAACGACAATATCGACAAAACATTCAGAGTTTCCAGAGCGACAACAATAGGAAGAACAGTATGGTCAAACAGTCAATAAAAGTACGGGTATTACATTCTCCCCTTCTAAAAAGAAGTTTCGTCCCGAAACTTAAGAAATAAAAAGTTCGGGGTATTTCGATCGCATCTTCTCTTCCGTCTCCCAAGTCGCTTCCTTGACCCCATGTCTCGACCATTGCACTTTAACCAATGGAATGGTTTTGTGCCGAAGTTGCTTCTCACGACGTTCAAGGATCTTTATCAGCATCTCCGGAAAGGTAACATCCTCACCTACATCAATCTCACTATAGTCGATAACATGACTTGGGTCCAGCACATATTTCCTCAACTGAGATACATGAAAAACACTCTATGGACATGACTCAAGGTTGGGGGCAACTCCAAGCGATAATCTAAATCTCCAACCCTGTCCAAAATCTCGAATGGTCCGATATACCTCGGACTAAGTTTCCTCTTTTTCCCGAAGCGGAAAACTCCTCTGGTCGGCGACACTTTGAGTAGAACGTGGTCTCCCACTTCGAATTCCAAAGGTCGATGACGAGTATCAGCATAAGATTTCTAATGGATCTGGGCAGTCAGCAACCAGTCCCGAATAATGGAAATCTTCTCCTTAGTTTCCAACAGCATATCCGGTTCCGTTCCGACTAGTTCCGAAGCCTCGTCTCAACATAATGGCGACCTACATCGCCTGCCATAAAGTGCTTCAAAGGGTGCCATTTTGATCGACGCGTGCCAACTATTATTATAGGCAAACTCGATCAACGGTAAGTGAAGTTCCCAATCATTTGCTCCAGTCTAAGGAACAAGCTCGCAACATATCTTCCAACTTCTAAATCATCCTCTCTGTCTGACCATACGACTAAGGATGAAAGGAAGTGCTCAATATCAACTCAGTACCCAATGCCTGATGAACGGCCTGCCAAAAATGCGATACGAAACGGCTATCTCGATCAGAAACAATGGTCTTGGGGGCACCGTGCAACCTTACGATCTCAGCTATAAAAGTTCGAGCCCTTCTATCCGGTCCCCAAGTATCTTTAATACCCAAGAAGTGTGCAGACTTGGTCAACCGATCGACAATTACCCAAATCATATTCATTCCGGCCCGAGTTCTCGGCATGCCAGTGATGAAATCCATAGAGATGTCTTGCCACGTCCACTCGGCAATGGGAAGCGGTTTCAACAACCCCGCTGGTCGTTGATGTTCGATCTTGACTTATTGACACGTCAAGCACCATAGTACAAATTTCATGACATCCTTCTTCATGTTGTTCCACCAAAAATTTCGATTCAAGTTGTTGCGAATTTCGGTGAACGCAAGTGCACGTTATCGTAGACAAGTAATAAAATGATGAGTAAGATATCGTTCCCACGAGGACTGATTTACTAATTACCGATTTATATGTATTCTAATTTTATTTGAACTATCGAATTTTGGGGTGCAAGTAATAACTAAAGAAAACCAATAAAAAGAATGAACAGTAAAAACGATCGCTTGAAGAAAGAAAATCAAATAAGAAATAAATCTAGGATTGTGAATCCACCTCGGTTTATCCGAATTTACTCTCGATTATCTGAAATTAAGGATTTCCCAATTTATTGAAGGCGAAGGTTGCTAAAGTACTCTACAGCCTCTCCCGAGGTCAGTAGATTTTTCTAAGGCAAATAATACACTCTATCCCTAGGTGAATTAATTTGACAATAGGCAAAAGGCACAGAATCTTCAAAAAGCCACGTAGTTCCTATGAGTATATTTCTATCTCACAAGATAAAACGGTTCTCACCAATATTTCCTCACCAACTCTCCTCTCCCGATTCGAGTTGCGTAATTAAAACAATTCAATTATAGGCCACACAATTGAAAGCATTAAAAACAATTGGGAAAACTCAACAGAAAAGGGAATTATATAGATAATCAAAAGCAAATTCGTCAAAACTTTGGTTTCATCAAAATCCTAGAACAAGGTTTTAGCCTGAAATGCTAAAGAATAAAAATACAGAAATAATTAAAGAAGGCATTGATATCAAACGCAGATGAAGAACTTGGATTCCTCCGTTCTTCTGCTTCCGCTCTCTGCTCCTTGATGTCTTTTGTTTCTTCTCCCTTCGATCCTCTCTTCCGCGATGATCCCCCCGATCTTCCGATCAAAAGTCCCCTTTTCTCAGACCTTAAACCCTTATTTATAACTTTCATTGGCCTCCAAAACACGTCCGGGGCTTGGGTCGAAAACAGCTCCAAAAACGGCCCAGAACCGCGTCCAATTCATCAAAACCGCCCCGTGGGCCGCGGCTCACTTAATTTGTGCTGCGGCCCCTGACTTTCAGCGAGTTTCCTGGGCGCGACATTATCTTCCTGGTCCGCGGCTCAGTATCCTTGTGCCTCGGCTCAGGGTACAGTTGGTTCGGCACTTTCAGGTCGCCTTCGTGTGCCGCGGCTCACTTGGTTCGTGCCGCGGCCCCAGGCCAAAAATCACCATTTTCGCCCGTTTTTCATCGTTCGAGCTTCTGGACTCCAATTTCCTGCAAAACATAAAAGAATAGGTCATTAAAAGCTCATTTATGCAGATTTACACTTCAGATGAATATAAATTAATGATAAATAAGCGTATAAAAATACGCCTAACAAATACCCCCAAACTTGAGCCTTTGCTTGTCCTCAAGCAAAAAAAATTGATTAAAAATAAAAGAATATCGTGAATGATCGTACAAATCCATAGTGCTCAACTTAATCAATACTACCCTGAAATCCTCAAAGAATAATACAAGTATCGTAATAGTGAGTCACATCCAGGACACTGATTCCACAAAGTAACCAATTTCAGTCCTAATCAATCATTCATGAAGAAAATCAAGCTCAAATATTAACAAGCGTGAATTTAACCGACCGCCAATATGAAGGGTTAAAATAAACAAGCTAACTTGCCCAGTCCCACAGTCTAATGGCAAATATTTCAGAGTTTCATCGTTAAAAATAAGCCTCGGACAGTATTCCCTTATATATGCTCAATAAGATGATTCGAGTTGACCACTAGGTTCGATTCTCGGGATGTTTCATCGGGATAGTCCTAGGGTGGAATTTCATTCTCATGTATTGGGGAACCGTTTGACGTAAAAGACACTCATGGGGCACATGGATGCTTCTAGTTACTAAGTTCCCCTTCACAGCGGAGAAACAACTCGAATAGCTATTCCCGCATGTCCGATTCAAGGTCGCTGTTTTACGTGAGAGTAAACAACGGGTCACGCGAATACCCCCGGTTACTAGGTTCCTCATCATCGGCACATGCGAAATCTCTAAACCACTAGTCTAATCAGGGTTGTCGTTTTACGCGAGAGTAAACAACGGGTCACGTGAATACCCCCGGTTACTAGACTTCCCATCATAGAACAAATAATATCTCGACTTTTTAGAAAAATTGTCCGACTCTAAACTCAACTTAAGTGCCAACATGACTCATGTTACTGGACAACTAGCTACGCAAAAAGTGTAACCAAACGTATAGACGGCGATTTGAAAACACGTGTGTCTCCTTTCTTATCTGCTAAGATTTCTACAAAAAACGAAAAAATTTCGGACCTAGATGAATAATCAACAGAAACAGATATCGCTGACTACAACTCGAGTAAAACACAACCGTTTCTTCAAAGAGAAATCAGTATCGTAACATTTACACAAAAAGAAGCATGAAAAATTCATGAATGCAAATAATATCACGACAAGCAAGGCTAGCAACAAAATAACGAAAAATAACGAAAAATGCAAACGAATAAGTACAACAATAGAAAGTAAACCCCCCCAAACTTAGGACGTACATTGACCTCAATGTACACAAAATGTAATATGCAATAAAAGAAGAAGGTCAAGTACTCCCCCCTGTCCGCTCATGAACTGGTGCCGGCGTCGTCCGGCGAGGAGGGTGGTGTGGCTGGCCAAACGGGTGGAATGAATGGCTCGTCCGGGTGCATAATGTGGGCCATCCATACAGCAAGGTAATCCTGGTGGTAGGCATCTCTCGCTGCTAGGCGCCTCATCTCGCGTCGGTTGGCCCGGCGGGCCTGCTTTCTCACCTCATCTCGGACGGCTGCGATAATGCTCTCTCTCTCCGTCTGAAGATCCTCTCTCAGGGCAGCCAGATGGCTCTCTCTCTCTCTCCTCATCTCCTCTCTCCAAGCAGTCAAGTGACTCTCTCTCTCCTCACCTCCTCTCTTAGGCTGTCAAACATCGCCTGCAAGTGCTCTCTGTCGGGCGGCGGGCTGGACTCTGCCTGCCCATGCATCAGAAGAAGAGGCTCGGGGTACTGCTCGTGTGCCTCATCTAGAAGAAATCCTCGCCCCCAAGCGTGTGCCGGCGCTCCACCCCACTGGTCGAAGTGCGAAATGATGCGATGATCAATCGGACCCTGGGGGGCTAGCATCGGCTCATCATCCGACCACGTCATGCCCGACTGCCGGCATAGAGCGCAGATGAGAGAGTGGTGCTTCAGCCCCGTTTTGGCCCCTCCCTGAATGCATAGAAGAATAGATCGGACCAGAAGAGGAGTCACATCGAATCTTAGCCCGGAAGTGATGGCATATAGTGTACGGGCACGAGAGAGTAAAACAGAGCGAATCTGCGAGGTAGGATCTACACGAGCGCAGATGAAATACAACCAGGCTCGCCCAAGCCGACTGAGGTGCGAGCTCTTAAAGTAGAAGGCCGAGGAACCCAGGGCGCGCGTCTCCCAGTCGGAACTGGGCTATGTGAGTGCCTCGAGCAGGGCCTCTCTCGTGAGGCCACTCATAGCTCGTGTATATGCTGTATCGTCCACCACAGGCAGCTCGAATAATCTCAAATAGAAGCCACTAAAAAATCCACCATAATGCCCCGAACAATGACCTGCGTCCGAGTATCTGACTGCGGTATCATCTGCCCTGCTCGGATATGCTTCAGCAGAGCGCTGTTATCAAACTCTTGTACAATGGAGATCACCGCCGGCTCGGGAGGTGCAGCAAAACGGGCCCACCCCATCTCATCGATCATCGTCAGAAGCTCCCCGTCCTGGGGGGCTGGAGTGAATCCCCGCTCCGGAATCAAAGGTCGAGGATGAATCTTTTCATTGAATATTTTATAGATTTCCGGGTTGGAGAATTGGTGCGACTCCAACTCGGCTCGGCTCTGTGAAGTTTCCCCTCGTGTGGGGGACGATTGCGTCCTGGACCTTGTGCTAACCTTTCTCTTTCTAGCCATGGCGAGTTCCTGAAAAGATAAAAACCAGAAATTACTTAAGCTATAAGGAAAACAACATCACTTGACTAACAATATGCAAAACGTGAATAAAGAGTTGAACGAGCGTGCATCGTCATGAGAGAAAATTAAAATTGAGCTTTCACGTTTAAACTTGACGTAAGGGTTGGGGTGTGCTGTAAATCCATAAACAATTTCAGTTGCACATAGTTTCAAAACGTTGACTTAACAAAGAAAAATTTTCATTCATGCATTTCATCGAACACCTTGACTGCATGAGTTCCAATGAAGAACAAACATTGTAATAGCTTGATTCAATCCCCAAAAATAACATCCTCAAATCAATCATCATGACAAACGATATATAACATACACAATTCATTCATAATCCACAGATAACATCCATAATCAATCAAAAACTTCCTATTCCCAACTCAATTCTTGATAGGACTTTGAAAAAGAAAAAACTAACAATATAATCATAACCATACCTCACTTCTCAAATCATGTATGAATAAGGATAAAGGGATTGAGGATTACCTGATTTGGATTGTAGTATGCAAGAGGAAGAAGAAGATGAGAAGATGTTCTCGGCCGATCGCTTGTGCAAAGAAAGGGAAAGAAGTTACCTGGGTGTCGGCCGATCTGTGTTATAAAGGTACCTAGGCCGTTTAACTTCCGAACGGGGGCCGCGGCACAGTTTAAGTGAGCCACAGCCCAGAGTACAGCTTGCTCAGGCTTCTTTATTCCATGGCCTTGTGCCGCGGCTCAGTATACGGGTGCCGCAGCTCAGAATGTTAGTGTGCCGCGGCTCATTTGGTCCGTGCCGTGGCACGTAGTACAGGTTCCTGGGCGCATCTTTGCCATTTGGTGTGCCGCGGCTCAGCAGCAACGTGCCTCGGCTCAGAGATAAAGTATGCCGCGGCTCAGTAATGTCGTGCCGCGGCACAGAGTACAGGAAGTTTAGCCTTCTTTTTTCGACTTGTGTGTGCCGCGGCTCACAATCCTTGTGCCGCGGCCCCTTTGCTCAAGTTTCCCTGGGTGATTTCTGCACAGAATTTTCAAAAGAAAACATCAAGAGCGTGAGAGATAAGCATATCCAAGCTAAAATGACAAAAAATAAAGATCCAAAAATGCAAGAAAATACTGAAACACAAAAAACTACAACTAATACTCGGGTTGCCTCCCGAGAGGCGCTAAGTTTATAGTCTTCAGCCGGACTTTTTGAAAATCAGTTCGCTTTTCGCAAACACCATTTGAACTCCGCCCCGTCCATCGAACCGTTAATGTGTGTTTTAAATTTTTGACCATTGGTCTTTAACAATCCGATTTTCGGTTTGGATACCCAATGCTCTTTGTGAAAAGATTTTAACAAAAACGACTTTCCGAAGCACCCATTTTGCACATGACTTGGCACTCATTTTACTTCCGGCTTATTGTCCTTTTTCTCGAACGAACTTAAGACAGCATCAGGATTTTTCATTGGTGGATGAACGGTTGATGATGACGACATGTCCAAATGCCTAAGATATGCGACTTGCTCTTTATTCTTATTAGGTGTCGGGGCAGCTGAAACGGATTCTGAATTTTCTGCTGACAATTCTTCCGGTGTGTGTCCTTCGCAAAGGTATCTACACTTTCAATTTGTGAACTCTTCTCAACACTACTTGGACACGGAAAGGATTTAAACACTTGGAAAGTAACTTGCTCATCTTGAACCCGCAGAGTGAGTCTCCCCTTTTCCACGTCAATGAGAGTTCGGCCGGTAGCTAAGAATGTTCTTCCCAAAATAATTGGGATGTCTTGATCCTCCTTCATATCGAGCACTATAAAATCAGCCGGAAAAATGAATTTATCTACCTTTACTAAGACGTCTTCTATTATCCTCCTCGGGTACTTGATAGATCGATCAGCTAATTGCAAGGAGACCGTAGTAGGTTTCGCTTCCCCAATTCCTAGCTTCTTGAAAATAGAAAGAGGCATGAGATTAACACTAGCGCCGAGATCGCACAACGCCCTATCAAAAGAGAGGTTTCCTATGGTGCACGGTATATTGAAACTTCCTGGATCCTTTAATTTTGGCGGAAGCTTTTTCTGTAGAATCGCGCTGCACTCTTCAGTTACTGCCACTATCTCATATTCCTCGAGCTTCCGTTTGTTAGATAAGATCTCTTTCATGAACTTGACATAGCTCGGCATTTGTTCCAACACATCAGCAAATGGAATATTTATATATAGTTTCTTGAAGACGTAAAGAAACTTAGAGAATTGCTTGTCCAATTTCTGCTTATGCAGACACTGTGGAAACGGGATGGGTGACACATAGGCCTTCGGATTGTCAGGAAACAGTATCGAGGGTCTCGAATTTTGTGATTCCCCGCTCACCGAGTTTTTCTTCTCCTCATCCTCACTTCTCTTTTCGTTCCTCTCGGGCTGGCTACACACTTCTTTCCCGCTTCTCAAACTGTTGGCATTAATACTCTCTCTGGGATTCGTTTCAGTTGTACTTGGCAAGGTACCCTCCGGGCGAGCTGTTAATACATTAGCAATTTGGCCCAATTAGACTTCCAAGTTGCGAATAGAAGTGGAATGGTTTTTCAAGGTCGCTTCCGTATGGGCCATGAACTGACTCATGTTTGCTTCCAATTTCGCCATTGCTTCCTCTAGAGAAATTTTTGGAGCGGGAGGAGGTTGTTGTTGGTGCTGAGCAAATGGAGGTTGGTTTAAATTTTGTCCGTTCTTCCATGAAAAGTTAGGATGATTACGCCATCCCGGATTATAGGTGTTGGAGTACGGATTGTTTTGCCGGTTCCCGTTCCCCACGAACTGAGCTTCTTCCATTGGAGGTTGCTCGAAAGGGTTTCCGACTTGGCACTCTGCGCTAGGATGAGATCAGTTACACCAATTGCACGATTCAGTGGTAAAGGGGGAAGGAGCATGTGAAAAGGCTTGAAGTTGCTGAGTTAATGCGGCGACTTGAGATGATAATGTAGAGATCGGATCGTTATTGGAGATTTCCATTACTCGTTTCGGGTTTACTCGTTCAGATGGCCATTGATAAGCATTCACCGCCATAGCTTCCAATAGAGAGTGTGCTTCAGCCATCATTTTTCCCATTAAGGCGCCTCCAGTGGCTGCATCAACAAGAGTGCGTGTAGAAGCACTCAATCCATTATAGAACGTCTGAATTTGTAGCCAGTCCGGTAGGCCGTGGTGTGGGCATCTTCGTAATAAGTCCTTTTATCACTCCCAAGCTTCGTGAAGCGACTCCATATCAAATTGCCCGAAAGTAGTGATCTCGTTCCTCAGTCTCGCCGTCTTTGATGGTGGGAAGAACTTGGCCAGGAAGGCTTGCACTAATTCCGCCCACGTCGTGATAGAGCCCGGCGGTAAAGAATTTAGCCAAAATTTGGCTTTGTCCCTCAAAGAGAAAGGGAAAAGCCTTAGACGGATAGCATCATCGGTAACACCGTTGTTTTTTAAGGTGTCACAAATCTCGAGAAAAGAAGCAATGTGTGCGTTGGGGTCATCGTTCGGCAATCCACAAAACTGGCTTGCTTCCACCATCTGAATAATAGCCGACTTGATTTCGAAGTTGTTGGCTTGGATGGTTGGACGCCGGATCCCCGAAAAGTTTGCATTTATTTGTGGCATAGCATAATCGCGGAGTACTAATGCCGGTTGAACTTGCTGCACAAGATTATCTCCTCCGTGATTTTAGGTATTATCGGCCATGGTGACTGTTGTCGGTAGCTCACATTTCTCCTTCTTGCTTCTCCGAAGAGTGCGCTCGAGTTCGGTATCCAAAGGTAGTAGGCCTTCGTTACTGAATTTTCTCATGCACTAACCGGAAATTCCTGCAAGGAAAAACAAGTAAATAAAATTACACAAAAATAATAAATAAAAAAATATTCAAACTAAGACTAGAAATACTGAAATCGATATTAGTAGAATAATCAGTCCCCGGCAACGGCGCCAAAAACTTGTTGCGAATTTCGGTGAACGCAAGTGCAAGTTATCGTAGACAAGTAATAAAATGATGAGTAAGATATCATTTCTACGAGGACTGATTTACTAATTACCGATTTATGTGTACTCTAATTTTATTTAAACTATTGAATTTTGGGATGCAAGTAATAACTAAAGAAAACCAATAAAAAGAATGAACAGTAAAAACGATCGCTTGAAGAAAGAAAATCAAATAAGAAATAAATCTAGGATTGTGAATCCACTTCGGTTTATCCGAATTTACTCTCGATTATCTGAAATTAAGGATTTCCTAATTTATTGAAGGCGAAGGTTGCTAAAGTACTCTACCGCCTCTCCCGAGGTCAGTAGATTTTTCTAAGGCGAATAATACACTCTATCTCTAGGTGAATTAATTCGACAATAGGCAAAAGGCACAGCATCTTCAAAAAGCCACGTAGTTCCTATGAGTATATTCCTATCTCACAAGATAAAACGGTTCTCACCAATATTTCCTCACCAACTCTCCTCTTCCGATTCGAGTTGCGTAATTAAAACAATTCAATTATAGGCCACACAATTGAAAGCATTAAAAACAATTGGGAAAACTCAACAGAAAAGTGAATTATATAGATAATCAAAAGCAAATTCGTCAAAACTTTGGTTTCATCAAAATCCTAGAACAGGGTTTTAGCCTGACATGCTAAAGAATAAAAATACAGAAATAATTAAAGAAGGCATTCATATCAAACGCAGATGAAGAACTTGGATTCCTCCGTTCTTCTGCTTCCGCTCTGTGCTCCTTGATGTCTTCTGTTTCTTCTCCCTTCGATCCTCTCTTCCGCGATGATCCCCCCGATCTTCCGATCAAAAATCCCATTTTCTCAGACCTTAAACCCTTATTTATAACTTTCATTGGCCTCCAAAATGCGTCTGGGGCTTGGGTCGAAAACAGCTCCAAAAACGGCCCAGAACCGCATCCAATTCATCAAAACCGCCCCGTGGGCCGCGACTCACTTAATCTGTGCCGCGGCCCCTGACTTTAAACGAGTTGCCTGGGCGCGACATTATCTTCCTGGGCCACGGCTCAGCATCCTTGTGCCGCGGCTCAGGGTACAGTTGGTTCGGCACTTTCAGGTCGCCTTTGTGTGCCGCGGCTCACTTGGTTCGTGCCGCGGCCCCAGGCCAAAAATCGCCGTTTTCGCCCGTTTTTCATCGTTCGAGCTTCCGGACTCCAATTTCCTGCAAAACATAAAAGAATAGGGCATTAAAAACTCATTTATGCAGATTTACACTTCAAATGAATATAAATTAATGATAAATAAGCGTATAAAAATACACCTAACACAAGTCCTTATACATCTTACTCGTCCCGGGGTGGATTGAGTAAGGTGTAGCATGGGCTTCTCGGAGAATTCTCCGCCTCAACTCTAGATCATTCGGAACACAAAGCCTGCCCTGAAATCTCAGAATACTATCCTCTTGAACCATAAATCCAGGAGCTTTTCCTTTAATTACATCTTCCTTCAGTTGAGAAATCATCGGGTCACTCCACTGCTTCCCTTTGATGTCGTCAACCAAGGACGAAGTAATTTCGAGAGTACACAACTGTCCCTATACTCGTTGAAGCCAAACTTCTATCCCTTGCTCAATTAAATCCTGACGAATTTTCGTCTGAGATGTAAGAACCTCGAGCATTTGAAGAGATGCCGATTTGCGGCTCAAAGCATCCGCGACGACATTGGCTTTTCTGGGGTGGTAAAGAATTTCCAAATCGTAATCCCTTATCAACTCTAACCAACGTGTCTGTCTCATATTCAACTCCTTCTGACTGAAAATATACTTCAGGCTCTTGTGATTGGTATAAATTCGACACGGAGAACCATACAAATAATGCCGCCAAATCTTGAGTGCGAAGATAATTGCGGCCAATTCCAAATCGTGAGTAGGATAATTCATCTCATACGGCTTTAGTTGTCGTGACGCAAAAGCTATCGTCTTATCATGCTGCATAAGCACACAGCCAAGACCTTGACCCGAAGCGTCACTATAAACTGCAAAGCCCTCACTACCATGTGGTAAAGTTAAAATCGGCGCTGAAGTCAAACATCTCTTCAGCTCATCGAAGCTCTGTTGTCTCTCATCCGACCAAACAAACTTTTCGGTCTTCTGGAGTAATTTCGTAAGCGGCCGAGCGAGTTTCGAGAGCCCCTCGACAAACCAACGGTAATACCCAACAAGGCCCAAAAAGCTACGAACTTCCTTAACATTTTTAGGCGGTGCCCAATCAGCACTGCCTCAATCTTCTGCGGATCTACACGAACCCCTTCAGCCGAAATCACATGGCCGAGAAACATAACTTCTTCCAACCAGAACTCACATTTTGAGAATTTTGCATAGAGGTGCTTGGTTCTCAAAATATCCAGTACCAAACGCAAGTGTCGGGCATGTTCCTCTTTATCTTGAGAATAGATCAAAATGTCGTCAATAAAGACAACTACACACTTGTCGAGATACTCAATGAAAATCTTATTCATTAATTGAATGAATACTGCCGGTGCATTAGTCAACCCAAAAGGCATAACTACAGATTCATAATGCCCATATCTCGTCCGAAATGCCGTCTTCGGAACGTCGGACTCTCTCACCCTGAGTTGATAATACCCTGATCTTAAATCAATTTTCGAGAAAATTGCAGCCCCCTACAACTGATCAAATAAATCGTCTATACGAGGCAAAGGATACTTGTTCTTGATGGTCACTTTGTTCAGATCACAGTAGTCAATGCACAAACATAGTGAACCATCCTTCTTTCTCACAAAAAGAACAGGCGCACCCCAAGGCGAAGCGCTCGGTCTGATGTACCCTCTTTCCAGAAGTTCTCCCAACTGATTCTTTAATTCTTGCATCTCGAAAGGTGCCATTCGATAAGGTGCCTTAGAAATCGGAGCCGCATCTGGCTCTAAGTCCACAGAAAATCCTATCTCCCGATTTGGCGGTAATCCCGGGAGATCGTCCGGAAAAACATCGGGATACTCATTAACAACCGGGATCGAAGAGAAATCGACTTCGTTACATTCCGTTTTCAAAGCATAACACCAATAGCCCGTACAACCTTTATTTAAAAGTTTTACGGCCTTCATGGCACTAATAAGTAACTTGGATTGGTCTGACTTACGTCCCAAAAATGAGTACTCGGTTCCGTCGTTAGTCATCATGGTGATAACTTTAGTATGGTAATTCATAATCGCTTGGTGACTATCAAGCCAATCCTCGCCGAGGATCACGTCCTCGCCTACCATATCCACTACAATCAGATTCGATAACCATTCCATACCAGATATAATCACCAGAAAATCTTTAATCTTCCGGTTTCCCACAATTCTATCCCCTCTAGGTAGTTTCACAATGAAGGGATCGCAAGCAGTCATACAAGTTATATTTAAACGGCGTACACACTCCAAGGAAATAAAAGAATGCGCAACACCCGTATCAAAAAGGACACGGACTGGATGAGATAAAATATTAATGGTACCTGAAGCCACCACTGCATCAGGTTCGTCTGATCGACGCATCTCAACCGACGCTAGAGTTTCCCCCTCCAGCGTTCTGACCCCTTCCCCGGCCCCTGCCGAAATTCTGCTGAGATTGACCAAAAGATTGCCACTGATTAACGCCTTGGTCAAGTGGTGCTGGGGCAAAAGCCCGAGTGTCCAAAGTCTGATTTGGTTCAGAACAGTAACCCGCTCTATGTCTCATTTGTCCGCAAGTGTGACACTTCAATGGCGTAAAGTTGCATTCCAAATTAACGTGGCCTAGACCACCACAATTATAGAAAGTTACCGTGCGATTTGTGGTGCCTGGAGCAGAACGAAAATCCCTCTTTCCTTTAGCATAACGTGACGACTATCCGGTAGAACGGTTAGTCGTCTGTGACCTTTGGAAATTGCCACTCTTAGATCCAGAAAAATTCCCCGCAACCTTCTGCTTCTTTGATTCTTCAATGGTATCGTTGTCGGGGCTTAACATATCATGGGCTAAAGCTCTATCCTGATACTCCTTCAGTGTGGTGCAAGCAAATCCGGCCATGTACCGCCGTAAGTCCAAATTCATCCGCATATCAAAATAACGTATCTTATCATGCTCGTTCCGCACTTGATCCTTCACGTGGATCAATTGTTGGTTGTACTCTACAATTGCTTGTGAAACAGGAATATTCTGCGGTTTAGCCTCGAAAAAGGCTCGAATTCGGCCCTCTCGCACCGGCCAAGGACAAAACTCGGCCTCCAAAAGCTCCTTAAATTGATCCCACATGGCAACACGATCCTGTGGCTTGATGACTTTCCACCATGTAGTGGCCTCCTTAGTGAGGAAATACTGGGCAATCGGTACTTTCCTCACTTCGGGGCAATCAACCGCTTCAAAAATTTTCTCCAACTCCGCTAGCCAATCTTCCCAACCTAACGGGTCTGTGGAACCGCCAAACTGTGGAGGGTGCATACGTATTAGATTCTGAAGCAAATCATCCGCGTTCGGATTCGGATTATTCAGCTGAACGGTTTGGGATAAAATGGTCATCTGGTTGGCCAATTGTTGAAGTACATTTGCAACTCCAACGTCTGCGTTGTTCCCCTGGCGATTCGAATAGTTGTGCTGACTTTCGGTGTCCGGATGCACCGAGTTTGATAAACTGGGGTTAGTCGACCCCGCAACGGAACTGAGGGAAACGTCCGCGCCACATCCTCTTCCACGTCCACGGCCACGACCACAGCCACAACCCCTACCAGCTGACATACTGAAGAACACACAAGGTACGTAAGTACAATTCAATCGCATGTCATCAAAGTGACCGATTCTCAAGAATACCAAAAATGGAAGCAAAACGAAAAAGGAAACACCAGAAGAGTAACAGGTCTTACAAGTACCGGTCGCATTGTGATGATGGCAGAGTAGTGATACTGTGGACAAATGACGACTCAATCGACCCAAAAGACCGACAGCCTAGGTATCCATAGACCTAAGCTCTGATACCATATTCTGTAACACCCCAAGTTATTCAGGGTATATTACAGCGCCGTGAACCCCACCGAGGGACCCACAAGGCTAATCATACACGGAACTATTAAACTTGACCGAGAAGGTCCAAATACAATGAGATGAAAGACGATACAAAGGGTATTCAAACCATGTCCAATGCATCCAAATACATCACAGTACAAAATCAAGACCTCAGCAACACAAGCCGGAATACCAAGAAAGATTGAAAATAAACAATACTCGAGTATTCAATAACCATTCCAGTACAACAACACTGAAATATGAGAAACACAAGACATGACTGGAGATAAAAGACAGTATCACGCTTGCCCATCATCTTCGTGCTGACCCTATACCTGCCTATCCGCCCTCTTGGAACCTGAAATACATAAAAAGTATTTCCCCCATAAAGGGGTTAGCCGTAGCTAGTGCAAGTATATCAAATATGAAGCATAATACTCCTCGACAATAAAGTAAAGGTAACCGTCAATTCATCAATTAAAGACTAGTATTCCAGAATAACTAAATCTCATAGCATCACAACAATACATACATGATCAACCGTGGAACTGCATCAGAGGCTACGGAACCCTCAGGGGACCTGTCGGCCCGCCCCAGAGTGGTTAATCCAAATTAACTGTGGAATCTCACCAAAGGCTACGAAACCCTTAGGGGACCTGTCGGCCAGCCCCAGAATGGATATAAATAAACATGCCATTCATATATCTTACTTTCAAAGTCGAGAACGTACAATCATAAATATATACTTGCCTTTGAGACATCGAGAAATTGAATGGAAAAGAGTATGAGTTCGGTAGGTCCAAGAACGCACTTAAGACACCTAAACGATTCGTAAGGGATATGATAATCAATAATCTATACTCATAATTCATGAAGAAACTCCCGAAACCCGTCTACGATTCACGAAAATTCACGGATAAACAACTAGAGGTTGGAAAATCGCCCAAACTCTCACAAGTCCGAAAACGGCACAATCCAATCTGAAAAATCGTACGAAAAGCATGTATATGGAATAGATACATCATAATCTCAAGGTTCTCAAACTTCAAAATGGATAAATCGGACAAATCTAGGAAAAAAACCCAAAATTCCCAAAAATAGGGTTCTAAGGATTTTTACCTTGATTTGGACGTTAGGATGGATTAGATGTTGTGAAATCCTTGTTCTTCAACCAAATATGTTGTTGTCTGACGAAGAATCGCTTCCAATCACCCAAAATCGCCACTCCCGAGCTTCTCCCGTCGAAAAATAAGTGAAAAAGGATGAAAATGACGAAATGGAAGTCAATTGTCCAATATATATCCGCCCAGTCTAGCGCACGCTACGCTTAAGAATAAGCATGCGCTAATGGGGTCACCGGTCAGTCCAACGGCTCCTGACAGTCTCGCTAGAGTGCGCTAGATGATCCGTTGCGTGCGCTACTCGACTATTCTTAGCGCGCGCTAGCCGATAGTTAGCGTGCGCTAACTGGGAGTTGATGTCCAGAAATTGGAGTCCAGTACCTACTGTCCTCTGCCCTGCTCGAGTCCTAGCATGCGCTGCTGTGCCAGCATAGCGTGCGCTATGAAATGCTTGTAGCGTGCGCTAGCCGAAGCCTAGCATACGTTACCTGACTGTCCAGTCAATCAGACAACCTCACTGTCTCTACCGACCCAGCCCGTTAGCGTGCGCTACGGATGGTGTTAGCGCGCGCTAATGCCCACGAATAGCGTGCGCGAACGAACTCCTAGCGTGCGCTAACTGCTAGCCCAAAGAGTAGTATAAGTCACTGACTCGCCCCTGTCTGGCCCGTTAGCACGCGCTACAGCTCAAAGCTAGCGTGCGCTACTCAGGCATAATTAGCGTACGTTAGTCTAGGCCTAGCGTGCGCTATTTCCACTGACCAGAACAGTACCGAAAGGTCTAAACAACCTAAATCATGATCCAAACAGGGTACGAAGCTCAACGACAATATCGACAAAACATTCAGAGTTTCCAGAGCGACAACAGTAGGAAGAACAGTAAGGTCAAACAGTCAATAAAAGTACGGGTATTACAATTATGATGATTCTTGGTAGTCCACGAGAAGTTTGTTAAGAAAATGATGACATGATGACTTACATGTTGGATTATGTTATGTTGTCATGAACATGGTTAAGGAATCATAGTGTTCTTGGCAGTGTCACTGCGATTCCTGATGTTATGATGATATATGCGTTAGACTATAAGTTAGATGATGACTTAGATGTTAGAACATCGAATTTTGTCGTTTGGTTGATTGTGGACATGATTTCGGATTAATTCATGATTCTTTAGAGACTCTTGAATTATATGAGATGATAAATATTTATAAGAAGTGTGGGTGTTTTGGATATGAATATGGAATATTCATGTCTAGAGCTGAATTACGTATTTTGATATAATATTCGCATAGGAATACGAATATGATTACGAGTTTGATGAAATTATTATTCATCTATGAGTTTGGAAGACCATACATATTGAACAAGTGTTCAAGTCGAATGATTAGATTAGTTGATAACCTTAGAATATGATTATCTATAATGTTGAACTAATTGGATGGTTTGAATTGGTGATGATCATCGGAAAAATTTTCAATGTGGATTTACGAGAAGGAACCCTATTAATTCGTATTTAAGAATTTAGTTTTGAATCGATAGCATTCAGACCCTTATTGGTTCGAATTGGTTGTTGATATGATCATCAGATTTCAGCTCGTATTATGGACAGGGATTTGTAAGTGTCTGAGTTGGATTGTTCATACTGTGTTTAATCGAGATATTGTGGAACTGTTGAGTTTGTGGTTTGGTGGTATTTATATCGATCGTTATCGAACTTGTTGATTATTAATCCTTCTTATTACAGTAAGTTGTGATGTTTGATCGTGGATTATGACTGTTGTGTTGCAATTGAGGTTGAAGAGTTCGTAGATTGCTTTGGCCGCGGCTGAGGAACTCGTAGGCGAAAGCAACTGAATTGGTAACCGTTTCGTTGTATTGGTATCGAGGCGAGTTATACTTGTTCGGTTTGTAACACTTAATGAATAGTTTCGGTTTCTATTCATTTATAATTCATAAAGCAATGATATATAAATGTAAATTGTCGGTATGATGGTTTGTATATTGTGCCTTGTCGGTTTGGATTAAATCATAATGTATATGATTTAATTGTGTGTGATTGGAGACGGAGATGTGAATTAGCCTTGGCTTGCGATATGGAATGTCGGGTATCGGAGATAGTTTATCGTATCGACATGGGTGTCAGGACGGTGGCTTATTGATATTAATGGACTGTACCTCATTTGAGATTATTCGAATAATGGTATATTTTGTTCAGGGATGTTTGTTCGTGGAAAGAATATTATCTTCGGAATTGAGGTAATTTAAGTATTGTTCAGTTCTGAGGATAATTATTCTGGTAAGTTGTTATATATGTTGTATGTCAGTGTTTCGTGTGATGAGATTCATATTGATTGTTTCGTTGAGGGATGTTGATCCCAGGATGGCTTGTTTTGAGATCGTTGACCGTGTTGATCATTCATTGGGGATGTTGATCCCAGGATTGTTTTTTTGGATATTGATTGGTCGTGTCGACTTTTCATTGTCAGTTCGTCATTGATCACTTTGGTGAGTCTTTTGATCCTTATTGGATATGTGACTCTTTGAATGTCGTTTTCATGTTGCATCGTGACATATCTGGAGTCATATATGCGTGCCGATTGGTTGTGGTGTAGGATTTTTAGTTGGGCACACTATGGTCGTGCGTGGATGTTTCCACATTGGACCGTGCACACGAGGTGTCAGTCCATGAGGCTAATTAGGTACATGTCTCACGTATATCTGGGTTTTCCATACGGGGTGGATATGTGCATGGACACATTTCCAGATCGGGCGTACTGTGACGTCTATCTTTGAGCCATATGGAATGGTCGTTCATCCTCCATTTATGGTTGGGTATGTTCGATGGGTTTTGACTGGTTGATCATACGCCCGAGGGGTATGTTCGACAGTCGGGGTTATTTTCTTTGAGATCCATTATTGTTGATTGTTTGGAGTTCACCTTGTTGATGGTACTCTCGATCGTTGTTGATTCTTTGTTGATCGTGTTAGAATTTATCATGTCGATGATATTCTCGATTGATTTATTGATGGATCATTATTATTGATCGTATGAACATTCAGACTGTATGTCGATGTTTCAGGACTAGTTATCGTTGAATTGTGATAGTTGATCTACAGATATATTATGTGATATTGGGTTTGACCCAGATTGAGATTTGACGGTGCAATCCGACGGTCAGGATTTGGCACGGATAGATCATTCCACAATTGTGAGTTGTGATGATGTTTTGGGGATTCTTGGTATTGTCTGAATATAGTACTGAGTTCATTTTGTATTTTGAGA
This sequence comes from Orobanche coerulescens, assembly GCA_033398695.1. NCBI lineage: Eukaryota > Viridiplantae > Streptophyta > Magnoliopsida > Lamiales > Orobanchaceae > Orobanche > Orobanche coerulescens. Next base: position 204,699 of record JAWKAU010000025.1, read on the forward strand.
ATGCCTTTCAACATATCGAATCGTATGTCGATACTCATACTCTACCTTTGGAATTCGATTTTGGAGACCATGTTCTACTCCAGAGTTGGAGATTTAGCTTATCGCTTGGCGTTACCCCCAGCTTTGAGTCACGTCCATAGCGCTTTTCATGTGTCTCGGTTGAGAAAGTATGTGCCGGATCCAAATCATGTTATTGACTACAGTGAGATTGACGTAGCCGAGGATATTGCCTTTCCGGAGAGGCCGGAAAAGATCCTTGAACGTCGTGAGAAGCAGCTTCGGCACAAAACCATCCCGTTGGTTAAGATGCAATGGTCGAGACATGGAGTCGAGCAAGCGACTTGGGAGATGGGAGAGAAGATGTGATCGGTTTACCCCGAACTTTATATTTCTTAAGTTTCGGGATGAAACTTCTTTTTAGAGGAGGAGAATGTAGTACCCGTGCTTCTTTGTAATTTTTACACTTTGATACTTCCGTGATTTTTGACACTCGTTGTAGGTGTTTATCAAGTTGAGATTGACCTTGGAGTTTATATCATTTGGGATTTACTTTTCTTGTTCGGATCGTTGCTGTTTTGGATTTTGGATGCGATGTTATCACCGGTGTGTGAGGCGTAGCGCACGCTACGTACTCTGTATACTGCACGCTATTTAAGTACTAGTAGCGCAGGCTATTGGTCAGTATTAGCGCATGATACTAGTGTATTTGAGGCAGCCAGTCCAGAAGGTACTGGACTGGAATGGGGAACTCGTGGCGCATGCTATGTGTAGAAGTCAGCGCACGCTAACTATTGTAGTAGCGCACGCTAGGCGTTCATGGTAGCGCACGCTAAGGCCGAGCAGGGCAGACTACAGTAGGTTCTGGACTCCCATTTCTAGGCAACAACCACCAGGTAGCGCACGCTAACTCTCGGACAGCGCACGCTACAGGAAGGCGATTAGCGCACGCAACGGTTTTACTTAACGCACGCTAACGAGGCTGGAAGAAGCCACTGGACTACCTGGTGACCCGTTAGCGCATGCTAATATTGAGGCGTAGCGTGCGCTAGACTGGGCACAGTATATAAGGGACAGTTGACCTTGCACTTGTCATTTCTTCTTCATTTTCACTTATTCCGATCGGGGGAGCTCGAGAGCGGCGATTCGGGGCGATTCGAGGCAGTCCTTCTTCATCAATTATCATTTTAAGTTGGATAACGAAGATTACACAACATCTAATCCATTATATCCTCCAAATCAAGGTAAATTCCTTAGAACCCTGGTTTTTGGGAATTTCGGTGATTTTCTTAGGTTCGTCCGATTTATCCATTTTGGAACTTGAGAACCTTGAGATTATGATGTACCTATAATGTATCCATGTTTCCCATACGATTATATGGGTTGTTTTGTACCTTGTTCAGACGTGAGAGGGTTTGGGTGATTTTCCAACATCTAGATGTTTACCCTTGTAGTTTCGTGAATCGTAGGCGGGTTTCGGGAGTTTCTTCATGAGTTATGAGTATGGATTATTGATTATCATATCCCTTGCAAATCGTTTAGTTACCGGAAGTGCGTTCTTGGACCTACCGAACTTGTGTTCCTTCCTTCCGATTCTCGTTGTCTCAAAGGCAAGTATATATTTATGATTGTACGTTCTCGACTTTGAAAGTAAGATATATGAATGGCATGTTTATTTATATCCACTCTGGGATGGGTCAACTGGTCCTCTGAGGGTTTCGTAACCTCTGGTGAGATTCCACGGATAATATGAGTTAACCACTCTGGGATGGACCGACGAGTCCTCTGAGGGTTCCGTATCCTCTGGTGTGGTTCCACGGTTGATCACGTATGTATTGATGTGATGCTATGAGATTTAGTTATTCCGTAATACTAGTCTTGAAATTATGAATTGACTGTTATATTTACTTTATTGTCGAGGAGTATTGTGTTTCATATTCGATATACTAGCACTAGCTATTCGACGGCTAACCCCTTTATGGGAGAAATACTTTTTATATATTTCAGGTTCCAGGAGAGCGGACAGGCAGGTACCGGGTCAGCATGAAGATGATGGGCAAGCGTGATACTGTGTCTTGTCTCTGGTTACATTTCTTGTTTCCTCCATTCAGTGTTGTTGTACTGGAATGGCTTTTGAATACTCGAGTATTGTTTTCAGTTTCCTTTATGTTCCGGCCTGTGTGGCCGATGTATTGATTTGTGACATGTTGTATTTGGATACATTGGTTATGGTTTGAATACCATTTGTATTGTCTTCCATTACGTTGTATTTGGACCTTCTCGGTCAAATTTTATAATTCCGCGTATGTATAGCCTTGTGGGTCCCATGGGGGGGCTCACGACGCTGTAATATACCCTGAATAACTTGGGGGTGTTACATGCATGTCGTGACCCATGACTCAAGCCATCATACATGGAGATTAAACATGAATATTTTAACTAATTTTAGATAATTATTTGGTACTATAATCTTCATGCCACCGACCCATCATAGTTGGGATTAAGGTGCACTAGATGATGATGATGATTTATTAAGAGAACCTTTATCCAGCCTTGGGACACGCTGTTTCTTTCTTATTAAGAGTTGCATTGTTTTTTCTTGTTGAGAGAACCTTTTAGTCAGCTTAATGATTTTAGGTAGCTAGCTCTGGCTTGCTAGCTTTAATAATTTCATTTTTATTGTTTCCTTCTTTCTTTGTTATTTTTTTTTCTTTTTTTCTTTTTAGTTCTTTTGAAATATTTAGGTTATTGTTCTCTATGGCAATAATTAATATGCTGCACATGAACTGTTTGGTGCAGGATGGTGAAGAGTATAATTTTGCTATTGTCTTTGCAACCATGAGGGTGAACATGGAGACTGCATAGTTTTTAAACGTGATTTTGAGGACAATAGATCTATGGGGAGAGTGACCCTTTTCTTGAACTTGGTAATTATGCTAATCACCCTTTCTAAGTTATTAATTTTTTGACCTAACTTATGGGTCAGGCCGGTCTCCTTCTGTTTCTAACTATAGTTTTTCTGCTGCCAATGACCCAACAATAGAACGGATTATTACTCCTCGTATTGCTCTGACAACTGCAGAGTACTTAACATATGAATGCGAGAAGCATGTTCTTGTTATATTGACAGATATGAGTTCTTATGTTGATGCTCTTCGTGAGGTAATACCCTGCTTTGGTCATTTTTACATCAACTAGCATCTCTCTCCCTCTCTCCTCCCCCCTCCCCCCTCTTCTCTCCCCTTTCTCGAGTTAATAGAGGCATGTCGTACGTATGTAAAGTGCTGATATATGTGTTTTGCACCTGCATCTTATCTTGTCTAAGATTAATATTTTTCCAGTTCCCATTATTCTTTTCTCAATTAAATTGAAAAGAAAGCTAGAGATGTTCATATTTCCTTCTTAGGTGTCTGCTGCTAGAGAGGAAATGCTTGGGAGGCGTGGATTTCCCGGTTATATGTACACTGATCTGGCTACTATCTATGAGCGAGCTGGGCGTATTGAAGGATGAAAGGGATCCATTACTCAAATTCCTATTTTAACTATGCCAAATGATGGTATTACAACTATATGTCCTTGATTTTAGCCAACTGGTAGCTGACAATTAATATTATCTACTTTTTTGTAATTTATGAATCATTCTTCTCCTGTGTTTGCCATTCAATTGATCAGACATTGCACATCCTACTCTGGATCTCATGGGTAATATTTGTAACACCCTCAATCCGCTCAGGGATATTACACGCCGTAGAACCCTTCCTCAAGGATCTACCCGGCTGGTAACAACATATAACAACTCAACCATGCCTTTAAGGCTAAAATGACTCAGTAGACCGATTTGGTCTTTCAATAATTACATACAACTCAAATACAACTCATGCCTTGCGTCAAAACACAACCACACCCGTCTAACGGAAAAATATAGCAATGAAAATAAAGTACAATCAACCAATACACGATGTACGGTTCCTCATGTGATTAGTATCGATCATCTTTCATCATCCTTCGTGCCGACCACGTGTTATGCTCCAAAACACGAATGCAAAAGCAGACATCCACCCCCGAATACTCGGGGTTAGCAAACTCCACTGTTTTGCTAGTGCAAGAACAAAGTGCAAATACGAGCCATACAATTCACATTCCACGAATAACAATAACCGGGAATCCTCAAAGATTCAAATACAACAAGATGAACACTTCCCAGGCGAGTTTGAGTAAAGACTTCCCAAAATTTCAAGATCAAAATATCAAGGGAAACAATTTATAAAATGATTTGAAATACCATCGGGACTTTTAATAGAAAACGATTTTGGATTATCAAATCCTACTTTTCAAAACCCAAAAGACGAAAGGGGTCACTGCCCCAAAAGTTTACTTTCCGAAAAATGACCTTTACCAAACCGTTGGGATTTTAGCCCCAAATCCGTCAAATGACCTTTATAAAACCATTGGGATTTTAGCCCCAAATCTCATCAACTCACAGTACACAAGAACGACCATAAGGTTCGTCTCCCAACATCAAAATCCACAAATAAAGGATTTAACACAAACAACAAAATACTCTAGTGCCATCCTAGCCAAGTAGGCCAAACGAACAACTTACCTCTTACACACTTAGTCAATGCATGCAATCATGAAAACCGTTCAAAAGCACTCATTTCCGGAAATGTCATAATCAAATCACATTTGCAAAATGCACCACAATTAACCGTCGATCCACGTCTCTGTGGACCCCTACCGAGACCCCGTCGGATCTAACCCGTAGTGGTTAAAAGCAAGCTCGTCGATCCACGTCTCTTGTGGACCCCTACCGAGACCCCGTCGGATCTAACCCGTAGTGAGCATACACACACACGTTACTCATGCAATACTAATATGCTAAGAATGTAAGTTCATTAAGAATACTCACTAGAGATGGCCATTAACTCGACACCATTATCGAACTCTTCAAAACACAATAACAAGATTAAATACGGAATACACAATTCCATAACTTTAAACAATAGGAGTATCATCATCAAAGACTTCAACGTTCAAAATAATCAATTCCCAAAACACAACGTTCACAAAACACACACGCGTTTTGAAAGAGAGCCTTTAACGAGGCCAAACCGAAATCTTTTGAAACATCATTTCAAATAACCAAACAAACACATCAAGACGACCACCGATCATCATATCCATAAAACGAGAAAAGTATGGGCAAGGTACTTGCCTCGAATAACCACAACGCGGAGAATCGGCCGAAGTAGGTTGGCACGAACCGACTACGAACTCGCCGACTCCACCGAACGACAATCCACAGCAATGAACTACGAACGAAAACAATAACAACGAAAATGAATTCCAAAGTATGACCCAAAGCCGCTGAATTCAAAGAACAAATGACGAAAGTTCAAGGATTTTCCCCAAAACGGCCAAGAACACGATTCGTCCCGTCAAAACCAGAAAACGGAATTCCAAGTTGAAATATGGATATATAATCCATAGAATATGTTTAACAACATCATTTAACCATAATCGATCCATCGAAAATGGATGAAAAACGAGATCGAGGACAAATCCCCCAAAAAGTCAATTCGAAGGAAATCAAGAAATATACTTCGATTCGATGAAGAACAATGGATTAAATGATGTTAAACACAAGAATACTACCAAGATTAATCATACCCATCGTGTATTAATCAACAACACGGAACGAATCGGACAAAAACGCAAAAACCCCAAATTTTCCCAAAATAGGGTTCTAAGAAATCTCACCTTGATTCGCTGGATCAAAGGAGGTTATGGAGGGATTAATCGATGATATGAACTCCCAATCTTCGTGGATTAGTTGCTTGACAACATGTCTCCTAGATATCCAAGTCTCCAGCCGCGGAGAGGAAAAGATGGAAATGAAAAACGGGTGAAAATATGGCTACTCTGTCATATTTATACAGGCACGGCCTAGCGTGCGCTACACCTTCCGGACTAGCGCGCGCTAACGGGCAGCCTCGGCCGATAACCCTCGGTCGGGGCCCGCAAGGCCCTGTACTGAAGACTCAATCTGTCGGCCGGATCCTGCCTGCCCGACCGCGATAGCGCGCGCTGCGCGGATGCTAGCGTGCGCTAGCCGATCTGTCCAGAACCCTCTGGACTGAACTGCCCGGCCAGGTAACGTACGCTATCCGGACGACAGCGTGCGCTACGCCTGCCGACTAGCGTGCGCTATGCTCGGCGTAGCGTGCGCTACCTGCCGATCCTTCCCGAGTCCAGAACCCCAGAAACCCCACTGTCCGGTCCGATAGCGTGCGTTGGTCGACCAAGCTAGCGTGCGCTATACCTGCCGGTTAGCGCGCACAGCCTTCCGGCCGTAGCGTGCGCTACGCCGGTTCCTGCCGCACCTGTCCGACCGGTGCCCGCAATCGTCCGGCGATCCATAACCGTCCGGCCATGCAGACCACTGTGGCTCGACGACCCGATTTCCGAAAACGTACAGAACGAACACGACGAAAAGTTCGCGGACAACATCAACGACCCGGAATGAAAACATAATACCATAATTAGTCATACGCGACCAAGAAATGGGTTGAGACAACAATTACAGATACGGATACCCGTAACTTTCAAGAAATTACAAAATGGCCCAAAACGCCCGGAAATCACGATACGTGATCGAATAACCAAACAGAAGTTCACAACACGTCTAACAAAGTTAAACGGACTTACGGGAAACTCGAAACAGCAGTTTTGAACGTGATTCACAAGAATCGAACTCAAGCGCGGAAAAGTCGCTAAAAAACACGGAACTCAACAAAACGACACCGAAACGAACTCGGATGTCAAAAAGTGAAGAATTAATCATTCTCAGAATGACGAAACGGTCATGAGAGAGTCGTCAAAACGGACTCCGGCCGAAAAAAGAAATTTACCGAAAATCAAAAATTGCGGATATTACATTCTACCCTCCTTAAAAGAAGTTTCGTCCCGAAACTTAAAACAAGTAGGGAGAAGAAATATTCCGCCAAGAAAAACTCAACGAGATACACAAGAATGCGTAACTAACGCCCAACGGCGAAATGTTACAAACAACGCAAAGGAATATACGGCTTGAAAATACGCTCCACGGCGACCAACACAACGTCGCCGTTAGGGATATAATAAAACCAACAAATGACAAGCGTCATCAAATGGATAATACAATCAAGTCAATTATCCGAACAATCACAAAACACAACGAACGAAAATCAATACGATTGACCAACCTAACGGTACATTGATCAAAACGCGAGCCAATCGCTGAATAAATACGGAATTCCACCGCCCAAGGGTTGGAAGATCGAAAACGGGACTAATTTCCCGAACTTAAGGGAAATACGAAGGAGTCTGAATGCTCAAAAATCACGAAACGAGAACAAAAACAGAACAAACAAACAATCGAGACAACAAAAATCGAACAATCATGTCCGAAACACGAAGGATAATAAAATTTAAACAACAACTCCCAGGATGATCTGGTGAGAACAACAAGACGTGCATTCCCATAAGATCCACAGGAAAGGGAATAGCGATTGAAAAGTCACAACGACAAACGAGTTATTCCGAAACAATACCACACTCGTTCGATCAACAAAAGCAAGGGACAGGGAGCTCAGAAAATGTTAACGAGCATAAACGAGTCGATAGAGTCAAAAATACAGAAGTTCAAAATCCGATCCACTTCAAATAAAGAACTAATAGAACCAAATGATGTCACCTCCGAACAAGGTTCACAAGAATCGAACCGAACTCGAAAAAAGTCACAGCGATAACCAGATCGACCCACAACAAGATCACAGCTCGTTCGGACGATGAAACCGAAATACAGAACAAAATTCATAAAGTATCAACGAACATGAGCGAATCGATAGGCTGGAGAAAGAGAAAATACAAAAGTCAAAATAGTACGGGCATTACCTCCGACCTCGTCCACGAAATTCACAAAAACAGGAGCAAGGTAACAAGACATTAAACAACCGACACATAACGGAACGATCACCGATGCACACGGTCATACCAAACCGAGCTCTAACAGCTCGCACATGCGCGATAACGCAGAAATCACCACGAGATGGCAACATTCAACACCAACATTCCACCTCTCACAGAGGGCTAACACAACAAATGTGTGGAAAACAACTCAACGCTCACGCCGCCAACTCGATCATACTCGGGAGCAAACATCAAAATGAAAATGCGAAAATCATACATACATACCCAGCCCTCAAACGGGAATGGATAGGTTTTAAAAACGAAAACCTCATTTTTGAAAATAATTTAGAAGAACACCGGTTGATCTTGAGTATCACCTTTCAAAAAGTACAAACGTGAAACATCGTTATCGAGACATTGGAGAACCATTTCGCATTTGATAAAAATGAGGACACTTTATCTTAGTGAAAACTTTCAGAATATTCGACCCTCGGGTCTAAATAAAAGTGTTTCTAAAACACTGAAAATATCTCAAAGCATTTTGGTCCTCGAAGTAGAAAATTTTTGAAATATATTGTGGCACCTAGGATATACCACAAGAAAATAACTCATTTGAAAAGTATGTCTCGAAATTTATTTTTCCAAGATACTCAAGGTTTTCAAAAATCCAATAGGTCAGAATGCCCAAAACTCACACATATCGACGTTCACTAAAACAACTCCTAGTACACGTATCAAAACATTTAAAATCAAGACAATACATGTCTTTAAACGGAAATAAACGATAAAATACCACAGTCGAAGACCGCCTGGGATTCAGAACAAAAACACTGACCCCATTCGAAGTCTCTAAGGACCCACCCGCACCGACTAGTGAACAAGTCGTACGTGTATAAGCACAAAGCTTCCACAATAGAACTTGTAAAACGTGCAAATCGATTCGAAAATCATCAACAACGGACAAAAACAACAATAAAAAGACATCACAAAGGACGACACTCCTCGTATAAATCAAATACGAGAGTCGACTAAATACATATTGTGAAATCTAAATCCACATAAGGATTCCACCACTTAACAAATAATCATAAAAATAGTTCGTGTCACACGAGGCACAACACAAAGAAGGGAGACTTACTTCCACAGGTCGCACGAAGATGATGATCGCTCCACGATACTAATCACGACCAACAAACTCAAACGACGCGTCGCGACACGACTCAGTCAGATAAAATCCGACGAAACAAGACTCAAACAACACGACTTGACCCGACAGCCTAGGTTTCCTCAACCTAAGCTCTGATACCATTTATGTAACACCCCCAATCCGCTCAGGGATATTACACGCCGTAGAACCCTTTCTCAAGGATCTACCAGGCTGGTAACAACATATAACAACTCAACCATGCCTTTAAGGCTAAAATGACTCAGTAGACCGATTTGGTCTTTCAATAATTACATACAACTCAAATACAACTCATGCCCATGCAGGGGTCAAAACACAACCACACCCGTACAACGGGAAAAATATAGCAGCGGAAAATAAAGTACAACTGAACCAATACACGATGTACGGTTCCTCGTGTGATTAGTATCGATCATCTTTCATCATCCTTCGTGCCGACCCTGTGTTATACTCCAAAACCTGAATGCAAAAACAGACATCCACCCCCCGAATACTCGGGGGTTAGCAAAACTCCACTGTTTTGCTAGTGCAAGAACAAAGTGCAAATACGAGCCATACAATTCACATTCCACGAATAACAATAACCAGGAATCCTCAAAGATTCAAATACAACAAGATGAACACTTCCCGAGGCGAGAGTTTGAGTAAAGACTTCCCAAGATTTCAAGATCAAAATATCAAGGGAAACAATTTATAAAATGATTTGAAATACCATCAGGAGTTTTAATAGAAAACGATTTTGGATTATCAAATCCTACTTTTCAAAACCCAAAAGACGAAAGGGGTCACTGCCCCAAAAGTTTACTTTCCGAAAAATGACCTTTACCAAACCGTTGGGATTTTAGCCCCAAATCCGTCAAATGACCTTTATAAAACCATTGGGATTTTAGCCCCAAATCTCATCAACTCACAGTACACAAGAACGACCATAAGGTTCGTCTCCCAACATCAAAATCCACAAATAAAGGATTTAACACAAACAACAAAATACTCTAGTGCCATCCTAGCCAAGTAGGCCAAACGAACAACTTACCTCTTACACACTTAGTCAATACATGCAATCATGAAAACCGCTCAAAAGCACTCATTTCCGGAAATGCCATAGTCAAATCACATTTGCAAAATGCACCACAATTAACCGTCGATCCACGTCTCTGTGGACCCCTACCGAGACCCCGTCGGATCTAACCCGTAGTGGTTAAAAGCAAGCTTGTCGATCCACGTCTCTTGTGGACCCCTACCGAGACCCCGTCGGATCTAACCCGTAGTGAGCATACACACACACACGTTACTCATGCAATACTAATATGCTAAGAATGTAAGTTCATTAAGAATACTCACTAGAGATGGCCATTAACTCGACACCATTATCAAACTCTTCAAAACACAATAACAAGATTAAATACGGAATACACGATTCCATAACTTTAAACAATAGGAGTATCATCATCAAAGACTTCAACGTTCAAAATAATCAATTCCCAAAACACAACGTTCACAAAACACACACGCGTTTTGAAAGAGAGCCTTTAACGAGGCCAAACCGAAATCTTTTGAAACTTCATTTCAAATAACCAAACAAACACATCAAGACGACCACCGATCATCATATCCATAAAACGAGAAAAGTATGGGCAAGGTACTTGCCTCGAATAACCACAACGCGGAGAATCGGCCGAAGTAGGTTGGCACGAACCGACTACGAACTCGCCGACTCCACCGAACGACAATCCACAACAATGAACTACGAACGAAAACAATAATAACGAAAATGAATTCCAAAGTATGACCCAAAGCCGCTGAATTCAAAGAACAAATGACGAAAGTTCAAGGATTTTCCCCAAAACGGCCAAGAACACGATTCGTCCCGTCAAAACCCAAAAACGAAATTCCAAGTTGAAATATGGATATACAATCCATAGAATATGTTTAACAACATCATTTAACCATAATAGATCCATCGAAAACGGATGAAAAACGAGATCGAGGACAAATCCCCCAAAAAGTCAATTCGAAGGAAATCAAGAAATATACTACGATTCGACGAAGAACAATGGATTAAATGATGTTCAACACAAGAATACTACCAAGATTAATCATACCCATCATGTATTAATCAACAACACGGAACGAATTGGACAAAAACGCAAAACCCCCAAATTTCCCAAAATAGGGTTCTAAGAAATCTCACCTTGATTCGCTGGATCAAAGGAGGTTATGGAGGGATTAATCGATGATATGAACTCCCAATCTTCATGGATTAGTTGCTTGACAACATGTCTCCTGGATCGCCAAGTCTCCAGCCGCGAAGAGGAAAAGATGGAAATGAAAAATGGGTGAAAATATGGCTACTCTGTCATATTTATACAAGCACGGCCTAGCGTGCGCTACACCTTCCGGACTAGCGCGCGCTAATGGGCAGCCTCGGCCGATAACCCTCGGCCGGGGCCCGCAAGGCCCTGTACTGAAGACTCAATCTGCCGGCCGGATCTCGCCGCCGCGATAGCGCGGCTGCGCATGGACGCTAGCGGCGCTTAGCCGATCTCCCGTAACCTCTCGATCAATCGCCGGCCAGTAACGACGCTTAGCCGGACGGCAACGTGCGCTACGCCTGCCGACTAGCGCGCGCTACGCTCGGCGTAGCGTGCGCTACTGCCGATCCTTCCCGATTCGAACCCCGAAACCCCAATGTCCGGCCCGATAGCGTGCGTTGGTCGACCAAGCTAAGCGTGCGTTATACCTACGGTTAGCGGCAGCCTTTCCGGCCGTGGCGTGCGCTTACGCCGGTTCTGCGCACTGTCCGGCCGGTGCTCGTAATCGTCCGTCCTCGCAACCGTCCGGCCAAGATGCAGGCCAGGCTCGACGACCGATTTCCAAAAACGCGTTTTAACGAACACGACGAAAAGTTCGCGGACAACATCAACGACCCGGAATGAAAACATAATACCATAATAGTCATACGCGACCAAGAAACGGGTCGAGACAACAATTACAGATACGGATACCCGTAACTTTCAAGAAATTACAAAATAGCCCAAAATGCCCGGAAATCACGATACGTGATCGAATAACCAAACAGAAGTTCACAACACGTCTAACAAAGTTAAACGGACTTACGGGAAACTCGAAACAGCAGTTTCAAACGAGATTAGCAAGAATCGAACTCAAGCGCGGAAAAGTCGTTAAAAAGCACGGAACTCAACAAAACGACACCGAAACGAACTCGGATGTCAAAAAGTACAGAATTAATCATTCTCAGAATGACGAAACGGTCATGAGAGTGTCGTCAAAACGGACTTAGGCCGAAAAAGGAAATTTACCGAAAATCGAAAATTGCGGATATTACAATATTACTGAAGGTCAGATATATATCGACAGACAACTGCATAATAGGCAGGTAAATAGAGAGTTATGCACCATTTCTAATTAGTATCTCATGTTTTAAGTACTATCACAACACTTTTTTCGACTCAATGTCTGATTGTGATGCTGAAAAGAGATGGATGAGCTATTGACATGATTTATCTTCGGGGGTTTTCTTCCTTAAACTAAATATAGAGTTACTTTTTCCGTTTTGTCTCAACACTTGGCTAAGTATAACTGTGCTGAATTTACAGATATATCCTCCGATCAATGTGCTGCCTAGGGGTGAAAACGGATCGGATACGGGCGGATAGTGCCCCTCCCGTATCCTAACCCATATTTTTCTCTCGGATTCGGAGTCGGATACGGGAAGGCCGGATACGGATACGAATTCGGATTATTCGGGATACGGACACGGGACGGATACAGGACGGATTCGGGCCGGATTCGAATAAATATAATCGGATAATACGTGTCATACAAAAATCGTTTGGAAGTGATTGCAGCATATAAAAAAACTACCTACACAATATTTCATAAAAGTTCTAATGCAAACTATAGTAATTTTTTTAAAAATTGTTTCATAATAAGGTTCCCTCATTTTTACTTATTCATCTCCCATAAAAACATAAGCTCCATACTTAGCAAAGACTAAAAAGTGGTAATTTAATTGTTTTTAACAATTATTATAATATATATAATTGCCTCTATTTACTTGAATAGAACATTTCTTTTAAAATACATTTCATATGAAACAAATAGCTTATAAGTTAGTATTAAAGTGTTTGGCTAATACATTTCTTTTAAAAAAATTTGAAAATAATTTTTTTCAAATATAATTTTTTTCCAGAAAATAATTTTTTTATTTTTGCAAAAGTATTTTTATTTTTCAAAAATATAGAAAATCAAGAAACTAATTTTATTTTTCTAGAAAATAATTTTTTTCGAAAAATATTTTTTTGCCAAAAATAATTTTTCTCCGTAAAATATTTTTAATTTTTTTCAAGAAATAAAAATTTCCATAAATAATGTTTTTTTCGAAAAGATAATTTTTTTCCTAGAAAATATTTTTTTTTCGAAAAATAATATATTTTTCCAGAAAAGACTTTTTTTTGAAAAAAATATTTTTTTCTTGAAAGTTTGAAAATTTATTACACTTAAGTCCATATATATATATATATATATATATATATAATAAAGTATATTTAAGATTTAAAAATATGGATATCCAGATTTATTATCCAGATTAGTATCCGAATTTATTATCCGGATTGGTATCCGGATAATATCCGATAAAATATGGGAAAACTTGGATACGGGCGGATATTGCATTATCCGAATTCGAACCCGTATCCGAATTCAACTATCCGAATCCGTATCCGAATCCGACCGGATACCTATTTTTCATCCCGAATTCGATCCTGATCGGATACGGCTTCGGATCGGGAGGGAAATATCCGCCCAGTTTTCACCCCTAGTGCTGCCATTCTTGTCTCATACTCAATTTGTTGTGTTTATTTATATGGGAGGAAGTATAGAAGGGTAGTGACGGTGCTATAATTGCTGCTTCAATATCTTGCAGATTGCTATTGGTGAGGGCATGACTCGTAGGGACCACTCTGATGTGTCTAACCAAGTAGACAATCTGTCTCTGTTCCAGAAAATCAATTCCAAGTTCCTCGTTATGATCTCTATATACTCATTAGTTATATTTCAGTAATGCCTTTTCTGTTTTAATGTTTCTAGCTTTATGTAAATATTTCTTTTCTATCCGTTCCCTCAATTTCTCTTCTTTTATATCTCGTTTCAGTGGCAGGTAGTTTTTTTTCTTCATTTTCGTTTCTTGATTTTGATATTTAGGGTTTCTGTTGCTTTCTTTTTCTAGTTGTTTCCTTCTCTTTGATTTTGTTTCTTGATTTTAATAATTAGGGTTTCCGTCAAAAAAGGCTTGTATTTGCCTTCTGTTCGTCGATCTTTTTCTTGTTCTTTTTCGTTGGGTGTGATTTAGGCTTGTCTCTGATTTCTGTAATTTGTTTGACTTGTCCGATTTCTGGTTATTCGTGAAAATCATGTTGCAGTATTTTTTTGTTCTTCGCTGCTCGGATTTTATAGGTAACCTTTTTTGTTTGGTCTCGTGCTTTCGAGTTCCCTCAGTTTCTCTTCCTCTCTATCTCGTTTCAGTGAAAAAGGCTCGTGTTTGCCTTGTGTTGTTCGATCTTTTTTCTTATTCTTTTTTGTTGCCTGTAATTTAGGTTTGTGTCCGGTTTTTGTAATTTCTTTGCCTTGTAATATTTAGAATATATGCGCTTTTAGACCCAAATTCAATTTTTCGAAAATATAGGGGTTATTTTTGAATATTTATAGGGAGCCAATTTAGCATTCAACATTATTCTTGACGTAGCAACATTGTATGTTAATTTAATGATATATTTTAGTTATTTTAATTGTGGGGGGCCATAGACCTCCTGCCCCCTCTCAAATTGCCAGTGCCTATGACTTTTAGTCTACCTTTTTTTCAAGTGTTTTGGAGTTTTTTTTATTCATTGTGTTTGGTTGCCTATAGTCTAATGCATGCACGCGTCAGGTTCAGGTGGAATGGAGAGTGAGCAGTTAGTAAAACCTCTGTATTTTTGCGCAAGAAAACCAAAAAAGGGGCTATTTTTGGGAATTGATTACCATGATAAGGTTCTCTGCTTTTGAAAGATTGATGGAATGATGAGAGCTCTAGACCGTTAAGTTCAAGGGATTCGGGGTAATGGTGGAGTCGATATGGAGATCCTCGTTCCCATTGATTCAGATAGAAATAATATCACAGCATAATATTCGACTTTGTATTTTAGAGCATTTGGTCCATGTGAGAAAAGTAGTAATGTGAAACTTTAAAGAATGACTTGACAATGTCCTATTGACGGTTACAAAATGCATGAAATTCTTGATGGAGATGAGTTATTATTAGGATATCTTTTAATATGTTATATTATATTTGTTAAAATATCTTTTAATGCGTTATTTTGACCATTATTTGACACTATAACTTTCATGCTACCGACCTCGACATAGTTGGGACTTGGGAGTAAGGTACCGACGAGGAGGAGGATGACATGTTGTTGTCATCATCTATTTGGCCAACAAGTGCTGCATTATTTGAACCTCATGCATGAAAGCAACTTAAATCACTGTGTGGATAGATCAAACACATCTTTCCGTGTTACAACACACCAAGTATTACGTGATTACTTTAGGAATAGGTTATAAAATTGTAGTATATGGATTGTTATATCACCAAGAAGGTGGAATATCAACAGAAGAGAAGCAAGAAACTATGTTGCTGCACTAAAGTGGTCATATAAACATAGCTTTTTTTGGTTTAATATGAGCAATTTTATTACTGGCCAAGTGTGATGATTGGGTTACCAAATTCTTAAACTTTCTTTTAGAGATTTAAGATCAAGTAGTTCTTTTGTTGATTTATTTGTGTTATATGCAAATATTCCGTGACATCTTTGTCAACAAATCAACACTCGTGCTTTTCAGTTGACAGGGATATATGCTGGAGATGACATACTAGATTTGGTGGTGATAGGAGAATATAGATTGTACGTTTTCCATACTAATGGTTGTACCTTACCTATTTCCATGCAGAGAACAGCCCATATGACCCTAGCCACATGTTTTCATGGATTACAGAAACCATGTGAAACATAAAGTAGAATTCCTAGAACCACAATGTCCGACTTTTCTTTATGCGATGCCCATGTCCACAACAAGAGTTATCTTTGAGGTTTGACCAAATTGTATCATATATGCTATGCATTCTGGAAAATTTCCAGACAATCTTTTCAACTTACACGAGTGCTTAGCAGGAGACCTGTTTGGCAGCGAAAGATGCCGTGCCTTTTGAATTATTGAAAAGCAAACTCATGTCAAGACTAGAGACTATGGGAGTAAAGCCTACCATTTCTGCAGTCCTGTATGCTTTATTGATCTTCCGCTATCATGTGGATCCTTTCTGTTGTATGCCCTTTACTTGTCAGGATTACTGAGCTCTTAAAATACATTAGGGCCCGTTCTCTTTGCTGTTTTGAGGTCATTTTCTGTTTTTATTTTCGAAAACACTAAAAACGTGTTCTTTTTATCATTTTCGAAAATGCATTTTGGAAAACAAAAAAAAATATTTGTACACAAAATGCAAAATGCCCAAAACCTCGTTTTGAGCGTTTTGTGTGTATTTCAACAAAAAATCTTCAAAATGCTCAAAATGCATTTTGAGTTTTTTTTCTTTTTGGATTATCCTAATTTGAAACTAAGTCTAAAATAAAGATTTATAAATTTAATATTAATATTACAAAAATAATATTTTGCAAAATAATTTAACAGAACGCGTTTTCAACAACTTTGAAAATAAAAATAAGAACAGAAAACATAAAATATTTTGCAAAATGAAAATACAAAACAAAATACAAACAGAACGCCCCCTTAGTGTTCATCTGTTTTTACCTATAAACGAAGTGTCGATCCCTGATTGTGAAATTTTAAAATATTTAAATACGTTTTCTATGCTCTGCAAGTTTCTTTGGTCGGTACTTGCTCGTTTTTATTCTCGCTCTCCTGCAATTCCCTTGTATCGTATGGTCTTTTCTTCGAGTTCTTAAAATAAATTATTGTACTTTATTTAAGGTGATAAAAGCCGTGATACTGTATTTATTTATTTTTTTCTCATTACTGTTATTTTTCTCTCTTGAATTGTTATTCGGAAACTTCTTTTCTCAAATTAGTTATATATGACTGCTATGTGATCGTCTCAATGCCACATGTTTAATAATTATTTCATGGGCACCCCGTGCATCGCACGGGGTGTAAAAACTAATATATATATACATATATATATATATATATATATATACATATATATATATATATATAGATAGATAGATAGATAGTTGGGAGTATATATTAACATATATTTATAGTTTTAAATATAGTGTATGAGAGTACTTGAACACATATTGAGTATTCGATTACCCGATTATCACTATGTGAATCCGATCCGAATCCAATAAAATAGGGTATGGGGAGGCACACCCTACCCAACCTATTCACATCTTTACTAGTATGGGATGAGTGTGACTATAACACTACTGAACTTTTTTTTTGACAGTATGGAGAATCAAGTCTCTGACAGAACTGGATTGCTGATTAAAAGACTGTAAAAATTTCTCATTTTGCGTGTAACATTCTCTTTTTATATTTTAATTTTAATCATTTGTTTTTAGAATGATATATTAATTAATACTATTTGGTTTCAAAAATCGCTTGCGTCCAAGATTGATTTTTCTTTCTTTTTTTTTATTTTTCTCCTATTTTCTTTTATTTGAAATGTTTAATACATTAAAACCTCGATAAATGAATATGATCGGGACCGAAAAAAATATTCATTTAACGAAATTATTCATATATCGAAAGAAAATTTGAACATGTTATAAAGAGTTGGGACCTGAAAAAATTATTCATTTGGCGAGGTTATTCGTTTATCGAACATTCATTTATCGAGCTAGTATTTTTGCATTATGCTTATTAATATTATGTTGGAACTTTTTTTATTATTACTAAAATAATTATTATCATATAACATATTATTGAATTTATCTCTATATATATATTTTTAAAAGATATTAATAATTACAATTGTACATCAAAAGCTGTTATGGTGATAAAAAGAACTAAAATGAAGGAAAGAAATTAAAAGTAACTTAAAAAATCCCTAAATACTAAACGACTCCCAAAAACTATTAATTAAAAGACCTAAAAAGGTTAAGGAAAAGAATAAACTAAACCAAACCAAACATACCCAGTATATCCCACTCAGAGCAGTGTCTGGGGAGGGTAAGATGTATGTAGACCATACCCCTACTTTTTACGGTGGAGAGACTGTTTCCGTGAAGACCCCCAACTTAGTGCACAGCAAAGTAAAGAGTGATATATAGAGAGAAGCAAATGATACGAAAAAGCTCCAAACCATACCTGAGCCCATGACTTAATTCACATGAGCCTTACCTAATGGGACTTTGGCAACTACACTCTCGATGAACGTTGCTCTAATAGAAGAGAGGTTGACTCTGCGCACAGCTCCCTGTAAAAAATACATCACACGCAAAAGGCAATAGGATAAAATATACGATAAAAGTAAAAAAAATATTCTAGGTCAAAGCTAATCGAGACAACCCAACCCTGAGGCTCTCAACTACAGCACCGCTCCCTACAAAGGAATCCACAACTCTGATTTGGCGCCTCCAAGAGCACCTATCAACAGTCATGGTCTCGGAAAGGTTTAAGGCCTTCAAATCTAATCTCAGCTGCTCCTCCCACGTCCTCCCTGGCCCCGCCTCCTCCTCTCCCCGACAACCAATAAACTCTCAACCCTCCTCACCGGAGCAGAAGCCTGCCTCCTGCGGACGTGGACAAACCATCTCAATCTCCCTTCCCTAACTTTCGCTGAAATGGGCGCCACTTCTAGCGCGTTCCTGAGAACCCCATTCGAGATTCTATCTAACATGGTGCGACCACACGACCAACGTAACATTCTCATTTCAGCCGCTTCCAACTTGCTATCAAGCGACTTCTTCATCGCCCAACATTCGGAGCCATGCAACATAGCAGGTCTGATTGCCGCTCTATAGAATTTACCCTTCAGCTTTAGAGGGACTTTCTTGTCGCACAGGACCCCTGTCGCTGCTCTCCACCTTAGCCACCCTGCCTTGATACGATGAGTGACATCATCTTCACACTCACCTTATTTCTGAATGATCAAACCCAAATACTTGAACTTATCCGTACGGGGTACGATCTGATCTGCAATCATTATCTCTACTTCTTCCTCGTTGGCCTCACCACTAAAGTTACATCAGAGATACTCGGTCTTAGACCGGTTCACACGCAAGCCCTGAGATTCTAACTTAGACCTCCATAGCTCCAACTTCGCGTTCACCTCCCTCCTCGACTCTGCCACTAACACAATGTCGTCAACAAAAAGCATGCACCACGTGTAACACCCCCAGGATATCCGAGGTATATTACAGTGCCGTGAATCCCTATGTGGGACCCACCAGGCTAAACAGCATCATACTCATCGACTCACAGAAACGACAAAACAACACCTCGTTATAAAGACGCAAAACAGAATAATCCACCCGGTTCAACCGGTCAACATAACATCATCATCCAACACAACATAATAGGCAACAATACAATCTGAACGAACAAGAACCCTTAAGTACTCGAGTACAACTATTAGTTCAAAAACCACGAAAGATGAAAAGATAAAAAGACACTAAAACGTCACTCGTGCACAATCATCACGCACGGCCATCATCCGTGTACTGGTCCAGCACCCGCTCGTCTCGATGAACCCGACTAAATTCATAAAACGAATTTCCCAAAACGGTCCCGGAGGGGTTAGCAATTACGCTAGTACAAGTAACCAAATGAACAATTTACATCTTACACATATAGCAATGCATGCAATCAAGAAATCATAGTTCCAAAACACTCATTTCCGGAAATGCCATAATCAAATCACATTTGTAAAAATGCACCACAATTAACCATGGATCCACCCCTCCGTGGACCCCTACCGAGACCCCGTCGGATCTAACCCGTAGTGGTTAAAAGCAAGCTCGCGGATCCACCCCTCCGTGGACCCCTACCGAGACCCCGTCGGATCTAACCCGTAGTGAGCATACACACACACACACAAGTCTCATGCAATACTACTACGTTAAGATTGTAAGTTCATAAGGATACTTGCCTCGGTTAATAGACGGTGATACGAACGGAAAGGAAGAGTTGAACACGACCGCAAGGAACCGGCGGAAATGAACCTAACGATTCGAATAACACAATCACAACCAACTCTAGACGATTACGGAAATGGAATACACCCGGAAACCCGCCTACGATTCATGTATATTCGTACCAAAAATAACGAGGGCGAACCACAACCAAACCCTCTCGATTCCGTAAAAATCCGCAAAATATCCATGAATCCGTAGGAAAGCTAAAGATACTAACAATATTAATCGTACACATCATGAATCCACCAACAAAACGGAACGAATCGGAAGAAAAACCCAAAACGCCCAAATTATCCAAAAGTAGGGTTCTAAGAGATTTACCGTGGATTAGGACGAAATATTCGTGTTGACGTTGATATAATACTCCAAGAACTCAAGAAGGATGTTGGATGAGATGATTGGAGGAAGAAATCGCCAAGAAAATCGTCTCGGGATCGCCTTCGCCGCGGAGAGAGGAAGAAATGGGAAATTATGATTATCTCGGTCAACTTCCTGGTTTATATAGCCAGGGAGTGTTAGCGCACGCTAAAACCTCAAGGTTAGCGTGCGCTAACGGGATAAGATTCCAAACCCTACCGTTAGCGTCCCGATCCAAGAGCTGTAATCGTGGCGTTAGCGTGCGCTACTCAAACGTGGCGTGCGCTAATAACTTCTCAGAGCGTGCGCTATCGACCAATAGCGCGTCGCTACGGACATCGGCCGAGTCCGGTGACAAACCGCCCGTAACCCACGATCCGTTAGCGTGCGCTACCATACAAGCGTAGCGCGGCGCTAACTAGCACTGATCGAGTTCGGAGTAAAGCTGCCCAAGATCGATACCAGCGCTAGCGCGCCATCAACAACTTAACGCGGCGCTAGTCTCCCGACATTAGCGTGCGCTAATCCGATAGTCCGAGGCACGGGAGTTGAATCGCCACCCTGTGGTTCACTGCTAGCGCGCTACAAAGTAAACGTAGCGTGCGCTACAAAGGGACTTCTAGCGCGCGCTATGCGAACAAATTAGCGTGCGCTAGGTACGTAACATAAACGGTCCACTACACCGAATACGAACGAAACATCAAACTAACACCTCAAAACGCATCATAGCATAGAATAGATCCACGGCAACCCCGAAACGGCGGTTCCGCACATCAATTACGAGAATCAGGTCAAAAGATGATGGAAAAGTTACACTGAAGGATACACGAGGGTCACTATAATCGAGAAATACACCGAAAATAAAAATACAAGGAAAAGAAAAATGCGGGTATTACATTCTACCCCTCTAAAAATAAGTTTCGTCCCGAAACTTTAAGAAACAAACAACTCGGGGTATCTAGCACGCATGCTATCCTCGGTTTCCCAAGTTGCCTCCTCGACACCGTGTCTCGACCACTGCACCTTGACCAAAGGTATGGTTTTATGCCTCAGTCGTTTCTCACGATGCTCCAGAATCTTCAAAGGACGCTCCACAAAAGTAATATCCTCGGCGACATCCATCTCGGATAATCAATGACGTGACTAGGGTCCGGGACATATTTCCTCAGCTGGGAAACATGAAAAACGCTATGAACATGACTCAAGGCCGGAGGTAATGCCAAACGGTATGCTAACCCACCGACTCGCTCGATAATCTCAAAGGGTCCAATAAATCTCGGACTCAACTTTCCTTTCTTCCCGAAACGAAAAACTCCCGTTGTCGGCGACACCTTTAGCAAAACGTGGTCTCCCACCTCGAATTCCAAAGGTTGACGACGGACGTCGGCATACGACTTCTGTCGACTCTTGGCAGTCAACATCCGTTCCCGAATTACTTCTATCTTCCGCCTCGTCTCTAAAACGACATCCGGCTCGGTCCCGATCAAATCAGACGCCTCATTCCAACAAATCGGTGATCGACATCACCGCCCATAAAGTGCCTCATACGGTGCCATCCGAATCGACGCGTGCCAACTGTTGTTGTACGTGAATTCGATCAGCGGCAAATGTTCCTCCCAGTCACTACTCCAATCAAGAGCACAGGCACGCAACAAGTCCTCGAACGTCTGGATAGTGCCCGACCGCCCATCCGATCGGGATGAAAAGAGGTACTCAAATGCAAACGGGTACCCAACGCCTTATGCACTGCCTGCCAGAAGTGCGATACAAAACGGCCGTCGCGATCCGAAACAATAGACTTCGGAGTACCGTGAAGTCTCACAATCTGTGCGATAAACACACGAGCCGACTTCTCTGGGCCCCAAGTGTCCTTGATGCCCAGAAAATGTGCCGACTTGGTCAGACGATCAACAATCACCCACACCATATTCATGCCCGACCTCGATCTCGGCAAACTCGTAACGAAGTCCATCGATATATCTTCCCATCTCCATTCGAACGGAAGTGATCAGAATAACTCAAATGGCTGATGCTCGATTTTGACCTGTTGACAAGTCAAACATCTCGCTACAAACTGTGCAACCTCCTCATTCTTATCATTCCACCAGAAATTTCTTCTCAGGTCCTTGTACATCTTACTCGAACCAGGATGAACGGAATAAGGCGTAGCATGGGCCTCCCGTAAAATACTCTGCCTAAACTCTGAGTCGTTCGGCACACAAAGCCGACTCTGGAACCTCAAAACCCCATACTCGTGAATCACAAACCCAGGAGACTTTCCTTTAAGAACGTTCTCTCGGATTTGAGTAATCATCGGATCCTCTGATTGCTTCAGCTTAATTTCATCGATCAAAGATGACGAAATCTCTAAAGCACAAAGTTGCCCGACACTCCAGCAACAAAACTTCAACATCTAACTCGATCAAAGCCCGCCGAAGCTCAGACTGAGACGTAAGGATCTCAAGCGTTCGCAACTCAACCGGTTTCCGACTCAAGGCGTCGGCCACGACGTTCGCCTTGCCCGGATGATAAAGGATTTCGAGGTCATAATCCTTAATCAACTCTAACCACCTCCTCTGCCTCATATTCAACTCCCATTGAGTAAATATGTATTTCGACTTTTATGATCGGTAAAAATCGACATGCAGAGCCGAAAAGATAGTGACGCCAAATCTTGAGCGCAAAACGATCGCCGCTAATTCCAAATCATGATTAGGGTAGTTCACTCATACGGCCTCAATCGTCTCGACGCATAGGCAATGGTCTTGCCGTCTTGCATCAATACGCACCCAAGACCACGACCAAGCATCGCTATAAACGGAGAAACCCTCGTTGCCACATGGCAATGCCAAAACCGGGTCTGAAGTCAAACGCTTCTTCAGCTCTCAAACTCGATCGCTCTCGTCATTCCGCATTTAATTTCTGATTGAGCAATCTGCGTAAGTGGCCGAGCCGCCGAGAAACCTCGACGAACCTACGGTAGTAGCCACCAAACCCAAGAAACTACGGAGCTCCTTCACATTCTTGGGCGGTGCCCAATCCAACACCGCCTCAATCTTCTCGCGGATCCACACGAACCCCCTACCGAAATCACGTGACCTAAAAACATCACTTCCTTCAAATTAACTCACATTTCGAGAACTTTGCATAGAGTTGCTCGGTCCTCAAAATGTCTAATACTACCCGCAAATGATGGGCATGCTCTTCCTCATTCCTCGAGTAAATAAGAATATCGTCTATGAAGACGACGACGCACTTATCCAAATACTCGATAAAAACTTTGTTCATCAATTGCATGAACACCGCCGGCGCATTCGTTAACCCGAAAGGCATAACTACGAACTCATAATGTCCGTATCTCGTCCGAAAAGTCGCTGCACATCGATTCTCTCACCCGGAGCTGATAGTACCCCGATTTCAAATCAATCTTCGAGAATACCGTAGCTCCCTGCAACTGGTCGAACAAGTCATCAATTCTCGGCAAAGGATACTTGTTCTTGATGGTCACCTTGTTTAGTTCGCGATAGTCCATACACAAACGTAGTGAGCCATCCTTCTTCCGCACAAACAGGACCGGTGCGCCCCAAGGCGAGGCACTCGGTCGAACATACCCCGACTCAAGAAGCTCACTCAACTGCTTCTTCAACTCTGCCATCTCTGAAGGTGCCATGCGATACGGCGCCTTCGAAATCGGAGCCGCGCCCGGCTCTAACTCTATAGCAAACTCAACCTCACGATCCGGTGGCAATCCTGGTAACTCGTCAGGAAATACATCAGGAAACTCATTCACGACTGGAATCGACGAAAGCTCGACTCCACCATCCTCCGCCTTCAAGGCATAGCACCAATAACCAGTACACCCCTTTCGCAGGAGACTCATCGCCTTCAAGGCACTAATGACGAATTTCTGATTCCCCCTCTTTCGCCCGGCGAAAGAGTGCTCGGTGCCATCATTGGCTAACATGGTGATGATTCTCGTGCGGTAGTTCATGACTGCACCATGCCGCTCGAGCCAATCATCCCCGAGAATTAAGTCCTCACCCTCAATACCCACAACAATAAGATTAGAGGGCCAAGCCTTCTCACAAATAAACACAGAACAGTCTCGAACCTCCTGATCACCAACGATCCTATCACCGCTAGGAAGCTTAACGATGAAGGGCTCACAAGGCGTCAAACGGTCGAGACTCAAACGGCATACACAATACAGAGATATGAACGAATGCGTAGCACCAGAATCGAAAAGCACACTGACAGGATGAGAAAGAATATGAACGGTACCTGTCGCTACGGTAGCCGCTGGATCATCGGCTCTCCGCATCTCATAAACCCGCGGATGGGCGGAGCCGACACTAGAAGCTCCCCCTCTGGCGGTCTGACCCCGACCTCTCCCTCGATTGGCACTCGGTGGGGACTGAGAAGCAAACGATCCTTGATTCACACTCGGTTCCCTAGGCGTTGGAGTGGAAGTCCGGGCACCCACGATTCTCTCCCTCTCGGCACAGAAAGCCGCCTTGTGGCCCGGTTGGCCACACTGATTACATGTCAACAAAGGACTCGGACAATTACGACTGATGTGGCCAGGCCGCCACAGTTAAAACATTTTACTTCCCGAGAAGGGGCACTGCAGCTCGCTGGGAAACCCGATGATCGAGTTGGGCCACCACCAATGGAAAGATTAGCAGATCAAATTTCGCCGACTTCACCTTTGGCCCGAAAATTTCCGCGGACTTCGCTTCTTACTCGCGGACCGCCTCACTCGCCTGCATATATCGTAAGCAAGGGCCCTGCTCTGGTAATCTTTCAAGGTAGTGCATACGAGCCCCGACATATAGTCCCGAATCGGCAACTTCATCCGTCTAGAGAAATGGAAAATTTTGTCACTCTCCTCGACAACTTGGGTCTTCACATAACCCAACTCCTTGTTAAAATCAGCAATAGCTTGAGCTACGGGGATATCCCGCGGTTGAGCATCATAAAAAGCATGTACCCGAGCCTGTCTGACTGGCCACGGGCAATACTCAGTCTCCATCAACTCTTGAAACTCAGCCCACGAAGCAGCATGGTCTTTGGGCCCAACGGCCTCCCACCAGTCTGTAGCGTCCCCTGTGAGAAAGTATTGAGCAATAGGGACTTTACGGTCCTCGGGACAGTTAGTGGCAACGAAGACCTTAGATATCTCCTTGATCCACCCTTCCCAGCCAATCGGGTCTGAAGCTCCCGTAAACTGAGGGGGATGCATCTTGATAACATCTTAGAGCCAACGATCCGCTCCGCCCCGATTAGCGTGGGCCTGATCCGGGTTCTGAACCGCCTGGGCTATCGCCGCCATTTGATTCACCATTTGATGCATAACAGCCGCAATACCAAGATCGGCACGCTCCTGGGAAGAAGCATGGCTATGACGGCCAGATCGCGACTTCGAAGACTGTGACGTGGCCGCCCCACCGGCTGCCCCACGTCCCCGGCCGCGTCCACGACCACGACCACGACCGCGACCACGACCTCTTCCAGCATCCATACTGGAGTTAAATAAGTAGCAAAAGCCATACGAGGGTCAGTACAAGAAAAGAACAATCACAAGTCGAGGATCAAGGGTACGATATGTTGCTACCCAAAATATTATCCGGAGATAGATATTGCTGGAATGTATGGGATAGCAAACAAATGCAAGAGCACTTCCGTGAGAAAGATAAATAACACAAGATTTGCCGGGGATGTTAATCCCGGGCTTGAATGCTCTCGCGAGATATTATTAATACCAATATTCGGGGATACAAGTACTAATGTAAGAATACAATTACAATGAGTGTAAAGATTCTTGTTATCTTAGCTAGCGAGCGTGTAGATTGCCAGAAGAACCAGATTTGATGCTCTGTGAGTTCTTGTAACAAAGGAGATGAACAGTCGCGGCGGTGAGAGATCGATCGTCTCTCACGGCGAGTATTTAGCTGGATGTTTAGGCTTCTGGGCTTATGAATCCCTTGGAATCATAAGTGGAGACTTGTCGCTTCGCCGATCGTCTTCGGACGAGAGATTTGGAGAGAGAAGTCCCGAGATGGATTCGGTGAGATAGCGGAGCTTGATGATATGTATGTTCTTGATGTTTCCGTGAATGTATCGGAATGTGAGAGAATGTGAACCTTTGGTGGAATGTATTTGGATGTAAGTCAAATGAATTCCCAACCTTTTTCCAGTAGGAGGAAGTTCTCTATTTATGTGGCTGATACGCCGCGATCGCCTTTTCTCGCAATATAATAATCGGGCGATCGTCTTTCAAAGATACGGGTCTGTCCCTCAAAGTCTGCAGGAGTTGCCGCAGCCAATCAGTGCGGTCCAATGGGGAGCTTACACGCGTCCCGAGTTGCCGACACGGGTGGTCCTACCGACAACTTTCGGCGCGCATGCCGGTAGGTGAGGTAGGTGGCAGGCCGTGGTCAAAGGATCTTGTCTGCCGCCAGAAGATCTTGTCGGCGCTTTGGTGGATCTCGCACGTGGGTGCTTTTCGAGATCCACCTTGATGACTTTGACGGTGATCGTCTCTCGCCGGGCGTAGGTCGATTGCCCTTAGCCGGTCACTAGAGTAGATCGCCGCCGCCAAAGGGCGATCGCTTGGGAGTCGATCGCCGGGCATCCGATAGTGGTCTCGATATCTTCGACATGGCGAGCTAGCCATAGTTTGACGATGTTGACTTGGTCGCTCGGCCTTATAGTCGATCGCTGTCGGGATGAATAAATCGTGACACAACAATTGCCCTCACCGCTCATACGTTGGAAACGTGGGGTGAGGTGGCTCTTCGCGATCGCCGACCTTTTGACGAGCGACTTTGTGTTTAATCAATGCGATCATCTTTGAGCCGATATATCCCGAGTTCGGACGACTGCTGGCCGCCGAATCACATGGAAAAAGCAACGGGCGTTGAAAAGTCTCCGCGCACGTGTCGGGCTTCTATCGAGGACACCAACGGTCATTAATGACTCCTACCGACGCGTCTCGAAAAGACGCGTGACGCTGGTCTCGAGGGGGTCAACCGCTGGCTGCTTGAGATCCGACCCCGAGGTTTTCCCTTATTGCAATCGGGTCTCGCCTCCTCCTATAAAAGGGGGCGCGTGCCGCAGCTGTTACTCACGCGTGCTTATTGGAGAAAGAAGGACTCGCCGCCGAATTTTCTCAAGATCTTAGAGCCGATCGTCGTTCGATTTCACTTTAGGGTAAGAAAATCCTTTTCTTCTTCTCTAACTCAAAATGGCCGAGCCTCATCATCGTTTGAGCGGTACTGGTACGCGCCGACATCGGCCGCCTGGGAGAAACTCCTTCCGTCTTCCACTGAGACGGCAAGCCATTCGAGCCGGAATCGACCTACCGAAGTTGAGGCTTTGTTCAATGAGGCCGATATTGCTAAGGAGTCGGTTGTCAAGAGAGACGATCGCAGATCGAGAGAAATCGCGATCGTGGCTTATCGGGAGCAACATAGCACTTTTGGTCGGGCCTATAGGTCCTTTGTCAAATAATGGAGAGGTTAGCCGGTCCTACTCCGATATTCGACTTAGGATATTCGGTCGCTTATCCCTATGTGCTTCCCAAGCGGTCGCAGATCGTGCCGCGCAATGATCGTTGTGGTCGCCGCCAAACATGGAGCTCGGCGACTGTGAGAGATCCGCCGTCTGGAGGACAAGATTCCATGTTCCTTCGATGTGGACATGTTCGCGCCCGCGGAGAATGAACGAGCCGACCAGCCTCGGATGGGTATGGTCGCAGTGAGTGAGGCCGTTATGGAGGCCGGCTACGCTTCCTCTCGTCCTTGCGGTCTCCCATCTGTTGCCGCTTGGAATGTGGCGCCACTTCACCGACGCCGAACGCCCGGCTCCAAATTATTTGCACCCTCACCCTTTTCGGCGGTCATCGCTCGTACCGCCTCCCATCGCGTTGGAGATGAATCATTTGTTTAAACTGACGGCTCACAGAGGGTTGGTCGGCGGTTACCATATTCAAGGCCGATCTGGTCGGGTGATTCATGGAGTCCCGAATAAGATACGTGGCGATCGACGAAGTGGTTCTCGGTCGCCGCAAGTGGAGAGCTTCGCGAGCGACAATCCCACGGCGAGCCGGAGATCCCACCGAATTTCGGGA
Organism: Orobanche coerulescens; assembly: GCA_033398695.1. Taxonomy (NCBI): domain Eukaryota; kingdom Viridiplantae; phylum Streptophyta; class Magnoliopsida; order Lamiales; family Orobanchaceae; genus Orobanche; species Orobanche coerulescens. Next base: position 233,533 of record JAWKAU010000025.1, read on the forward strand.
GAGGAATCCCGTAAGGGGTTTAGACTCTCCTTCGTTTGGATGCGATTTGACCGATCTAATTTGATTGCTTTGCAGCTTCCATATCCCGCGATCGAGGAGCCGCCTTCGACTTTCTCGTTGTTTGGGAGCGAATTAGAGCTTGTCGGACGACGACCTAGACGCCACTCGGATCAACAAGGAGAGTCGCCGTTGTCGGCTCGACTATTCCGTTTCCCGAGACATCTCGCGGTGCCGTGTATGAGCTTCGCGATCTTCACTTTCTAGCGATCGCCTTACTTGAGGAAAGTGTCTCACCGTTAGTCGATCGTCTTTAACCGCAGAGGTTCGCTTCTCGCTTTTGGAGCCTCCCGTGAGATCGCTATGTCGAACCCAGAGTCCCAGCCGTCTTCGCCATAAGAGGTCGACTCGGGTTCCACCTGCATTGCCTATAGTTCCGGAGGGGGAGCCTCGCGTGGAGCCGGAGCCTCGCGTGGAGCAGTCGTGGTTGAGGAGGAAATTCAGAGGAGGGGCTTGGGCGACCGCAAGAGGCCGTGGCCTAAGAAACTTCGTTTCGCCCGGCGATGAAGTGCCGATCGCCTCTCCTCCGATCACCATCGTTGCTCCGAGGGCGAGTCGCCCTCGCGGCTTTTCGCGGAGACGGCGATCGCGGATGCCGAGACCCCTCCAGGAAACCGCTTTTCTACGGGATCCCGAGAAGGCCGAGAGGTAGATAGTATTTCGTGTTGAAAATTGCATCGTATAGGAGTTGTATTAACTTTAGTTGTTTTGATGCAGATCCGTCGCGCAGATCCGTCTTGTCCACCGATGGTCGTGGATTTCTGGCGAGCCGATCTCCTCGCCATTCCCGCGACATTCCTCCATATGTTAGCAAAGTGCGTCTGCTCTGCCAAGGCATGGACGATCGATCTGATGCGATCGCTCGGGCCGATCGCCGAGTTCGATGCATGCCGTTGTCGCCCTTTCTCTTCGTGACGGCGACCATGGCCGCCTGTGCCGCCAGAGTTTGAGGGGCGGCCTCCACTATTCGCCTCAGGAGGATCTCGAGGCGGTCGGAAAGAGAACGCCGAGTTTGCCGACAAGATCGCGGCGATGGAGAAGGACTCCTTGGAGGCGGCTGCTGGGCGAGCCATGAGCTTGAGCTGGAGAAGAAAGAGACCGAGAAATATCGAATGGCGGTCGACCGATTTCGGGACCAGATGCAGAGTGCCGTCAGCGCAGAATGTTGCCGAAGAGGAGGCCGATCGCGAAGGTGACGATCGCTCTACCGACCAAAGGAGCCGGGTGAGGCGAAAGAGAAGGTTGCTGCGAGGGAGGCCGAGCTCCAGGGATCGCAACAGGCGATGGACGAGCTGAGAGGAGAGGTTGAGGCGACCAAGGCCGATCCCTTCCAAAACTTGGAGTATGTCAGCGAGTTCGCCTATTATTTGGTGTTCGCCGACTCGATCCGAGCGGCTAAGAAGGGAGGCTTGGAGGTCGGTCCTCTAGCTGAGAAGTTCAAATCATATGCATTGGAGCATCCTCTCCATTCGGCTTTCTCCTTGCCGATCTTGGACTCGCGACATCGGCGTGGATTTGAGCCGGTATCCGTCTCTGCAGGGCCTTGCTCATCCCGATGCTCCGGAAGATGAGGGGACCGCGCCGAATGCTGATGGCGAAGGCCAGGCAAGGGCCTGAGGCGCTTCCTTTTTTACGCTTTTAGCTTACTTTCTTTGTAGTTTGTAGCTTTCTTTTGTAGCACTTAGGCGTTCGGGCGATCATGTACTCCGATTTTTCAAGTAATGAAATGAGCATTTGTCTTTCTGACTTATCACTTGAATGAATGGTTATTTTTAAGTCTTTGATTGACTTAGTACAAATGTGAGAGGAGAGATCGTTATAGGGTAGTTCCAAATGAATTGATAAACTCATAAAGATAACTTTTTACAACAAATTCGATCGCTGCACTACATCTGAAAAAATGACGATCTCCGTATGTGGTTGAATAGCGACGATCGTCGTGTAGGTAGTCCGCACTCTTATTTCCCCTTGTTTTTATTCACTTAGTGGAAGTAAGGGGATGAAAATAATTCCTTGAGTGAGCGGTCTTCAACTTTGTCGAGTCCTCGGGGACGGTCGTCCTTCTTGAGGAACTGTGCACGATCGCGGAGTTCGATGGACCGACTCCTTGATCATGTCTTGATGCGCAAAGACATTGAGTGTCTCGTGACTCACTTTATTATGAGGGTCCTCTGTTAGGCTGCGCCTCGCCTCGTATTTAAACGAAGGGCGTGCGGTCTCGGTCTAGAGGAGTCCTTGCGCGGGGCAGCGTCGGATGATTCAACTCTACGCCCGCGACTTGTTTAGCTCTGCTTCCACCTCGGCCCACCATGAAGATGGCGAACCTCGACGGTGTACGTTGAGACGGGGGTTGTGGCGCGTCGCATTGTCCGGGTTCACCATGTTAGATGATGAACCTTTGAGGGCGAGCGATCGTGTCCACTAATTAACTTTGGAGGGCCCTCAGACTACGCCGGCCTCGTATTTAAACGAAGGGCGGGCGATCTTGGCCCAAAGGGACCTTGCATGGCCTAAGCGATCGGTTCCATCGACCACCAGACCATGGTGCACTCTTCCACCTCGATCGTCATGCGATGCCGACCTTCGACGGTGTACGCCAGCGGGGAGGCGATCTCGTGCCTTAGTCCATCATGTTAGATGGTGAATCGTAGATGGCGATCGAGTCCTCCGGTTTCTTGAATAAGGAAGGAGATCGGGAGACTTCCGAGGTCTCCTTTTCTTGATTGAAGCATGTAGAGACGGCCGAGGTTGATCTAGGGGTCGGCTCGTATGAGCTTTCCACTGTTTGTGTTCGACTCGGACGATCGTCCATAGAGGTAGGTAGGGACTTCGGCTAAACCAATAAGTTGCCCAACTTGCCCTCCTCGAACAATCTCCAGAGCCGTTTGAGGAGGTCGCGGCATTTGTTGGTGCCGTGGCCGACTCTTATGGTAGGCACAATATTGATTGTTGTCCAGATGACCGTGGTCCCTTATCGCCTTTGGCTTTTTGAGCTCTTCGTGCCCCTTGATGGCATAGAAAATATGTGCCGAGTTACATTGAACGTATGGAGGAGAGGGGCTTCCATGTCCGCGAAAGCCTAGAGATCTCAGGGAGTCTAGGCGATCGCCTTCTTTGCTTTGGCGATCGCTATCTTCTGGACAAGAGGTGGCGTTTCCTCGTCTAAGCGGAGGGTGAGTAGCCTTTGCACAGCTAGGAAGTTGGCGGCTTTAGCGCGGAAGATCGCGTAAGTTGGGGAATATCCTTGGAGAGATGTCTAAACATGGGAGAGTGACCGCGGAATCCCCCATGGCCGAATAGAGAGCGAGCTCACATCGACGGTTCGCCGGTGAGGACGATTTCGCCCACTCGGTCAATGTAATTTGCGTATGATTCGTCTTTCCCCGCTTGATTTTTATCATGCGGTGGGGGCCTTCTCGTCTGGCGACCTTCTTTGGCGAAGTATGACGTGAAGTCGTTCGCCATTTCTTAAAAGATGTGATAGATCGCGGTGGTAGTGAGACGTACCATCTATGGGCCACCGCCAATGTCAACGGAAGATCCGGCACTTGGTAGCATCGGATGCCCCACACCTACCATGTAAATTCGGAATTTACTCAAGTGGGTTTCGGTCCGATCTCCCTCATACTGCAGGTGTTTTGGGAGGAGCGATCGTTGTTTGTATGGGGCAAGCTCGATGTGGACCGCGAGTGGATCGGTCGGCCGCGATCTTCTTTGCCGGTGCTTGCCCTGTCCAAGAGTGCTCTCATCTCGTCGAGCCAGGTGTTGTATGGCGGCCATCGCCGTGGCTCGATTGCTAGCGGCTCGGCCGAGCGGAGCCGAGGCGATCGAGCATCGATCCACAGCGATCGGGCGGGAGTCGATGGCCGACTGCGTTCGGGCCGTGAGGCGGGTAGTCAAGTCCCCGTGACGGATTCGGATTCCATCTTTTCAAGATTGAGATCGAATGCCCGCCGCCGGATGGGTCGCGGCCCCAAACGATTGAATATAGATCCGTCGGCCGTGCGAGAGCCTTTCTCGCGACCGGGGCTTTCGACGATCGCTCGTTCAAGAGCTCCGCCGAATTTCCGCTTTCCCATGCGGCGGATGATCGAGGAGTTATTGCAGCGACGCACATGCTCTCCGTCGCTCCTCCAGATGGCCATAGCCTCCTCGATCCGTTCTTCGGTTTGGAACCGATCGAGTGAGAGGTTGGGGCCATCTCTCGGATGCGGATCGAGAGTCTCGCGTTGCCGCGCTTCCCCTCGTTGGTGGGGTTCGGATTGAACTGGGAAATGGTGTCCGGTTCGAGAGCACTTTCTTCATGGACCGGCGGATGTCATGATTCTCAAGGTTTTCTTTGAAGTGCGGTGAGTGTCACTTCAAGTATGTGCCCTGAGAACAAAGTGAGTGTTCTTGATGCAGTAGAAATAAAAGTTTGAGGGTTAGATGCCCTCCTTCTAGCGCTAATTGTTGCTACCCAAAATATTATCCGAGATAGATATTCTTTGGAATGGATGGGATAGCAAACAAATGCAAGAGCACTTCCGTGAGAAAGATAAATAACACAAGATTTGCCGGGGTTGTTAATCCCGGGCTTGAATGCTCTCGCGAGATATTATTAATACCAATATTCGGGATACAAGTACTAATGTAAGAATACAATTACAATGAGTGTAAAGATTCTTGTTATCTTAGCTAGCGAGCGTGTAGATTGCCTAAGAACCAGATTTGATGCTCTGTGAGTTCTTGTAACAAAGGAGATGAATAATGCGGCGGTGAGAGATCGATCGTCTCTCACGGCGAGTATTTAGCCGGATGTTTGGGCTTCGGGCTTATGAATCCCTTGGAATCTGCCTAGTGGAGACTTGTCGCTTTCGCCGATCGTCTTCGGACGAGAGATTTGGAGAGAGAAGTCCTGAGATGGATTCCGTGAGATAGCCGGAGCTTGATGATATGTATGTTCTTCGATGTTTCCGTGAATGTATCGGAATGTGAGAGAATGTGAACCTTTGGTGGAATGTATTTCGGACGTAAGTCAAATGAATTCCCAACCTTTTTCCAAGAGAGGAAGTTCTCTATTTATAGGGCTTGATACGCCGGCGATCGCCTTTTCTGCAATATAATAATCGGGCGATCGTCTTTCAAAGACATGGGCCTGTCCCTCAAAGTCTGGCAGGAGTTGGCCGCGCCAATCATGCGGTCCAATGGGGAGCTTACACGCCCCGAGTTGCCGACACGGTGGTCCTACCGACAACTTTCGCGCGCATGCCGGTAGGTGAGGTAGGTGGCGGTCGTGGTCAAAGGATCTTGTCTGCGCCAGAAGATCTTGTCGCGCCTTTGGTGGATCTCGCACGTGGGTGCTTTTCGAGATCCACCTTGATGACTTTGACGGTGATCGTCTCTGCTCGGGCGTAGGTCGATTGCCCTTAGCCGGTCACTAGAGTAGATCGCCACCGCAAAGGGCGATCGCCTTGGGAGTCGATCGCCAGGCATCTGATAGTGGTCTGATATCTTCGACATGGCGAGCTAGCCATAGTTTGACTGATGTTGACTTGGTCGCTCGGCCTTATAGTCGATCGCCTGTCGGGATGAATAAATCGTGACACAACACGATACAAGGAATTAATGAACAGAGGAAGGAAAACTTACGGACACTGGTAGTACCGGAATCATGGCAGCGTGATGATGATGTGCAAAACAAAACACCACAAGACCCAATAAACCGACAAGCCTAGGTATCCATAAACCTAGAGCTCTGATACCATTTTCTGTAACACCCCCAGGATATCCGAGGTATATTACAGCGCCGTGAATCCCTATGTGGGACCCACCAGGCTAAACAGCATCATACTCATCGACTCACAGAAACGACAAAACAACACCTCGTTATAAAGACGCAAAACAGAATAATACACCCGGTTCAACCGGTCAACATAACATCATCATCCAACACAACATAATAGGCAACAATACAATCCGAACGAACAAGAACCCTTAAGTACTCGAGTACAACTATTAGTTCAAAAACCACGAAAGATGAAAAGATAAAAAGACACTAAAACGTCACTCGTGCACAATCATCACGCACGGCCATCATCCGTAATCGTCCAAAGACCATTGCCTCGATGAACCTGACCTGAAATTCATAAAACGAATTTCCCCAAAACGGGTCCCCAGAGGGGTTAGCAATTACGCTAGTACAAGTAACCAAATAAACAATTTACATCTTACACATATAGCAATGCATGCAATCAAGAAATCATAGTTCCAAAACACTCATTTCCGGAAATGCCATAATCAAATCACATTTGTAAAAATGCACCACAATTAACCATGGATCCACCCCTCCGTGGACCCCTACCGAGACCCCGTCGGATCTAACCCGTAGTGGTTAAAAGCAAGCTCGCGGATCCACCCCTCCGTGGACCCCTACCGAGACCCCGTCGGATCTAACCCGTAGTGAGCATACACACACACACACAAGTCTCATGCAATACTACTACGTTAAGATTGTAAGTTCATAAGGATACTTGCCTCGGTTAATAGACGGTGATACGAACGGAAAGGAAGAGTTGAACACGACCGCAAGGAACCGGCGGAAATGAACCTAACAATTCGAATAACACAATCACAACCAACTCTAGACGATTACGGAAATGGAATACACCCGGAAACCCGCCTACGATTCATGTATATTCGTACCAAAAATAACAACGAGGGCGGACCACAACCAAACCCTCTCGATTCCGTAAAAATCCGCAAAATATCCATGAATCCGTAGGAAAGCTAAAGATACTAACAATATTAATCGTACACATCATGAATCCACCAACAAAACGGAACGAATCGGAAGAAAAACCCAAAACCCCCAAATTATCTAAAAGTAGGGTTCTAAGAGATTTACCGTGGATTAGGACGAAAGATTCGTGTTGACGTTGATATAATACTCCAAGAAATCAAGAAGGATGTTGGATGAGATGATTGGAGGAAGAAATCGCCAAGAAAATCGTCTCGGGATCGCCTTCGCCGCGGAGAGGGGAAGAAATGGGAAATTATGATTATCTCGGTCAACTCCCTGGTTTATATAGCCAGGGAGTGTTAGCGCACGCTAAAACCTCAAGGTTAGCGTGCGCTAACGGAATAAGATTCCAAACCCTACCGTTAGCGTCCCAGTCCAGTAGCCAGGTAATTGGCCGTTAGCGTGCGCTACTCGAAACGTAGCGTGCGCTAATAACTTCTCGGTAGCATGCGCTATCGACCAATAGCGTGCGCAACGACGCATGTCAGGATATTCCACTAGAAGGTCGTAAAAAAAGCACGTCGTAAGCTCACAATATGGGGAACTTTGCTGAAGGTAGCAATAACAGATATACACAAGGTCGTAAAAGCTGTTCTCACCAAAAATTCCCAAATAATCACACTTCAAATCCCCCCAAGTCCCCTACTTCTAAAAATGTTCTGCCTCGGAACAACACCGCTCATCGGAGTCAGTCTCATTTTCAGGAAGACTATTCCCCCTACATCAGAGATTATATTCAATCATACACAGATGTGATTGGAGATGGAAATTATGGATTTAGAGGTTGCACTCGCCATCTACGGTAACGAAAACTTCTGGCCAAGTGTACGACAGGATATGCTAGATGAACTCCGCAAAAGAAGAGAAATATACGAAAATATTATATATGGTGTTACCACGGAAGGTTTGGAGGCACTTATTGATCACTTCAATTATGATTTTGCAACGAGAGATAAGTGGTTTTCAATGCCTGATTGTGGATACTTGGTTGCGACCGTGTATAATGTTTTCGTGATTGCATTTAGTGATTATGTGGCATTTTTATGTCCTCCCATAGCCTTGGATTCTTGTAATCCACCTCCGACCGCAAGGGTGGTGATAGGGAACGTGAACGGAAACACCCATTGGATATTGGTAACAAATATGATATAATATTTATTTTTTATATAATATATTTTATGCAATTATAACTAACTATTATTATTGAACTTTAATTTTTACAGTTGGAAATAATTGTTAGAGTTGTATACATCAAAGCATACTTTATGCTTGTATTACCTAATTTCCCGGTTTTTATCTATGAGAATATTTAATTCATTTATCAGATGTTTTGCATATTTATTCGCACTATGGTTATGCAAATGTACTCTAAATTACTTTATATTGTAGATAATGTGGTGTGTCGTGTCAAACAGAAGATCACATTATCGGTTCCTTATATAGTAATATTTAGTTCACAACCTATATAACATTAGACCGTTATGTGAGAGGTTGTAGTATATGCTTGACATTGGTTGGTCTTGACCATTAGCATATATTAGCGTATTCGGTATACGTTGAACAGGATCGAGGTGAGATAGATTCTTCTGTACTGACTATAAGAAGAACGTACATCTCGGACAATTATTATTTCTTAATTCTAGTGATTAATATTTAATTATATATTTAATATTTATTGCTTTGATTTATCATGGGTGAGAGCCACAATGATTGACTCAATATGCTCGATATTTTGGGCAATATTATTATTTATATGATAATTAATATTATAGCTAGAAATCGTGTCCCGACCAGTCGGGTTGATCACGTCCCTTGAGGCACTCGAAAGGATTATTATATTAAACCCTGCAGGTGGAATTAATTTTCCGATATAATAATAAAGGTCGAGTGGTATATTCATGTATAATATATTAATTAATTAAAAGCTGTCAGTAGCTTAAATTAATTAATGAACATAGAATATCTTAAACACGGGAAATAATTAGTTCAAACAGGAGCCCAATTTCGTAATTTGGAATTTTGGTAGGAAGTGCAATATCAACCTTTTAGTAGACTAAGTTGATATTAATAGAGTCTTAATGTTAGGAAGAGTCCTAATATTGGAAAGAATATATCTATTGGTAGTCCTTACCATATCCTCTTTAAGGTCCCTAGAGTAGCCCAAAACATCTATATATAGGACATTGGTGTTGGCCGATTTTCATCATCATTATTGCCCAAGAAAATCGATTTTTGTGTGTGTGTTTAATTGTGGATCTTGACTTGTGTCTTGGATTCCACAATTTAGATAACACAATATTTTTCTAAAAATACCAAAATATTCAAGAAAAATAGAGAGAACAAAAATCGTGAGTTTCTTGAGAAGATAATTCGGCCAATTCATTGTAGTCCAAGTAGTCCGGTAGATTATTGCCCACACGACATCCGGACGTAGGCGGAATATACTCTAGAAGATCTTGGGGTAGAAATATAAGAAGATCGGAGAGGAGTACGAAGAGGAGATAAATCGACCAAAAGAGAATTTCTACCACTTCGCGTCAAAGGTATAAACTACCGACTCCCATGCATAAATATTGTATTTAATTATTTATTAATCTATTTAGTTAATTAATTGACAAGCCTAAATAGATCCGGTTTTTATGTTGGTTAGTTTATAAAACCTTTCATTAAATAATTTCTACCAAGTTACTTCCGCTGCGTTTTATATTCCAACAATTGGTATTAGAGCCGGTCTTTAGGTTTTGTTCAATTTAATTAATTTGGTGATTAATATGCTAGCAATTAAATATTCATGTAGTATGATTTTGGAATATTTTGCTAGAATTTGTCTTGTATAAGAGTATGATCCAATTATCATGGTTATGTGATGTTTTTATTTATTTACGCGTTTTGGTAATTTGGCCCGGTTTTGAGGCATGTATAAGTTTTTCCCATGAGAAAATCCACGAGTAGAACATGATTCATTTTTCTTGTAATTTGATGTAAATTCGATGTATTTTATTTCGAATAAAATTGTAATCGAATTGGAACACACAAAGTACGAAAGAGAAAGAAGTCCAGCGCGAAGAGGAGTCCCGATCGGACGAACCGACCGAGACCAGCAAGGTGTCGATCGGGATTCGGCCAGCAGTTGCTCTCGGCCGCGGATCGGCCGTGACTGGCCACCGGGCGTGTCGGGCAATGGCAATGGCCACCGGCAAGTGGTCGCATCCGGAGCGGGTCAGAAGTTCGGCAATGGTCGGGTAGCGGGCAGCAGGTCGGCCAGCGGCCATCGGGTCAAGTTGTCCGGTTCGGGTCGTTCAATTCATTTTTCCGCGAGATGCTTGAAGCAGTGGGAGCAAACGAGACGAAGATTTTCTCGTTATTCAAAACGAGAAATAAAATCCATGATAATTGGATTTAATTATCCAATTTTTATTATTTATTGGTTTTTATTCTTTTGATGTATGACATGTATGGATGTATGCGTGATATGTTTCCTTGCATGTTAGGACGAGAAAATTAAAAACTAAGTGATATTAAATTAATTTTTCAAAATCAAATTGGCTTCCATGATTGGTTTAAATTGTGAAATAATTAGTATGCGCGTTGACATTAGAGTCTTCCTCCACATCGGATGTGCTAATTAGTGGCTCACTGATTTTAAACTTCAAATTTGATAACAAAAAGGTGAATATTATTTTTTATGATAGGACCTCTCCATCTGTAGGACTATTATCATTAAATGATATTCTAAGGTTTGTTAAATTATGGTGTTCACTTAGGTGTATTGATTAATAAGCTCCCCATCGGAGTCTATGTTAATTAAATACATGGCCAAGAGGAACCAACTATTAATTTTACTTGTCAAAACGCATCTTGGCTAGATAGTAAAATTAAAGACGTTAAAATCTACTTGAAAATGTACGTGTAAACGTCCACACTATCGTGGCTTGCATGTGCGGTTTTTCAAGGTGTTGGTTGATTGCATATATATTGTTTTGAGGTTTTTCAATATATTTTGCGTCGAATTATGTAATGAATGGTGTTTTTAATTTTATTCTCACATGTCTTTCAATCCACTAGCTGTTATTCTCAAAGAAAACAAACTTGATGGCACTAACTTTGCCGACTGGAAAAGAAATCTTGATATTGTCTTGACTGCCGAGGGGCATAAATTTGTTTTAACTGAGGAGAGCCCTTTGGAACCAGAAATGGATGCCACTCCTGAAGAGTTGGCTGAATTCCGAAAATGGAAAAAGTCTGATGAGATGGCTCGCTGTTATATTTTGGCTTCACTGACAAATGTATTGCAACATCAGCATCAGACGATGGGCTCGGCCGCGGAAATGATGAAAAATCTCACTTAGATGTTTGGTCATCAGAACCGGGCGGCTAGGCAAAATGCAATGAGGGTTTTGATGACAACCCAAATGTCTGATGGGACCCCAATAAGGGATTACGTTCTTAAAATGATGTCTAATTTGAACGAACTAAGCATACTGGGAGCCACTATCGATGTGGAGTCGCATGTCGATATTATCTTGGACAGTTTGTCAAGAAGCTTTGAGCAGTTCCACCTTAACTACAACATGAATCGTAGGACTTACACATTAGCGGAACTTATGACAGAGCTTCAGTCTGCCGAAGGCCTCTTCAAACAAGGTTATCATCAAATTATTGCGGCATCCGGTGCTGCTTCTTCAAAACCCAAATAGGGAAAGAAGAAAAAGCAGGTTGGCCAGACGCAAGTGGAAACCTTCAAAGCTAAGGGCAAGGCTCCTCGGTCCGAGGCGAACAAAAAGCCGAAGGGCAAGTGCTTCAATTGCGGTCTGAAAGGACATTTCAAGAGTGACTGTCCTGAGAAAGGTACGTCTCATGCACTAGTAGTCAAAACATGTTTGGCTGCCTATTTCATCACTTTATGGATAGTGGATTCAGGCTCCACTGATCATGTTTGTTATGACTCGCAGGGGTTCCAAGTAACCAAGGTACTTAGTGCGGATGAGATTACAATAAGTCAGCGACTATTCCAGTCAAGGTCATTGGTAGAGGAGTCGTGCAATTAAAAGTTGATGATAGGATTTTAGTTCTTAATAATGTATTATTGGTACCCAATTTTAGAATAAATTTGATTTCAGTTTCTAAATTGCATCGTGATGGATATTCAGTTTCTTTTGAAGATAATGCAATTATTAAAAGAAATGGTGAATATATTTGCGGGAGTACTTATAATGAAGAACTTTATATCATCAATACTGCACCAGCTCCCTTGCATAATTATAAATCACTTAATTCTTTGACTAATCTTAATAAAAGAAAAGAACCTTCGAGCATAAATCCAACATATTTGTGGCATTTACGATTGGCTCATATTAACCTTAGAAGGATTCAAAGATTGGTGAGCGATGGCCCATTGGATTCGCTCAAAATTGAGTCATTTCCAACCTGCGAATCTTGTCTAGAAGGTAAAATGACTAAAAGGGCTTTTCAAAGTAAAGGGAATCGTGCACAAAATGTGTTGGAATTGGTTCATATCGATGTATGTGGTCCAATGAACATCCAGGCTAAGGGTGGTTACGAATAATTCATCATGTTTATAGATGATTATTTGAGATATGGATACATCTATTTGATGCGACGCAAGTCTGAATCTTTTGATAAGTTCAAAGAATTCAAGGCTGAAACGGAGAAGCGTCATGGGTAGAGTATCAAGTCACTACGATCTGATCGTAGTGGCGAATACCTTAGTGGAGAGTTTTTGGATTTCTTAGCACATGAGGGGATTACTTCCCATCTCACAGTGCCTGGTACACCACAACAAAATGGTGTTGCTGAACGAAGGAATCGAACTTTATTAGAGATGGTTAGGTCAATGATGAGTTATTCTGATTTGCCTATTTCGTTTTGGGGATACGCCTTGGAAACAGCGGCATACATTCTAAACTTGGTGCCTTCGAAATCAGTTCCAAAAACATCCACAGAACTGTGGAATGGGCGCAAGCCTTGTCTAGGACATGTTCGGATTTAGGGTTCACCAGCACACGTGCTGAATAAGGAAGCTGATAAGTTGGCATCTCGTATAGAAGTACGAGTGTTTGTAGGATATCCGAAGGGAACGAAGGGTGACCTATTCTACAGTCCTAAAGACCAAAAGGTCATTGTTAGCACCAATGCCCGGTTCTTAGAGGAGGACTATTTGATAAGCCACAAGCCTAGGAGTGAGGTCATTCTAGAAGAACTTAGGGGCGAGATTTTGACAATACCAATTATGTAAATACCTAGTGTACCACGTATCGACACTATTGTAGATACACAAACCAAGGACACGCCTCGTCGTAGTGGGAGGGTTGTTCGTCAACCTGAACGTTTCATCGGTGTGGGAGCGTCTTCAGACCACTCCCCGGACCAGGATGAAATGGATCCATGTACGTACAAACAGGCAGTTCAAGACAAGGATGCTGAATCCTGGAAAACAACAATGGAATCCGAAATGGAATCTATGGATTCTAATCAAGTGTGGGAGCTAGTAGAGCTACCCAACGGGGTAAAACCCATTGGAAGTAAGTGGGTCTACAAGCATAAGAGAGGATCGAAAGGGAAGGTTGAAACCTTCAAAGCAAGACTTGTTGCGAAAGGTTACACTCAGAAGGAGGGCATCGACTACAATGAGACCTTTTCGCCAGCAGCCATGCTTAAATCGATCCGAATTCTCTGAGTTATAGCTGCGCATTTGGATATGGAGATTTGGCAGATGGATGTCAAGACTGCGTTCCTGAATGAGAGTCTTGATAAGGAAATCTACATGCGCTAACATGAATGATTCATTGCTGAAGGAGAGGAGCACTTGTGTGCAAACTTAAGAGAGCCATTTATGGTCTCAAGCAAGCATCAAGGTCTTGGAACATGCGATTTGATGAGATCATTCAATCGTATGGTTTTGAACAGTGTCCTAGTGAGATTTGTGTATACAAAAAGTGCGATGGAAACGTGCTGGTGTTTCTTGTACTGTACGTATATGATATACTTCTAATTGGAAATAATGTGAAGGTATTATCAGACCTAAGGGTATGGTTGTCTGAGCAGTTCGATATGAAGGATTTGGGAGAAGCTGGGCACATCCTTGGTATTAAGATCTTTCGAGATCGCAAGAAAATGATGTTGTGCTTATCTCAGGCATCCTATATACGGTGCTAAAGCGGTTCAGCATGGAGAATTCCAAGAAAGGTTTCTTACCTTACAGACATGGAATTCAGCTATCTAAGACTATGGGGCTGTTTACTTTTTTTCCATTAATACCTGAATGGATTAAGCTGTCTGAGTGGATTAATCTGTCTGATTTGAAAAAATATCCTGTTGTTTCTATCTTTTCTGAATGAACTATCTGAATGACAGAAATGACCATTTTACCCATCAATATGAATTAAGTCCTTTCTGATAAAGGACGGATTGAGCATTTTAGTTTATATAATCAATTTAAATTATATGGCATAATATTTATTTTAATTTATATTATAATATATATTCATAAATTATATTATAATTTTCAGGTATATTTAAATAATCAGACAATATTTTATAAATATATTAAGTTATATTTAAATATATATATTGTTATATTAATTTTTTAATAGTCAATATAAAAACATCAACTTAAATAATATAACATAATATATATTTTAATTTATATTATAATATATATTCATAAATCATATTATAATTTTCAGATATATTTAAATAATCAGACAATATTTTTATAAATACATTAAGTTATATTTTAATATATATAGTTATATTATTTTTTTAATAGTCAATATAAAAAATCAATTTAAATAATATAACATAATATATATTTTAATTTATATTATAATATATATTCATAAATTATATTATAATTTTCTGATATATTTAAATAATTAGACAAGCCGCTATGACTCGAGTATCCCTTCACCAGTTTTATAAATATATTAAGTTATATTTTAATATATAGTTATCTTATTTTTTTTAATAGTCAATATAAAAAAATTAATTTATATAATATAAAATAATATATATTTTAATTTATATTATAATATATATTCATAAATCATGTTATAATTTTTAGGTATATGTAAATAATCAGACAATATTTTTATATATATATTATTTTATATTTTATTATATATAGTTATATTAATTTTTTTAATAGACAATGTAAAAAAAATCAATTTATATAATATAAAATAATATATATTTTAATTTATATTATAATATATTTATATTCATAAATTATATTATAATTTTCAGGTATATTTAAATAATCAGACAATATTTTTATATATATATATTAAGTTATATTTTATTATATATAGTTATATTAATTTTTTTAATAGTCAATATAAAAAAATCAATTTTTATAATATAAAATAATATATATTTTAATTTATATTATAATATATTTATATTCATAAATCATATTATAATTTTCAGGTATATTTAAATAATCAGACAATATTTTTATAAATATATTAAGTTATATTTTAATATATAGTTATATTAATTTTTTTTATCAATAAATTGCTTATATTTTATGAATTTTAAATGTATAATATTAATATATATTTTAAATTTATATTATATATACTAAATTATAATTAAGATTATATGATAATTTATACTATATATACTCAATTCATTTATTATTAAAGAGGGTAATTTTGGTATATTGGAGAAGTATTTCTGTCTTAATGGTAAGGACACTCCAAAAGTTGCTTAATGAAAAAGACATTATTAAGATCATTAAGTAGAAAGTAAACAATAAAATGTAGTTGATCGATTAAGCTGATTAAGCATTAAGCTGATTAAGTAAAAAGTAAACATGCCCTATGTGTCCTAAGACACGGAAGGATATAGATGACATGAAGCTGGTCCCTTATGCTTCGGCAGTGGGAAGCTTCATGTATGCTATGATTTGCACTAGGCCTGATATCTGTCATGCTGTAGGCATGGTGGCGAGATGTCAGTCGAACCTAAGACCGGGACATTGGATTGATGTGAAGCATATACTCGAGTACTTGAGAAGGACTAGGGAGCATATACTTGTATATCAATCAGATACACTTTGTCCTTTGGGTTACACTGACTCGAATTTCAGTTCGGAAAAAGAAAAGTCGAAATCAACTTCCGGATATATTTTCACTTTGGGAGGTGGAGCCATCAGTTAGATGAGTGTGAAGCAGAAAAGCATAGCGGACTCTACCATGGAAGCCGAGTATGTAGCAGCCTCAGAGGCAGCTAAAGAGGCGGTATGGCTCAAGTACTTCCTAAAGGATTTGGGTGTGATTCCTGATTTGCCTAGGAGTATTACACTTTATTGTGATAATACCAGTGTTGTTGCAAATTCGAAGGAACCACGGGCCCACAAAGAAAGCCAACATATCAAGCGCAAATATCATATCATTCGAGATTTTGTGAAGAGAAGAAAGATCATTGTCTCCAAGATAGCATCTGAAGACAACCTAGCTGATCCTTTCACGAAAGGGTTGCCCTCAAAGTCATTTGAAGGGCATGTGGAAGGAATGGGGTTGAGATGTATGGCAGCATTGTTTTGAGTATAAATGGGAGATAGATAGACATAGGCCCTGTTCTTTTGGACTTATTTTTGATTTTGATTCGGTTAAGTTCAGTCCATTCGATTGATTCAGTCCATTCAATCTGATTCGATTGATTGATTCGATTGGGCCAGTCAGTCAGTCCGTTCGATTCTTCTTCTTCTTATTATTAATATTATTAATCTTAATTATTATTATTGTTATTATTACTAATAATATTATTATTATCGTTGTTGTTGATTATTATTATTATTATTATTATTATTATTATTATTTACCATTATTATTATTTACCCTTAATATATATTTTAGTTCAGTTCAGTTCAGTTCAGGTCCATTCAGTTCAATTCAGTTTAGTTCAGATTCATTTAGTCCAAAAGAACAGAGCCATAGTCGAGATAGTATACTTCAAAAGCATGCTTTGAGTATGAGTGGGAGATTGTTAGGGTTGTATACATCAAAGCATACTGTATGCTTGTATTACCTAATTTCTCGGTCTTTATCTATGAGAATATTTAATTCATTTATCACATGTTTTGCATATTTATTCACGCTATAGTTATGCAAATGTAGTCTAAATTACTTTATATTGTAGATAATGTGGTGTGTCGTGTCACACAGAAGATCACATTATCGGTTCCTTATATAGTAATATTTAGTTCACAACCTATATAATATTAGACCGTTATGCGAGAGGTTGTAGTATATGATTGACATTGGTTGGTCTTGACTATTAGCATATATTAGCGTATTCGGTATACGTTGAACAGGATCGAGCTGAGATAGATTCTTCTGTACTGACTATAAGAAGAATGTACATCTCGGACAATTATTATTTCTTAATTCTAGTAATTAATATTTAATTATATATATTTAATATTTATTGCTTTGATTTATCATGGGTGAGAGCCACAATGATTGACTCAATATGCTCGTATTTTGGGCAATATTATTATTTATATGATAATTAATATTATAGCTAGAAATCGTGTCCCGACCAGTCGGGTTGATCACATCCCTTGAGGCACTCGAAAGGATTATTATATTAAACCCTGCAGGTGGAATTAATTTTCCGATATAATAATAAAGGTCGAGTGGTATACTCATGTATAATATATTAATTAATTAAAAGCTGTCAGTAGCTTAAATTAATTAATGAACATAGAATATCTTAAACAC
Organism: Orobanche coerulescens; assembly: GCA_033398695.1. Classification (NCBI taxonomy): domain Eukaryota; kingdom Viridiplantae; phylum Streptophyta; class Magnoliopsida; order Lamiales; family Orobanchaceae; genus Orobanche; species Orobanche coerulescens. The sequence goes on from JAWKAU010000025.1 coordinate 251,119, forward strand.
GGGAAATAATTAATTCAAACAGGAGCCCAATTTCGTAATTTGGAATTTTGGTAGGAAGTGCAATATCAACCTTTTAGTAGACTAAGTTGATATTAATAGAGTCTTAATGTTAGGAAGAGTCCTAATATTGGAAAGAATATATCTATTGGTAGTCCTTACCATATCCTCTTTAAGGTCCCTAGAGTAGCCCAAAACATCTATATATAGGACATTGGTGTTGGCCGATTTTCATCATCATTATTGCCCAAGAAAATCGATTTTTGTGTGTGTGTGTTTAATTGTGGATCTTGACTTGTGTCTTGGATTCCACAACTTAGATAACACAATATTTTTCTAAAAATACCAAAATATTAAAGAAAAATAGAGAGAACAAAAATCGTGAGTTTCTTGAGAAGATAATTCGGCCGATTCATTGTAGTCCAAGTAGTCCGGTAGATTGTTGCCCACACGACATCCAGACGTAGGCGGGATATACTCTAGAAGATGTTGAGGTAGAAATACAAGAAGATCGGAGAGGAGTACGAAGAGGAGAAAAATGGACCAAAAGAGAATTTCTACCACTTCGCGTCAAAGGTATAAATTACCGACTCTCATGCGTAAATATATTTATTTAATTGTTTATTAATCTATTTAGTTAATTAATTGACAAGCCTAAATAGATCCGGTTTTTATGTTGGTTAGTTTATAAAACCTTTCATTAAATAATTTCCACCAAGTTGCTTCCGCTGCTTTTATATTCCAACAATGATACCCGGGGATTATCCAGTAGCTCCAATCTCCAATTTCTGGCACACTAATAAACATACACTTGCAGCAGACTTAGACTTACAATTTACAGCTTCGATACGACTCTACAAAAATTTACAAACAAAGTATGAACACGTGTACGTATATTTCAGGCTGAAAAACAAAAACGGCAGCAGAAAAGATACTAATATACCAATCATTTCATATTGAATTTTAGTTTTTTCATTTTTTTACCATTTCCACCGTGTTTCATGTTTTCCATTTTTTACCATTTTCGTCGTGGTTCATCTTCATTGTTGTGCATAAGAAATTTTTTATCATTAAAAGATTATCATAAAAAATGAGCTGGAGCGAAATAAAATTACTATAGCAAGTAAATAAAATAATTGGACTGGACCAAAATATTAAATAACAAGTAAGCACTAAATAAAAACTAATACTTTTTAAAATTACAACTAATACTATAAAAAATCACCATTTTTTAAATAAAAATTAAAATTAAAAGCGTGGCGGCCTGCCAACGCGCCCCAAATTGCCCCCATTTTTCAACTTCGAACGGCGCAATATTTTTTTTTTAATTTCCAGCAGTCACATCAGTCAACAATGTGCTTATAGCAATGGTGGTATGGGATCTTGTAATGCAATTGATTTTAGGGTGTAAGAAAATGATTAGAAACTTATCCTATTTGAAACTTTATAAACAATTAATTATTTAATAAGAAATCCTAAAATTTATAGATTTCAAACTCTTACAGTCGGGATAGATCCGACATGAAGAGTCATAGAGATAATGTTGTCATATCTTCAGTACAAACACAATTGTGACTGATTCTATGTCTCTGAGTAGGATAATTAGCTTCATACACCTTCAACCATGGGATGAATAAGTGATCGTCTTTTCATGTTTCATCAATACAAAACTGAATTTTTGACCCGAAGAGTCACTATATACAGCAAAAACTTCTCCTTAAGACCATCTTTATCAGCAATCCAATCCAATCCAATCTCTATTAAAAAATTTATTTCTCTCTCTTCCACCTACCTAATTTCAATCTCAATCCAATCTTACATTTTTTACACTTTATTAGCAATCCAATCCAATCTTAAATATTTTTAAAAAATATATATATTTAATATATTATCATATATATAATGCAAATTAGTGTGCTGAAAATATGTCAAAATTGGTCTCTATTTGTAGGAAATTGAAAAATATGAATTTTGGTATATTTTTTATTTTTTAATATTTTTGTTAAACTTATCTTTTTATTAAGATAAGATTTATTTTAAAAAAAAATCTATTTACACCAATGATATATTGACACATGTAAATGATTTAATTAAAAAAAATAAAAAACAATCCCAATCCAAGATTGGATGGAAACACCGGCCGAGCCCCTCTATTTCTTTTTTCTTTTTTTTTTTATTATATTTATTTTGTCTTTTCCTTATTTGGGTTGGATTGGATTGAGTGAGTTCACCACTAAAGGTGGTCTTAAGCCAAAAGCCAAAGCAATTAATTTTTGGGTGTGAGAAAATGATTAGAAACTAATCCTATTAGAAACTTTATAAACAATTAATTATTTAATAAGAAAATCCTAAATACAGTATATGTACCATAACAAGATTTTATTGTACGACATAATAATTCTAAATTTTTTAATCTGTTCTGGAAAATCCTTCCCGTATTGGTGTCTTACCTAATACTAGTTGTAGGGGGATAAGAGTTATGGAAGGTTCTAGACTCTTCCATAAGTAGTTGGATCCTGTTAGATGTCTTACCTTAACTAGGAATCCTATGTATGGAAAGACTCTCTTTGTAATCCCTATATAAAGGCCCCTCTATTCATTGTTATCAATACAATTGATTTGCTGTCTTTACTTTTCTCCTCAAACACGTTATCAGCACGTAGCTCGAAAAAAAAAACGGCCAAAGCTACCGCCGAGCTCCGCCGGACCGCCGCCAACCTCCGTCGCCGCAGATACCGCCGCCTGTAACCGCTCCAGCCACCACCGGACCGCCACCGCCTGGCGCCACCGCTGCAAGCCACCACCGGACCAACCAGCCGTCGCCGCCAGCTTGGCCACAATGGACCGCCGCCGCATGGACCGCCGCCTCCATGGCCGGACCGCCGCCGCCACGGACCGCCGCCCGTCGAATCCGCTAGAGCCGCGAACCGCTGACGCCAGCAGCCTCCGCGCCAATCGCCACCGCGCGCCTGCCACTGGCCAGCCGCCCGCCGAGCACCGCCGCCTGCCGCCACCACCTTCCGCTGCCGCCGCCACTGCCCACCGCCAGAGCCGCTAAGCACGCCGCTGACGCGCCAAGATCGCCGGATCAGCCGCGACTGCCGCCGACTCACCGGGCCCTTAGTCCGAACTGGGCCCGACTCTCGGACCAAAACCCGAACATCAACTTATCTTCGGAAGCCGCCAAAATTGCGCCTCCGGTTTCACGTCGTCGCATCGAGTACCAACCGGTAGATCGAAACACACCACAGATTCAGCACGTGCCTAATTTTATAATCGAGGTAACTATCTGACTTGTCCCTTTTCAATTCTCTCCTTTTTAGGAATTTTTCTTTTGGGGACACGGGTTTTGGGTTCTTTATCTCCCACGCTACTTTGCGGTGGATGAGACCGCGAGAGAAGTCGGTATCTCTGCGTGTCGAAGAAAACTGTGTGACGGTCCTGGGAGAGTCACGGAATTGTTGAAAAGTCGATACTTGTAGTTGTTGCATACACCACGTATCTGGGTGCGATCTGATATTGCCGTTTTTTTGTCGACTTTACTAAACAACAATTAAGGGAAGTAAATCGAGTAACGGTTATGTTACACGCTTTTAAAAGCATCGATTGTGACCGTTTACATTGTCACTGAAAATCCAACAAGACTAACTTCCTCTTGTTTATATCTTGTAGATGGCACAAAGCTCCAATGTTCATCCGGAGTTCGACATCCTTGACCATGCTGGTAAGGAGTACCATAGGTGGGTCTCAGACGTTCGCTTGGCGTTCGTCGGTAAGAGATTTACCACCACCATCTTTCCCTCTAACGAGCCTACCGCTCAAGAACCGAGCGAGGAAACCAAGGCTAATGCACTGATGTACTTGCGTAGACATATACATCCGTTGTTGAAAAAGTGTTATATGAACTTACAAACCCCTAAAGAACTATGGGATACACTCGAACAACGATTTAATAATGTGCATGATCAGCGCTTCCCCGAATTGCAACTTCAGTGGGAGCAAATCTGATTTTTGGATTATGCGAATGTGGAAGCCTATAATCAAGCTATCCTCGATCTTCGCGCTGATCTTGGTTTTTGTGGTGTCAAGAAGTCTGATCAAGATTTGATCGAGAAGACTCTTAACACGTTTCCCGTGGGAGCAAGTGTAATTGCTCATCAGCTGCGTGTTGCCTATGAGGAAGGGAGAATTAAGAACTTTAGTGACCTTATCTCCCACCTCGCGAAAAAAGAAAGGCACCATGAAATTATTCTCAATAGCAATGCGCGCCACTGTACGAAGCCGATTCCGGAAGTGAATCAGGCTACCCACAGGAAAGCACCACGACAAAATAGAAAAGGCAACGCTACTCAGTTTTTGCAAGCACCACGGATGCATGACTCGAGCAAGCGAGGGAAAAGACGAGGTCGTCGTTTCAACATGTGGAAGAGGCAAGGTGGCTCGGCCACGGGACCTAGTGGAACCCAACCACGTGGGCTGCCTCCTGCCGCCGGGAATGGAACCACTCCAAAGGAAGGCCGGAATTGCTATACTTGCGGATCGAAGAAGCATACTTACCGCAATTGCAAAGTGCCAAAGAACATCCAAGCTTACTACAAGCACTATAAACAATATTTGACTCAAGGGTCGAATTACATGGAAGAAGATAATGAGAATACGGAGGTGAACCATATTGAGATCCAGACTGAGATCCCTCCTATCACCATTGCGGACAAAGACCAACATATGGATGTTGCCGACTTTGACTAGTTTTACACTTTGGTTATGTTTTGTCTTGTTTCTAGTTTCCGAGAACTACTTTTGATTTTCATGAATGTAATAAAGTTGGCCATGATGAATAAAATTCTTTTAATTGTTGTGATTGTGCAAAGATGAATTTTATTTTTTCCCTTCAAAAGCATGTTTGGTTTATCACAAAATAATTGCTAGCAATGAATTGCTTGGTTAAAAATTTGATACATTGACAGGATTTCGTCAAAACTTTTGATCAAGATTAGGCGCATCCTCCTAGGTATTTGTTTATGCTTTGAGAGTTCAAACGGAATCAGTGGTTTTTAAACAATTTTTAGTCAGACCGACATTCCTACTTTCTCTGCAAGTCTACCAAGTTGGAGTTACCGAAAGGATCATTAGTAGAGATATAAATCGAAAACCAAGATGCGTTTTAAAGTATTTAAACGCTCCTATGGCCATATTTCCATAGTATTGTATCAACAATAATGCCTTTGAAAAAGGCTTCAACCTTGCTCTTTCACTCAACAATAGGAAAATACCAAAATAGAAAATTAAAACGAGCACTGAGATCTGAGTTTAATGATACAGAAAGTGCACGACCTATGGACAGAAAGATATGGAAGTCTAGTTTCCAAAACAACTGACCGTTCGTCCATAGCCTTCTTAACGAAGAAGTTATTGCTGTTTTAGTGAACAAAGGTCAAGCTGCGCGGAAATTATTTCCAGCGATTATGCTAACTTTGATCCTAACCAACTTGGTCGAATTTCCCAAAACTCGATGTAAATGAGTTTTCGCTATGTCTCTAACCATAAGACTAATCGAGTTTCATGTCTTATTGTAGATGTCTCGTGGCGAAATTGAGTGCCTTGCTGATAGTGGAACAACCCACACTATTCTTCGGAATAGGCAATTATTCAAGGATATTGTGCCATACATATCCTCAGTGACAACAATGATTGGTTCCTCCCAAGTAATTCAAGGGAGGGGACCTGCTCATTTCTTGCTACCAAATGATACGCATATTAATGTCACAAATACTCTCTATGCCCCAAGAGCAAACCGAACCTTGCTAAGTTTTAGGGACATCCGTGCCAACGGTTATCACCTTGATACACATTGTGAGAAAGGGACAGAATTTTTGTGTGTTACTCTGGCAGAATGCGGAAGACGCTGCGTTCTCGAGAAACTTATGAGTCTAAGTAGTGGTTTATACCAACCTACAATAAGGGTTATTGAATCCTATGCTGTGAGTCACGAACTGTGTGATTCCGAAGCATACCAACTATGGCATGACCAACTCGGTCACCCTGGACGCGACATGATGATTCGCATTTTGAAAAACTCACATGGTCATCCGTTTTTCAAGTCCAGAAAACGATTGGAAGCACCACTCGATATCGGCATTGATGTGAGTGAGCTTGATACCGTATCACCGGGACTAAAGATCGCACGCCCTGATAAGGTTGACGGTGCATCTCTCGTAAATCCCGAGGCTTCCGTGGCAATTTCTAATGCCCATAAATCGTTTTGTAAAGCCTGTTCACTAGCAAAGTTGATACCCTCTCCGTCCTTTGCTAAAGACTCAACACAAAATATTCGCTTCTTACAAAGAATTCAAGGGGACATATGTGGACCTATTCAACCAGAAAGCGGACCATTCGGATATTTTATGGTTCTCGGTTGATGCATCGACGCGATGGTCACACGTCGCTCCGCTATCCACAAGAAACGCCGCATTTACTAAACTCCTAGCACAAATCATCAAGTTACGGGCTAACCACCCCGACTTCCCAATCTCGTCATTAAGATTGGACAATGCCGAGAGTTTACGCCAAAGTCTTTTGACGACTATTGCATGTCGATTGGGATTGATGTTGAACATCCCGCCCCCACGTTCATTCGCAGAATGGCCTTGCCGAGGCTATGATTAAGCGATTCTGACTTATCGCCCGAGCATTGGTATTGCGCACCAACTTGCCGATTTCTCGCCGGGGTTATGCAATTTTGCATGCGGCTATACTTATTCGCTGACCCACCGCCAATCAACCGTTTAGTGCGTACCGGTTGGTAAATCGGATATGAGCCTCGATATTTCACACTTACGCATTTTTGGTTGTGCGGTATATGTGCCAATTACGCCTCCACAGCGTACTAAAATGGGTCCGCAAAGACGATTAGGTATATATGTTGGCTATGAATCGCCTAAAATTATCCGCTATTTGGAACCTTTGACAGGAGATCTGTTCACTACAAGATTTGCAGATTGTCACTTTGATGAGACAAACTTCCCGTCGTTAGGGGGAGAGAGGAATCGAACGATTCCAGTTGAACGCCAGGAAATTGTCTGGTGTGCTCCCTCCTTGCCTCATCAAGATCCCCGCATGCCTCAATCCGAGCTAGAAGTGCAATGTATTCTCGCCTTCGAAAGTTGCGGATTCGATGCCCGACGCCTTACCGAGCATCGCGAAAGTGACAAGATCTACCATTCCCGCTGCGAATGTTCCTGCAAGGTTGGAAGTCCCAGTTATAGGGCAAGGTTCAGCCACCCAAAGGAATGATGCCACCGGCGTCAACCTTAGTGGTGGGACGGCTGCTTCGGCTGCTCTTATCCCTGCTCGAAAGAGGGGGAGGCCAGTGGGTAGAAAGGATACCAAACCTCGAAAGAGAAGAGGAACGGAGGCACAAAATCCTCTCATCATCGACACAGTGACTCCGTCACACGAGATTATCTCTGACTACGGATATGTCCTCGAATCAAAAATGGAACAATCGACGGACGCGTCGGAAACTTTGTTGATGTCAGAAAATAAAGAAATCTCGATGCAATGTACGAGTGAATACGCATTTATTGGGCCAGTCGTCACGCTAGTCGACGATGCTTTTGCCTACTCCGTCGCTCAAGAAATTATTGAAGACGACGACGCCGAGCCGCTCGGTTGCCGAGTGTCAACAACGAGCCGATTGGCCGAAATGGAAAGATGCAATGCAGCCGAACTAGACTCAATGGCTAAACGTGAGGTATTTGGGTCAGATCGAGCCAATACCCGTGGGCGTTAAACCAGTTGGACATAAATGGGTCTTTGTTCGTAAACGCAATGATAAGGATGAGGTCATGCGTTACAAAGCGAGACTAGTTGCCCAAGGCTTCTCGCAGCGCCCTGGCATTAACTACGAGGAGACGTATTCTCCCGTTATGGACATCATCACTTTCCGATACTTAGTCAGTTTGGTAGTGTCCGAAAAACTGAACATGCAGCTTATGGATGTGGTTACAGCGTATCTTTATGGGGATCTAGATACGGATATCTATATGAAAGTCCCCGAAGGGATTTCATGGCCCAAATCAAGTAGCTCTAAACCACGGAGCGTGTACGCTGTGAAATTGCGTCGTTCACTGTATGGTTTGAAACAATCCGGAAGGATGTGGTACAACCGCTTAAGTGAATACTTGGTTGGGAAGGGATACAAGAACAGTGACATCTGTCCATGCATATTCGTGAAAAGAACAGATGCAGGATTCGTGATTGTAGTCGTCTATGTAGATGACATGAATGTCATCGGTACCATAGATGAGGTCAATGAAATGGCCCGCTACCTTAAATCCGAATTCGAGATGAAAGATCTGGGGAGGACTCGATTCTGCTTGGGCTTAGAGCTAGAACATCGAGATGATGGCATACTCATTCATTAGTCTGCCTATGTCCACAAAATGCTCAGGCGATTTAGCATGGACAAGGCACATCCTCTTGCTACCCCCATGATTGGTCGAAGTCTGGAAATGAACAAGGATCCGTTTCGTCCTAAAGAGGAGGATGAAGAGGTCCTTGGAGCAGAAACACCGTACCTTAGCGCAATCGGTGCGTTGTTGTATCTGGCTCAATGTACTCGCCCGTACATCGCATTTTCTCGTGAATCATTAGCGAGATTTAGCTCCGCTCCCACGATAAGGCATTGGAATGGAGTAAAACACATCTTTCGATACTTGAAAGGCTCCAGTGACCTTGGATTGTTCTTTCCCTACGCAAGAGAGAGTGATATTCCGAAAGGAATTGTTGAGGTTAAGACGATGCATACCGACCGTCGATCTTCCTCTGATATTGCAGCTAAGCATGGTAGCTTGACTACCAGAAGTGCTAATGCGAGCAAACTTACCCCTTATGCAGAGAATCCTAACGACACGTTAGTTGGATTTGCTGATGCCTGTTATCTCTCTGACCCGCATAAAGGACGTTCCCAAACTGGTTATGTGTTCACCATTGGGAATACGGCGATATCTTGGCGATCTACCAAGCGGACCACTGTTGCTACTTCCTCGAACCATGCAGAGATAATTGCATTGCACGAATCCGTAAGGGAGTGCATTTGGCTCCATCGATCATAGACCATATACGAGGAACGTGTGGATTAGATCCCACTACAGCAACCCCTACTTGCATCTTTGAGGACAATGCGGCATGCATTGAGCAGATGAAGTTAGGTTTCATAAAGGGTGACAATACAAAGCATATTGCGCCGAAGTTCTTTTATAATCAGCAGCAGCAGAAATTGCTGAATATCGAAGTGAAACAAGTGAGTTCCGATGAGAATATCGCAGACTTGTTCACTAAGTCTCTGCCGAAATCTACATTTGAGAAACATGTGAGAAGCATCGAAATGTGTCGATTATCCGAGCTCAACTAAAGATGGCTCGATGGAATGAGCTATCATGTATACCTTAGGGGGAGTATACTTCACATGATTCTGACATTTGTAGTTGGTGCGCTGCGCTCTTTTTCCTCACCAAAGTCTTTGTTTTTCCCACGGGGTTTTGTTTGACTTGGAAAGGTTTTTTACCAAGGCAACACTTTGTGCACCATGTTAGTATTAGCGTTCGACACAGGGGGAGTGTTCCGGGAAATCCTTCCCGTATTGGTGTCTTATCTAATACTAGTTGTAGGGGGATAAGAGTTATGGAAGGTTCTAGACTCTTCCATAAGTAGTTGGATCCTGTTAGATGTCTTACCTTAACTAGGAATCCTATGTATGGAAACACTCTCTTTGTAATGCCTATATAAAGGCCCCTCTATTCATTGTTATCAATACAATTGATTTGCTGTCTTTACTTTTCTCCTCAAACATAATCATAATTATATCCGTAATGATGGTTTGAAGTTTCTTATTTAATTATTTTTAGGCAAAAGCGTGTCGCTCGTAAAGGATATATAATCATAATACTTGATTAATTTTAACTCTCTTTTGTCTCTTATCCAGCTCATTTGTATTAAAAATAAATTTCAAACTCTTACGATCAGATCGGACATGAAGAGTCATAGGGATAATGTTGTCATATCTTCAGTACAAACACGATTATGCCTGATTCTAAGCCTGGGAGTAGGATAGTTGTTTCATACGGCTTCAACTATCGGGATGAATAAGTGACCGTCTTATCATATTGCATCAATACAAAACTGAACTCTGGACCCGAAGAGTCCATATACACGGCAAAAACGTCTCTTTTAAGCCAAAAGCCAAAACTGACGCTAAAGTCAAGCTCTTCTTCAACTTCTACGAACTATGTTCTCTCCTCGCCAATTTTCTCTATCTTTTGTAGTGCCGAATAAGTGGCCGACGAGTTTAGAGAACCTCAATAAATCTATGATAATACCCAAAGAAATTTAGAAAGCTCCATATTTTATATTCTTCGACGGCTCTCTATATTTAATTAATCGTTACCCAATATCACTAAGTTTTCTCAATTTTTACTCATCTTGATTGGTAATAATACCGAAGTTTTACTGTTTGTTTCTAAAAATCATATATTTTTGGTCCTTAATTTCATACATCGTTGGATTGTTTATCAAACTTGTGAGCCACTAATTGGATGTTCCTAGAGTTTGACTGAAGTCGAACCAGTGATAGTTAGTCAGCTTATTTTATATTTATATTATACATTATATAATATACAAGTGAACATTAGAAAATATATCTAAAATGGGAAGAATAAATTAATTGACTATTTTAGTTGTAAATGTGCAAAATATTTAAACATATATACTTCAACCAAATATGAAGAAGAAAACATAAAAAAGATTAATCAGTTTAACCAGTTCGTTTCGGTTTTCACTTTTATCGATACTGTCGTATTGACCGGTTCTTTTGCACATGGTTTTGAGAAGGTGAAGTGGCCGGTTCTCAGTCCAACCTGCTGAACCAATTGACCCGATCTGTTTTTCTATTGAATAAATTATTGTCTAAATGTATGAGTAGTTTTGAGTTAGTATTTTTGGGATGAACATTTTAATAAAAAATCAGTCCAATCAAATTGAATGAAAAAGTAATGTTTTTTGGAATCTTATAAATAAATAATCATATTTTATTAGTTCTAAATCACTAATCTATTATGAGAGACATATAAATAATATTGTTATATATTCAGAGTATCATATTAACTTTTCCTTCTATGTAGTATTTTTTAATTTCTATATTTTTAAATATAAAAAATCTTTTATCCCACATTGAATTTGAATGAGACTCCACCGGTTGGAGAACTAAATAAATACTTAGAATCAATGTGTATTTTACTATCTTACAAATATTTTACACAACCAATTTAATTTGGTCCATTGTTGAGTTGGTCAAATAGATAATTTTATTTTTATCAAAAATATAAGTTGGTGAATATTAATTTGTGCCTATTAGTAGAAAATTAATTTGGTAATTGTATTAGCCAAGTTACATATATTGGCCAATTTGGCTAATATATTAGTTTTGTAGATTGTGTAAATTTTAAATTTAGAACACAAAAATAATTGTGTAAATTTTAAGTTTAGAACAGAAAAAATTACTAATATTTTGTGTTTATATTATTTATTATTAATCTTTTCTTTCTATCCGGATTTTTATTGGAATAGATAGGTGACAATCAATTATTGTATAAGTTAAATTTGATTTTTTAGATATTTTGTAAATAGAAACAGGTTAGGATTGTTAGCGGGTATTACTAGATGTGGTTGGGATGGGAACAAGTAGCAAAATTATTTTTTCTCGGGTTTGGATCAGGTACATATATATAAATTTTAAAGGTTTCATATATTACATAATTTCTAAATTTATAATTATTTATACTATTTATTAATAATATTACTTCGTACTTAGGTGTTTATTGAGACACATAATCAATTATTGTAACAACTTATATTTGATTATTTGAATATTTATATATTTAAATTAGTTTGGATAATTTGCGGATATGATTATACGAATTTGGGATGGAAACGGACAGTAAATCACTTCTTATTCGGACTTGGGAATTGGAACATGAATATAAATTATAAATAGATTTTTAGGATTGTATAAATACCAAATTTATAACTGCAAACCCATCTTTTGATGAGATTTTAGATGTGTTTGGTTATATAAATAATAAACAAATCCGGATGATGATTCATTGCCTTATCGTCTCGATTCGTCGTCGTGTTCATCTGCAGTAAACGCCTCAGCATGGCCGAACCCTAATTAAGTTTTAAATAATTACTACTTATAAATTATAATGGCAAGTTATTTTCCATCGAAATTCACCGAGCTACACACTAGTACGTATGTATATGGTTCTCGGTTTACATCAAGGAATGAAATAGGCATAGCTAATTTATTAATACATACTCTTTAAGTACTTTTTAAATATCGTTTTGATGTCTCACATTTAGAGGTGTCAAAAAAAAAAAACAATAAAATTAAATAGATTCATTTCGATCCGAAAAATTCTGGCCGAATAAAGTTCTGAAATCAAAATGTACAAACCCAAACAAAAACCGAACTAGTTTAGGATTAGCTAAGTCAAAATCAAATCGAACCGAATAACCACAAATCGAACCGAAGCAATCCAAATGATTTATATTATACAAAATTAAACTTACATAGTTAAGTTTACTAAACCGAAAAAATAATTTATATATATATATATATACACATCGCAATTTAATAAAAGTTAATGTTTAAATATACTAACTAAAAATTAATATATTATTTTGTAACAACTTTTATAAATATTATAACAAATAGAATTGATTTCGTTGTTATAATATTAAGTAATTTTTATTTAACTTAAATATGTATGAGTTAAAATCGAGTGGGACTGAACTAAAAAAGAACTAAAATGTTTGGTAAACGTTTAAGTTTTGTGTTTTGAAAATCAAAACTGACCAAAATCGAAACCGAATTACAAAATTTGGGTAAGATTTGAGTTTCGAAATTTCTACCTCAATCGAAACCAAAAACACCCATCACATTTGAAATTGACCAATTCAATATCTATATTTTATAAATTCAATAAATCGACGACTTTAAGTAGAAAGCCCTAAAAAGTTAGATTTGGTCAAGTTGTTGGGTCCTTGAGGACTTTATCGGTCTAAGATGAAATATGTATACTAATTTATCAAATCCATAAAACTTGACTCATGAATTGGCTAATTGCACCAAATTGTAAAATTCGGGTAGGATTTGACCAAATCGAAACCAAAAGTACCCCTCATCACATTTGAGATTGACCAATTCATTATCCATATCTCATAAATCTAGAAAGCCCTAAAAAGCTACATTTGGTCTAGTGGTGTTACTTGAAGATTTTATCATCTCAAGATGAAATATGTGCCAATTTATCAAATCCGTGAAACTTGGGTCTGAATTGGCTAATCGCAAATGTGGGATATCAAATTGAGAAAATTAATATAGTCGTTCAGCTACTAAAAATAACCCAAAATCTTAATTATAACTGAAGTATATACAAGTATGTGAACTCACAAATTAAATGAATCTATATCACTCGACATTGCACTCCACACATTAGAAAAGTTAATGATTCGGTATATAAAGAGAAAGTTCTAAGATTCCAAGTATATTTGCAAATATTGTGAGTCACTAATTGAATGATGATGCCATAATTGTGCATGAGTCATTCATCAAGTGTATTTGAATCAGTGTTTTCAATTGTTCTCAATTGCGCGCTACACAGCACGCTTTTGCCTAAAAAATTGAAAACGCCATATAACGCCTGACCAGTTACTTTCGCGTCTGTTTTGCCCACGCCATATGTTTACGTGGCAACAACAACACGCAATTGCCCGCGCGATTTGCACTATCGCATGAAAGGCGTGTGGTATTAGTGCTAAATTTAGAAAATCCTAATTAATTAAAATTAATTAATTAATTTGACTTCTGAGTGACCAAACACATAACTTAAACGGGCGGAAAAAAATTCTCTAAAGCATGATTTTTTTTCATTGGACGAAAAGAATTTGCATCTCTCTCTATCTCTCACACGGACTGAAAGGGCATCAGGATTTTTTCATCGGGGTTGTCTTCTCTGCTTCCTGCTGCATCTCTCTCTCTCTCTCTCTCTCTCTCTCTCTCTCTCTCTCTCTTTCTCACACGAATAGAATTCTAGGTTAGTTTTGTTTATTTGAAATTATTTCCTGACTATTTGCTTTAGGGGGTGTCTTCGATCTTGATTTTAAAAGATTTTTAAGGATTTCTCAGAATTCGTGGATTCTTCCTGATTGTTTTAAATCCACCGATTCTTTTAAATCCACATGGATTAGAAAGGATTTATCAGGATTGTTTTATTAGGATTTACTAGGATTTGTAAGGATTTTTAAAATACAATTATGTATAAACCAAAATCAAAAAAACATTCTCAAAATTCATTGATACTTCAAAAGATTTTAACACTCTTGATTTTCATTTTCCTGATAACTTTTTTCCTAAACTATCAGAAGTCCCACAGTCCTACGAAAAACTTGCTAAATAAAAAATTCTTTTTCTAACTTTTCAAAAAGTTCATTCTAACAGATGAGAGAAGAAAAATAAGGAGTGATATTCGGGAAAAAGAAAAAAAACTTTGGGTTGGGGGGGGGGGGGGTTGAACAAGATTTTTCAAAGCTTCCTCGGTTTTAGACAAGTAATGGACTGATTTCAATCTTTTTAAGAAATGAATCGCGGTCCGAAAATGCACATATGGTGAACTCTGCCTTGGCTTGCAAATACCACAGAAAAGATAGATCACACATGAAATATCCCTCAAGGGACTCGATCCCGAAATGATAGACGTGGCCCGCCGCATGGCAGTGACGGGTCGGTTGTTATACCGTCGACTATGATCCATCATGTATTCAGAGAGAGAGGGAGGGAGAGACAAAGACTGTGTATGGGTAGAGTGGAGAGGAACATAAAATAAAATGGAAGGTAGGGAAGAACGAAACCCTAATAATGTGCTATCGGAGGTGGAAAAGAAGAATTGTTGAAAAAGAAGAATTCTTGAAAATCTGATAGGTAGGAGAGGAGATTTCTTAAGAGGATTGGTATTTATACTATAGCCTCAAAATCCATCAAAATCAGGGATTTATAAAAATCCATCCAAATCTGTGGATTATTTTAATAGCCCAAGATTTAAAGGGAATGTTTATAATCCAAATTGAATACACTAAGATTTATAAGGATTTTTTAAAATCCTGATTGAATACATCAGGATTTTAATGGATTCTTGAAATCCTTAAAAATCCTTTAAAGTCAGGAATTGAATACACCCCCTTACTTATTTACCTATTGTTCTTACATACGAATATTATTTTATTTTTGTATTTAAAAATGTCATGTACAAATTACCTATACTATGCGCTTTGCTATTTCGCGCTACGCAATTCAGTACAAAAGCACTACATGCCTGCCCAATGCAACTAACAGTGATTTGAATACAAGACGATTAGAGGAAGTAGGAAACCGAAAGGAGATAAAGGACTGTTCATTTTTTCGATTGCAAGGAGAAGGGTTGGAGTTCATGTGTACAAGTCACCTGTATCACTTACCAGAACAGCGAGCTGTTCTTTATATATAAGCATTGTAAATCTAGCTTAATAAGCTGTTATTAAACCGTGCTGCTAAGCAGCTTTCACGTTCGAAACATCACACTTCCGCAAACACAAATTTTCAAGTGTGTCCTGTTCTCTCCAACACCGATACAGAAATTGTGCGGGAAAAGAAAAGCAATATAGAAATATGTTTCTACCAGACATCTGGTATTAATAGTGCTTATTGAATTCAAATGCAAGTAAAAAAGCAATGAGAAGCCTTACTTTGGAAAATATTGTTAAACTAGCATGTCCACGAGGTCGAACGGGTGAGCTTTGGCCTAGCGATCTTTTTGTCCTCTTCGAGCGCTATAATAAGCAGATTTGATGGGTTCTCGATCATGAGTTTTGCAACCAGATATCCTGTGACAGACCATGTCTGATTTTTACGTGCCTGCTTCCCAATGTACCGTCCAGTAATGCCATCGTAGTACTCGGGCCATCCATCTTTGGCAAGGCGCTGCTCAACCAATTCTATCGCTCTCTTTGCTATTTGAGGCCTTCCGGTTTTGATGCTTGCTGCCGTGAGAAGCCATAGAAGAACTACGAAAGGAATAACGAAATTGTTACGCTAGAAATTGTTTTTCAAGTGGACTTCATCCAACCATCATTTATCATATTTGTAGTTTTTTTTAAAATAAAAATTGGCCTTATGAACCGGCTTTACTACTCATGCACCCAAAGAGATTCGAACCCATAGTGATATTTATTAAAGTCATAATTGCAACCGAATTCCAAGTCATGCTTCCTATTTAGCTGCTCATAGTATAACTATCCTTAAAAGCTAAATAAATCAAACGCTAATATATAAGACATGATTTATTTACTTTCCACGGATAATGAAGTCGATGTGATGTTTCGAATTATAACTGAATAACAAGATAAAATGCTTCAGAGCGAAAATTAAGCTAAGTAAATGGACAGCTAACCTGGCCAAGAACCACCATTGTGATAACTCCATCTTGTGTTCTTTGGATCACATCCAGTTACAATCTTCCACTCATGTCCTTCAAGTGCTGGATATACAATTTTAAGGGGCATCTCCCCGATCAAGTCTTCCCAGCGCTCCTCGATCAAATCCATAATTGCTGTTGCCTGTGATGGCGTAGCTAAACAGCTCAAAATAGCAATGCAATTTCCCAACAAAAACCACCTGAAATCCATGCGAGCTGGGCTTACATTGCCTATGAAGTACCCTCCCCTCAGTGGCATGAATTCAAACACCCAGTCTGGGATAGAGTCAGGAATGACATTAAATTTGTTCACAGCAGTGTGAGAATACTCCTCGGTTTTGTAGCGGTAAATGTTATTCAGTTGAGTGAAGTCAAGCCAGTAGTAATTCTGTATATGATAACTCAGAGCTGTGATCCGTTTATCAATGCGCTCAATCAGTTCTTTACCGTCATGCTCTGGTTTAAGCAATTGTCTAGCACATCTCAGAGCAAAAAAGAAGAGTGCCTGGATCTCAATCGGATACCCATAGATACCCTGCCAAAAAGGCAGTCAATAGCTTATAATCAATCCTAATCCAACAATTTTTTTTTTTTTTTGGCAAAAATCACCAAGACTCCAGAGCAAGAGACATTGATGGATATCAGAAACTACAATCACACTTTATAGGTGCTCCAACTTAACAGCATATATAAATATAACCAAGCTACTCTCTTCAACATTACATAACAAAGAACTACAAGATGATTACATTAAAAAAAAAAATCAGGGTTGGAAGTTACCATCCGCCTGTCGATCATGCTACATCCATCGGCACATAAGAGAGTTGGAAATGTATCGAATCCATCCGACAGGCAGAGATTAAGTATCAGTTTCATTCCTCTCTGCACCTCAGGTAATTCCGATAGAGAGTAATCATGTGTGCATTTAGTATACGAGCGCAGTAATATAATCCACCAGAACCCAGAATCTACAGGTGCAACTCGTCCGATTGCAGTGCCTCCAAAGTCTGCTTGTAGAACCTCCTTATGACGGTCAGGGTCTTGAATAACCTTGAAACTGGCAGGCATTACACCTTCTCCAAGTGTAAAGTTATCTATTCTCTTCTCCCATCCCTGGAGGTGAAGTGTTTTCAACAAAAAGTTTTTCACTATGTCTACATCTGCATCAGTTTTCATCAGGCAGGCCAACCCACTGGGAAAAAAGTCTCTAACAAAAACCTGTCCATTAGTCAGAACTGCTTTAGTACTACAATGAACTACTACTGGACCGGCTTTCCTAACAGATCATGCAACTTAACAAGCATTTGCGATTCCATTACTTGGATTCATTTACAGAATATTGATGAGCAATTAAAATTGAAACGGGGAAATTGGAAACTGAGTGCCAAAGCATGACAAGAAGAGAGAAGCAAATGAAACCGAAGCCCCAAAAGGGGAAAGGAAAACAGGACATAATATATACCAGTTAACTATAACAGAAACCCGAGAAGAGGAGCTACCTGGATCTAATCGAGATAGCAAAACGCATAACACAAGACATTTTCTAACAAATATCTTGATTATAAAATTTCACAAATCTATGATGTAAACATTCTCTAATAAATCGTAATCAGATACATTTCCGTTAGTATCAGAACAAGAAAATTAATGACAAATCACATAAATACCAGCAGAATTGCTACAAGTATAGATATCGAAGGCATAGATTCCGTATGTGCTAAACTTAATACAGACGCGCTTGTTCACAGATTTGATAAGGTAGACGTGCACGAATACGCAAGTATGAAAAATGTATGCGTTCGCGTAACTGAGAGCAACATTACTACCTGATTGTAGTTCAAGGTCTCGCCGCCGGTATCAATAGCCGCGATTGTACCGACGCGCTGTCCTTTGAAGCTCACGTAGGACTTGCTGAGTTGCTCCCACGCCTCATCCATCATCGACGTGGCTGATCCATTCTCAGAGCCACCGTTCCTTCCAGAGCCACAGATCGAAACGTCAAGAAGATTTTCCAAACCCATTCCCAAACTAGGCGAAGGTTTTAGAAACGAACTCGTTTTACCTCCACCACCATTACCATTAATAGGCACCTCCTCCGAATCTCCATTCTCAGCTCCTCCGTCGTTGATAACAGTCCGCAACATCGTTTTGACGATAACGTGATTCCCAGCGAAGTTTCCTCTCTCATCATCGGCGTTTGTTGAGATATTTGCATCTGCTCCTAGAGCACCTGAAACGTCGTGGACAATATTATTCCAAGCATCGTCAAACATTTCCTGAGTTGCGGTTTTCTTTGGCGTCAGATTTCCCGGCGTGACTTTCAGATCATCACCGGAAATTTGGAGTGTAGGCACCAGAGACATTTTGCAGAGAGAGAGAGAGAGAGAAAGGAACTCTAAAGATTCTAGTGTGAGAAAAATAGAGATGAATAGTACACTCGGGCACACATTCATGCAGAAAGCACTGCGACCGATTTCTCTACGGTTATTTAGAGTACAGTTTTATTTGATACTCTAAATTAGCTTACAGTCACCACAACCCGAGACACGTTAAACGATTCAACTTCACAATTCGCAGGGATAGAAAATGGAGAGAAATGCAGTCGACATTACGTGTCATTTTTGGTTCGGGCGGTTAACGGGGGATGCAGAATTTGAGAAGACAAAAGCTTGGATCAAGTTATTCGCCCCTGATATTTCTGCATTATTACGTAATGCCATTTCTGCACTTGCGGGTTTGTTTCATTTATATATACTTATAGAGGTAAAATATAATGAAACACCTTACCTTCAATTTAGTTGGAGGTAATTGAAGGTCAGGTTGGTCACAGTGCTCAATGACTTGAATTGAATTTCTGCCACGATGATCCTGTCTTTGGTAAGGGTTGAAGCCTAGCCTCCGAAGTCTGTTGGAACAATTAAATATTGAGCGCCAGCGGTGTGGGCCAGGATCTCGGTGGGAACTTGCGGTTGGATTTGGGGGTCACTTGGGACGACTCATGCTTGTGATAGTTGAGGATATTTAAGAACCTGAGCTGGATACACATCTCGCGATTTAACCCAGTAGCGATCTTGGCGTAGTGATCGTTATCCCGGCGACTAGTCAGTGTAGTTCTAACCTCAAAAAAAAAAAAAAATGAAACAGCTTGTGCTGCTGTGCACGTATAGTTGGTGTGTGGATTTCTTAAAAAAAAACTATTATAATAATAACCTCTTTTTCGAAATATTTGATACAAAATTCCCCTACAAATTAAAAAATAAAAAATGAAAAAAAAAAATTATGGCTTTGGTCCCGTAAAATTTAAATGGTCGTGATTTTTTTATATAATTTTTTATTTGTATATATATATATATACACACAGTAGTATGGATCAAATAAGAGAATTTTGAGTAAAAAAATATGAATCAATATAACTATTATTCTTTTTACGATCTATGGTTCAGATAATGTATCTGTAAAATATATACATTTTATGCATAAAAATATCAGTGTATTAAAACATTCATGATAAGAATATCGATTCATTAAAATAATGCATTCAATTCATGACTTTCGTGAGAATAAATCTTAATAATTAATTTAATCAAAATCTACGGACCAAATTTATTCATATTTCTTAATTTAAAACTTTTTTTCACCTAAACCACCGTGTGTGTGTGTGTTTGTGTATATATATATATATATATATATATATATATATGGATTGCTTACCTTCCTTGGTGGGAGAACTAAAAAACAATTTGAGCCATTAAATGATAAAATAAGGAGGGTCGAGATTTTACCACATCACAGCAGATGGAGGGTATAAATAACATTAATTAATGAGAAGGATAATTTAGTGCTTTCATAAACAAAATTATTTCATTTAAAATACAATAATTTATTCATTTATTATTCATTTTAAATAAAAATATATCAAATTAATCGTCTTTTTATGATTTACAATATAAGATGCAAATTGCATACCTAAAAATATAAAAAATAAAAAATAGTGTAAAGCAGCGCGAATTATAGAGAGAAATGTAATGTTTCGTAGTATACAAATACACTGCTCCATATTGTATAAATATACTGCTTCATAGTGTACAAATGCATTGCTTCATAGTGTACAATATACTACTTCTGCTTCAAGATTAACCCAAAAGTTCCTAATAAAACCGTCAACTTTTAATGTACCTGCTTTCATTGGATATGAATTAAGAATCGTGTCATATACATTGGAATACCAACTGGGTCTAGTTTCTAACAAAAAATGGCACTAAAATAATATCAAGTATGGAGAGAGTTATGATCCATTTTGAATTGAGATTGCCATGATGCTTATTTTACAAAAATATACAAATGGGTTGCTTCATAGTGTATAAATGCACTGTTTCACATAGTGTACAAAGTACTGCTCCTGGTTCAAATTTGAGTTGTAACATATTACTTCTTAACTTATAACTACACTGTTTCAATTTACAAATGCACTGCTCCATAATGTATAAATGCAGTGCTTCATAGCATACAAAGTACTGCTTCTGCTATAAAATTTGCACGAAAGTTCCTCCTCAAAGCGTCAACTTCAATAAATATTGGATATGAATTATGAGTCATGCCATATATCATTGAAGAGCCATGGGAGTCTAGTTTCCAACAAAAAAGACACTAAAAAATATTATGTATGGAGAAAGTTATGATACTTTGAATGCAGAGTGTCATGATATTTGTTTTATAAGAATATACAAATGCACTGTTTCAGTGTCCAAATGCATTGTTTTTTTTTTTTTTTTTATATTTTTAGGTATGTAATATGCATCTTATATTATAGATCATGAAAAGACAATTAACTTGATATATTTTATATTTTAAATGGATAATAAATGAATAAATCATTGTATTGTAAATGGAAATAATTTAGTTATGAAGGGACAAATTCTCCTTAATTAATGTCATTCACATGCCATTCACAAGCGATGATGTGGAAAAATATGGATTTCCTTATTGATTGATCTAATAGATAAGAGTGGTTCTTAGTTCTTACATCATGACCATATTCACTCTTGATCCATATATATATATATATATATATATATATATATATAGAGAGAGAGAGAGAGAGATAGATAGATAGATAGATAGATAGATAGATAGATAGATAGATAGGGAGAGAGAGAGGGAGAGAGAGCTAAATTAAATTGTAAAATGTCTCGAGTTCTAATTTTCATCCTTTTAACCATTAGTCAAGCACTAGTACTCTCATGACTCGAAATATCGTTATTATATTGACCGAGTAAATGAAGAAGCGCACCCCGGTTAGCTTGCCACATTGAGAGGTAAAAGTAACGGCATTAGCGTTAAATCATTTTTTGTCCGAATTATTTCGATCGGGCTCGGGCATGCTGACCCAATTAACTCTGCGGAGCTTGTCATTGGAGGATAACTTGATTATAAAGAAGATCGTAGCGTAGCGTGTAGGATACAACTGGTCGGGGACTATTGTCGCCTCCTTAATGAGCTCATGACAGGCTGAAATCAGTTGATATGCGTATGTTGCAAGACTGTCTCGGAGTGTGAGGGGCATCGGGACACTGCACATACTTGAAAACTCCCATCCCAAGACAAATAGTATCAGACTGCAAGATACACGGGAATAAAAAATTCAAACGTAAACATATAATATGAATCGTTCACTATAAATTTTACAACAATTATTATTTGTTATATTATTTATTCTATTTATTTGTGATTACATCATTCTTGCAGCAGCAAAAAATTTTAAGCTACGGCTCATTTGAGAATAGGTTGTCAGTTAAGTTTTGAAGAAGACAATTTCACTTGATGTTTTTTTTCTTCAAAATGATGATAGTAAGAGCGAGAGCTAAAAACTACCGGATGTTGAATTATATATTTTGAAATTACTATTCACTAGCGGCCGAATTTACATAGCAATATTACGAGTAAAAAGTAAAAAAGTGTTTCTTTTCTTTTTATTTTTTTCATCATTTTCTCCATGACTAGCTACCGAATACAACAACTAAAATTTAATGACTAAATGGGTCTTTCAAAATCCTTATAGAAATCACAAGATTTTTCGAAAAAGAGAAGTTGACGTTCAAATAAGACTTCGTTTATTGAGCTCCTAGGTTCGTAAACAAGGTATGCAACTATATTTTATCGCCATACTTTTTTTTTTGAAGTTTTTTCGCACACGATGGCTGAACTGCACACGATGGCTGCACATGATGGCTGCACATGATGGTTGCACACGATGGCAGCCATGATCGTGCACGCGATGGGACTAGCCATCATGTGCACATGAACTTTTTAGTTTTCACTACACCATATATATGACCTATTGCAAGCCCACAAAAGTGTATTCTTAGACCCGAAAAATATTACAGTGATGTTTATGTAACGTCTTGGCCAAAATTCGGCGTTACATTTACTGACGTTGCCTATACTATCTATTGCAACATTATGTGTACTTATTGCAACACATTTTGTAATATTACAATAGCACTTTTTTGTAACACTTTGATCTGTTTTAGTAACATTTTTAAGGTGTCCAATAGACTAATGCAACACGTTTTAGCAATATTTATATCCCTATTTTAATACTTTTAAATTTTATTTGCAACACTAATCTGCAACACTTTTTATTAGTCCGGATTGCAATATCCTGTTTGAAATTTCAATATACCATTCACAAAAGCATATCAAACCAGAAATCACATTTCAAATTTCCCAAATGACAATTCCAATAAAACATGTCAATAAAGCCGAAACAAAACCGATGTGTACCACGACATCATCTTACATCTAGTACTTAAGCCTAAAGTCAAAACACATAATCTGTAACACCCCGAGATATTCGGAGTATATTACAGCGCCGTGGATCCCTACATGGGACCCACCAGGCTACAACAAGAAAACTCCACTCGACTAACCATCTCAGTTAGCGAGGACACACATTTAAATAATATGACATATAAAGATACGCCCGGAGCAACCGGCGAAATAAGCATCAACCGACAATGTAACAATTTAAAGTAATACAATACGGAGTTTGAAATGAAAAGCCTAAGTACTCGCGAGTACAATCTATAAGTTTATAACTGTGGGAACAACCATATCGAAATGGACAAAAGAAATAAGAAGACCCAAATGCACATGTCAACGACCCTGGCCAACATCCTCGTAATGTCCCGGTGCTCGCTCGTCCGGATAATCATAACCTGAAATTCATAACAAGAATTTCCCCAAAACGGATCCCCAAAGGGGTTAGCAATTACGCTAGTACAAGTAATCAAGGCAAACCAATCGCTTATACGTTTCATAGTACAATGCACCAAAATCAATTTCAAAAGTCAAAACCATACATGTCTTTTCCGGAAACAAACAGTCAAACAATTTACCTTGGGAACAGGGTAATACCATTGATCCCGCCTGAGGCCTCTAAGGACCCTCCCGAGCTGGCCATATCATCAAACAAAATACGCACATGTATCGCCTTGGGAACAGGGTAATACCATTGATCCCGCCCGATGCCTCTAAGGACCCTCCCGAGCTGGCTAGCTAAACAAACTCATGAATCCAGGAATCAACCCTTTGGACTCCCTCCATGATCCCGTCGGACCATCCCGAGGTGAGCAAATCACACACAAAATGCATTACCATTTCACGTTAAGCATAAAGGTTTCCAAAAATACTTGCCTTGAATAATTGATGACGCAACGAATGGAAAGGATAATCACCGACGAATGCTAGGAATCAACGGAACCGAACCTAACGATTCGAAGAACATAATCACAACCAACTCTAGACGAATACGAAAATGGAATACACCCACAAACCCGCCTACGATTCATGTATATTCGTACAAAAATAACAACGAGGTCGGACCACAACCAAACCCTCTCGATTTCGCAAAACCATGAAAATATACCATGAATCCGTAGGAAAACTAATGATATCGATAAGATTAAACATATTCATCATGAATCCACCAACAAAACGGAACGAATCGGACGAAAATCGCAAAACCCCCAATTTATCTAAAAGTAGGGTTCTAAGAGATTTTACCTTGGATTAGGATGAAAGATTCATGTTGATGTTGTTATAATACACCAAGAACTCAAGGAAGATGTTGGATGAGATGATTGGATGAAGAAATCGCCAAGAAAATCGCCCGGAATCGCCTTAGCCGCGGAGAGGAGGAAGAAATGAGAAATTATGTTCATCTCGGTCAACTCCCTGGTTTATATAGCCAGGGAGTGTTAGCGCGCGCTAATCCTCAAGGTTAGCGTACGCTAACGGGATAAAACTACAGGCCATACAGTTAGCGTCCCAGTCCAGTAGCCAGATTCTGGCCGTTAGCGTGCGCTACGCGAAACGTAGCGTGCGCTAATAATCTCTTGGTAGCGCGCGCTATCGACCAATAGCGTGCGCTACCTGGACATCAACCGAGTCCAGAAGCAACTGTCCAGTACACACCTGATCCAGTTAGCGCGCTCTATCCACCAAACGTAGCGTGCACTAAAGTGTATTGGTAGCGCGCGCTATCGACCAATAACGTGCGCTACCTGGGCAACAGATTGAGTCCAGTAGCAAACTGTCCAGTACTGGACACTCACGCTAGCGCACGCTACCGGGAATCTCAGCATGTGCTAGCCCTCGACATTAGCGTGCGCTAGACTACATAGCGTACGCTGATTCGCCAATCCAGGGGGCTGGAAACGGCACTGCCACTCCCAGGGCTGCTCTCTAGCGCGCGCTACGAAGCAGTCGTAGCGTGCGCTACTAAGTGACCCCTAGCGTGCGCCATGCAGAAAAGATAGCATGCTCTAGGTACGAAATATAAACGGTCCAAAACACCGGAATATGAACGAAACGTCAAACGGAACATCTCAAGACGCATCAAAATATAGAATGGATCCACGGCAACCCCGAAACAGTGGTTCCGCACAACAATAACGAGAATCAGATCAATAGATGAGGGAAAGATACACTGTAAGGTACACGAGGGTCACTACGACCGAGAAGTACACCGAAAAAGAAAATACAAGGGTAAAGAAAAATACGGATATTACATTCTACCCCTCTAAAAATAAGTTTCGTCCCGAAACTTAAGAAACAAACAACTCAGGGTACCTAGCACACATGCTATCCTCGGTTTCCCAAGTTGCCTCCTCGACACCGTGTCTCGACCACTGCACCTTGACCAAAGGGATGGTCTTATGCCTCAGTCGTTTCTCACGATGCTCTAAAATCTTCAAAGGACGCTCCTCAAAAGTAATATCCTCGGTGACATCAATCTCACCATAATTGATGACGTGACTAGGATCCGGGACATATTTCCTCAGTTGGGAAACATGAAAAACGCTATGAACATGACTCAGGGCCGTAGGTAACGCCAAACGGTATGCTAACCCACCTACTCGCTCGAGAATCTCGAAGGGTCCAATAAATCTCGGACTCAACTTCCCCTTCTTCCCGAAACGGAAAACTCCTCTCGTCGGCGACACCTTCAGCAAAACGTGGTCTCCCACCTCGAATTATAAAGGTCGACGACGGACATCGGCGTATGACTTCTGTCAACTCTGGGCAGTCAACATCCATTCCCGAATTAATTCTATCTTCCGCCTCGTCTCTAAAACGACATCCGGTTCAGTCCCGACCAAATCGGACGCCTCATTCCAACAAATCAACGATCGACAACACCGCCCGTAGAGCGCCTCATACGGTGCCATCCGAATCGACGCGTGCCAACTATTGTTGTACGTGAATTCGATTAATGGCAAATGCTCCTCCCAGTCACTACTCCAATCGAGAGCACAAGCACGCAACATATCCTCGAATGTCTGATAGTGCGTTCCGACTGTCCATCTGACTGGGGATGAAAAGAGGTACTCAAACGCAAACAAGTACCCAACGCTTTATGCACCGCCTGCCAAAAGTGCGATACAAATCGGCCATCACGATCCGAAACAATAGACTTCGGAGTACCGTGAAGCCTCACAATCTGCGCGATAAATACACGAGCCAACTTCTCCGGACCCCAAGTGTCCTTGATGCCCAGAAAATGTGCCGATTTGGTCAGACGATCAACAATCACCCATACCATATTCATGCCCGCCCTCGATCTCGGCAAACTCGTAACGAAATCCATCGATATATCTTCCCATTTCCATTCCGGAATGGGAAGTGACTGCAATAACCCAGCCGGTCGCTGATGCTCGATTTTGACCTGCTGACAAGTCAAACATCTCGCGACAAACTGCGCGACTTCTTCCTTCATATCATTCCACCAGAAATTCCTCCTCAGGTCCTTGTACATCTTACTCGAACCAGGATGAACGGAGTAAGGTATAGCATGGGCCTCGCGCAGAATACTCTGTCTCAATTCTAAGTCGTTCGGTACACAAAGCCGACTCTGGAATATCAAAACACCATCCTCATGAATCACAAACCCAGGAGACTTTCCCTTAAGAACGTTCTCTCGGATTTTAGTAATCATCGGATCCTCTAACTGCTTCAGCTTAATTTCATCGATCAAAGACGACGAAATCTCTAAAGCACAAAGTTGCCCGACAGCTCCAGGCAACAAAACCTCAACATCTAACTCGATCAAAGCCCGCCGAAGCTCAGACTGAGACGTAAGGACCTCAAGCGTTCGCAACGCAATCAGTTTCCGACTCAAGGCGTCGGTCACGATGTTCGCCTTGCCCGGATGATAAAGGATTTCGAGGTCATAATCCTTAATCAGCTCTAACCACCTCCTCTGCCTCATATTCAACTCCCGCTGTAACGCCCCCAAAACCATCCGGGATATTACAGCGCCGTGGGTCCCGCGCCGGAACCCACCAGGCTAAAAATCGTTTACAAAACCAATTCAAAAACGCCAAAAGGCTGATGACGGTAATATTTTAAATACTCAAATATTTTCAAAATCATAGTTCTCAAATACCGTCATAAAATACCATTTGAAAATACAAGGCGAAGTGCCAAATCTCAACAGTTTAAAATATACATTAAGCCACAACTTAAACGTACCGATAAAATAATTTGGGAAAAAGAGTTTGACAAAAA
This sequence comes from Orobanche coerulescens, assembly GCA_033398695.1. Taxonomy (NCBI): domain Eukaryota; kingdom Viridiplantae; phylum Streptophyta; class Magnoliopsida; order Lamiales; family Orobanchaceae; genus Orobanche; species Orobanche coerulescens. Next base: position 278,754 of record JAWKAU010000025.1, read on the forward strand.
TAACCCAAGTTCGTAAAATGCCCCAAAAGGCCATTTTAAAATACACACACGAGTTGGTAAAAATACCAAAGAGCTATTTTGAAATATACACACGCAGCGGATAAATACAGTTCAAAATACACATTTGCAGCGGAAATAAATAACCGGAAAAGAATACTCAATTCTCCGAAAACAAGCCACAGCCAGTATCACATCGGGAAGCTCATCCCCTCACGACCGCTACTAGCTTTATCTCTGAGTACCTAAAAATAAATCCCACGACGGGGTCAGCCACAATACTCAACAATGATACCGATCACATCATCATAAATAATTACATACCAATGTAATAATACTGTAAGAATACTACCAACGTAATCTTACCGTTATAACCTTACCAATCCATAATAATCCAATCCTTACCATAATCCACATTTCGCATCCTCGAATGACGAAATGAACTTAACAACAATTATCTGTATTGAATTTCAAAAATTACCAACAATCCTCAAAACATCATCATAACTCATAATCATGAAATACTTCATCCGTGTCAAATCCTGTCCATCGGATTACACAATCAAAACTCAACCTGGATAAACCAACAGTACACAACATATCTGTAGATCAACTACCATATGATAATGATAACAAATCCCGAACATCGACGTACAGTCTGAATGCTTATACGATCAATAACCAGATCAACCGATAAATCAACTGAGAATATCATCGACATGATAACTCCAATACGACCAATAAAGGATCACGATAACTGAGAATACCATCAACATGATAACTCCGATACGATCAACAAAGGATCAACAATAAGAATACCATCAACAAGGTAAACTCCAAATGATCAACAAAAGACCAATAATAACTGAGAATACCATCAACAAGGTAAACTCCAAATGATCAACAATAATGGATCTCAAAGAAATAATTCTGACTGTCGAACATACCCCTCGGGCGTATGAACAACCAGTCACAAACTGTCGAACATACCCAACCATAAATGGAGGATGAACGACCAAACAATATGGCTCAAAGATGGAAATCATAGTACGCCCGATCCGAATATGTGTCAGTGCACATGTCCACCCCGTATACGGAATCCAGGATATACGTGGGACAATGTACCTAATTAGCCTCAACGAACTACGTCTCGTGTGCACAACCTTTCACGGAAAATATTCACGCATGACTATATATGTGCCCGGCTAAAAATCCTACACAATATCCAATCGGAACGCAGATATGACTCCAGATATGTCACGATGCAACATGACAACGAAACTCAAAGAAACACATATCCAATAAGGATCAAAAGACTCACCGAAGTGAACAACAATAGTCTGACAATGAAAAGTCGACACGACCAATCAATATTCAAAACAACAACCCTGGGATCACAAACCCCAAAGGATAATCCATACCATCAACAATCTCAGACAACAGTTCTGGGATCGACATCCATCAACGAACAAGCAATATGAATCTTAATACACGAAGCCTCAACGTACAATATATACAACAACTCAACATAATAATTATCTCATAACTGAACAATACATAAATTGTAACACCCCCAGATTTAACTGGAAATATTACAGCGCCGTGGGCCCCGAGATGGAACCCACAAGGCTAAAAAGAAATTTTCACAAAACATTTACAAATGCCCAAGAGGCCAACGACGGTACTAACTTTAAAAATTCACAAAGACTTATAAAATCCATTTATCAAAAACCGTCGTAAAACTCATTTGAAATCGCAAGGCCAAACAGCCGATACTCAAAAGTTTAGAAAACGATTTCCAAAGTAACCTCAGTTACCAGATACCAAAAGAGCGTCTCAAAATACTCACACAGCGGAAAAAGACCAACTAAAACGATACTCTAGCAGCGGAAAACAAGAACCAATCAAGAAACTCAATGTACGAACATGTCCTAGCCGATCCTCAGGAAGCTCATCTCTTCACGACCGTGCAAGCTCGATACTACGAGAACCTAAAAGAAATCCCACGACTGGGTCACCATAATATCCAACAATGATAAGCTGTCACATCACATTAATAATAACATACCAATGAGAATACAACATAAGAATACGACCAATGTAATCTTACCGCCATAACTTTGCTTACTCAAGTGATTCTCATCAGAGTAGCCATTATCACATTTCACATCATGTACTCGATTTACCAATAAACTCGAACATAATATAAGTACTGTACCTCAAACAATACTCGAGGTTCTCAAACTGTCATAACCAACTCACGATACGGAAATATACCATTTCTGACCAATACGATCCATCGAATAACATCATCAAATCCCAAGAGGATAACCGATCGTCCATCAAGACAAATACCAAAGGAAAATACGGAACATACCTCGAGATATGAAGTGCCACGACAATCATACCAGTCTAATCCGAGATCAGATCCATGCAATACGGACACGGTCCTAACACAAGACCTACAAATGCATACTCATATGACCACGTCAATATGATCATAGCAATAATAATCATGTATACTCAATGGAAATCCGACGATCCAGCGCCCTCAGCATAGATCCCTTTGTTGATCCTATCAGATCAACATAAGGTGGATAACTAACAATACACATGTGAACAACAACACATGATAAAATCAATGATGCGAATTCACCAGATTCCATCAACACAATACTGGTAATCCAACGATCCAGCGCCCTCAGCATAGATCCCCATGATGATCCCGTCGAACCAACGCATGGTGGAAAACTCCATCCAGCGATCCGGCCCTCAAGATAGATCCCCATGATGATCCCGTCGAATCAACGCATGGTGGACATTCGATCCAGCGCCCTCAGCAAAGATCCTCATAATCCCATCAGATTATTTATACAACAAAAACAACACAATATGCATACACATATGCAAATCAACACGTTCATCCACATGAACAACATAACATGCACGACAACATGACATTATACTAGGACTACTTCATGTTCAACAACATGAAAGAAAATGTAAGAGACCAAAATAAATAACACTAAACCATAATCAATATGGAATACTTGCCCCGAGTCCTTCGGGAGCAACCTCGATGTCCAATCATCACCGACGATTATCCTCAATGCTCGGCGATCCAAACGTACAATGAACTATAGATACTCATATCTTCGTCTTTATTATAATATAACCTCGATACTCGGTTACCAATAAGCGAGATAAAGCATATACATTATGATTTACCTCCCAGAATCGAAAGAACGATATGCAATCCGAATATCCAGAGTTCACAATAATAATCATCGCTATATGCATTATAAACGAAATGAAACTGAAACCATTCATTAAATATTATAACTGAGCAAGTAATAACTTGCCTCGATACCGATACCACGAAGTGCTTTGCCAAACACATTGCCTTTGTCTACGAGCTCCTCAGACCCGATCAAAAGAAATACAATGGACATACTCGAACACGACCGCAATATCCGGTTATAATCACCGATCAGCAATCTCAACCTATCGAAGAAATCAAATAACACATATCCGATAACAATCAACTACTGACTATACTAACCAATCGTACTCAACGGTTCTACACAACCTCGAATAAACACAATGGAACCAACCAAGTCAAACCATCACGAATTCCTAATCAAAACACAAAAATATCGCATCGTCGCCTACTTAGCGCACGTTAATCACCTAACGTAGCGTGCGCTAAGTTGCTCCGTTAGCGCGCGCTAGGCAAGAACGTAAGCGCGTGCGCTAATGTGCGGTGGCATGCATTTCAAGCATCGTCTAACACTTCCATCATGACAATGATCAACTCATCTCGAGATTAAGGATTTCATAACAATCATGACATATAATTTAATAGCTCTTCAAGAACACGAATTATCCAAATTCACGTTCATGATCCATAAAATGATAAAATCCGATGTGTTCTAACATCTAAAAATCCTTATTCATCATGTTCTTCGACATACAATTCATATAACTTCAAGAATCACAGTAGCATCACCATAATCGTTACCATACGAAGTAACCAACGACAAAACATCAAAAAATCCGAATTGAAGAAGGGAATTACATCAACATATATCTTGAATTCCATCCAAAACCATACGAAACATATCAATACTCATATATTGATAACAACACTAACTTAGTACGGTAATCCAACTCGTTGTCATGCTCATCAACTTGTTTATATGATAATCATCAACTCAAGAACATCATATACAATCCAAACGAAATCTCAAAGTGAAGAGTAATTACCTTTTTTGAAGGAAAGGATTGATTTCCAAGAATAACCAATGATTTCAAGAACAAAGCTTTACTCCATGATTTCCATCTTTAATCTTGTTAAAGAGGATCATCCCTCAGTGTTTAGGAACTCCAAATGTTCTCACAAGGTTGTCTCTATCGGGTGAAAGGAAAGAAATGGACGAAATGTTTCATGACACCCGTTTGTCCCTTTATATAGAATGCACCACTAGCGTGCGCTAAACCCTTATGTTTAGCGTGCGCTAGCCTTAGCGTGCGCTAACTGACTTTGTTAGCGTGCGCTATCGCACCCGCAGGCTACCGTCTTGCTTCAGAACTACCTTACGTCGTAATGCCCATGCATTAACGTCGTAAATCATCATGTCTAGCGTACGCAAGTCCTTACTCTTAGCGTGCGCTATCCGAAGTTGACTTACTACGGTGTTCACCTACCACTCGCCCCACATTCCGACAAAGATCTCGGCAAGGATAAGATTCCTTGTTGATCGATACATAGTTAGCGTGAGCTAAGCCTATTATTTTAGCGTGCGCTAATACTTCAGACAACAACCGTTGACTTACGAACGTGCGCAAAGCGGCGGGTCCACACGCAGATTCCTTCCGATCTGTATGCACTAGCGTCGCTAACCTATAAACGTAGCGTGCGCTAATCACTGCATCGATAGCGTGCGTTATGCATGAATATCAGCGTGCGCTAATAAGGCTATACTTAGCCATTTTCCGCAGTTCTTGTCCAACGTCTCGACATACCAAAAGCGAACATAAGACACACTGAACACAAACACTGAATCCAATAATATCATCATACGATATACCCAATATCAAAAGTACGACAACCTGATACACAATATCCTCAAATGTAATTGTCGACCAAATACGACAATTATACCGATACTGATATCTCAGTCCTTTATTTATTTTATCTCTACTGTACAGATTCCACGCTGTACAATATAACTCGGATAAAATAATATTAAACATCAGTAGTAGAAATTCCGGATATTACATTCTACACCCCTTAAAATAAGTTTCGTCCTCGAAACTTGCAATCCATCATAGAAAACAAACAAACATACTGTCCAACCCAAAATATCCCAAAACCATCACGACACTGATCAATCATCATTATTCTGAATAGCCAAAACCGCATACTTATAAATACGCAGGTCGACGATCTCCGGAGATACTAGCCAGCGTTCTCACAGATGCAGTCTCAATACGCTACGATCACAATTCCCCGAGTCTCAACAAAATATATCATCTTCGGATGAAACAATCCGCCGAATCAAATCCTGTCACTGTTTACATAATCAAGTCCCAATTCCGATAAGACGAATTATACACAATACATCTCGAAACAACCGCCCAAAACAACGACACGAATTCCAAACACCAACACAAAATCCGAGCGCTCGGATGATCACCAAAAGTGATCAACTAATAAATCAACCGAATTTATCATCAACATGATAAATTTCCAATATGACCAACCGCAGGTCAAAACACAATCGAGAATATCATCAATGTGATAAACTCCAATATTACCAACGAACGATCAACGAAAATCGAGAATACCTTCACACGGTAAACTCCAACACGATCAACACAGAACCACAGAAACAGATATATGAAAGAATAACATTCTCAAAACGTCAAATCAATCACGCACCGTAGATCTCAATAAACATACCCAACTGGCGAACATTTCCCTCGGCATACGAACAACGAGTCGCAAATCGACGAACATACCAATTCATACAAGGAGTGGGAACGACCACTCAATATCCAAAACAACCAGCATGGGGTCACCATCCCCAAATCTACGCTTACAAGGAAATCATTCCAGAATCAGTAAGGTAAAATCGCGCTACTACCATACCAATGGAATCACATAGCACATATGTTCCGGTTTCACAAAATCCCAAGTTTCCAAAATAATATTATGTGCATGAATCTACAACACGCACATATTTCTCTTATCTGATAACTCAACCGATCATCACCGGATAATCAAACTAACATACTGAAGTTCGAATTCCTTTTCCATCGTACCATCAATATGATATGCACTATGCACTAAATGCGTATGTATATCAATCACATTTTCAAAACCAGTTTGAAATCATATATTCTTGTCAAAAGACAAATTTTCGAAAATTCTTTCAAGAGTTTGAAAACTCAAAACATAAATTTTGGTAAGACTACAAAATCAATTTTCGAAAAATTAACTTGGCTCGATGGTGCCAAGTATTTGATATGATTTCCTTCGAATCCACACGATTTGAAGTTTTAAAATGAAAAGTATGCAAATGCTCGACTATATCCATACTCCCGTATACCATTCGGTTCGTCACCAATATCCACCGATATTCCATCGAAAACCACACGATCGAGTTCCAAAATCTCAATATATAAATTCCGACTAAACTCCTTTTCCACACATGACTTGCAACGTCACCATTAACCCATCCTGGATCACCTTAAATATGATATGACAAAATATTGAAACAAATCCACACAAATAAAGACTTCCCGAGAGGTTCAATTTGAACAAGTAAACCAAAGCCTCGAAAGGCGGAAATAACATAGGTAAACGATTGGTAAAGTGTTTTACAAGTCTCGGGAGTTTTAAGAAAAAAGAAAAGCCGTTTGAAACATTAGGGTCTTAGCCCGTAACTGCTCCGCATTACAAAAGGTTTAAAAGTAGAAAACCCCTTTTCGGACTTCAAGTCTGAGTTATAAAACCATTTCAAAATCGATTGGGTCTGCCCAAAATCATTTTCCGTAAATCATCCGTAAAATATTCATTTTGAAAAGTATCATTTTCAAATGCTCAAAAGCAGTTCATGTATCTCAAATGAATTAACATGCTACATGTTCTTCTCAACAATCCATAGTCCTTCTCCCGATTACACAATTCCGTTCCAAAATCTAGCCGATATCGATTTCCAAAATCATAACTTCTCAAGATCATCAATCCTATCCCAACTCTGTCACCTTATATTGAAATGCATAATATCTCCGAGTCTCAAAACATATCAACTTAGAACGGCAAGAAATCTCAATGAAATTCAAAATCCGAATACTTACAGATCGTGAAGCCGACGATTCCCGTGATAATCTTGGCACATGTCTAGACTCAAGAAAATACTCGACATGTATTTTCAAAACTCACGCTTTGCAAACTCGGTGCAACTCAAGAACACAATATATCACGTAAACACCATTTGGAAAAGTTATAACAAGCCCGATTTATACATCGCAAATCCGATAACGCACAAGCCCGAGTGAACAACAAAGACTCACGGCTCTAGTATTTGTCAATCGACAACTCGAATGACGCAACAAAACACGACCCAACTCGACCCAAATGCCTAGGTTTTCTCAACCTAAGCTCCGATACCATATTCTGTAACACCCTGCATTTAATCGGAAATACACGCCGTGGCCCCGAGATGGAACCCACAAGGCTAAAAAGAAATTTTCACAAAACATTTACAAATGCCCAAGAGGCCAACGATTTACTAACTTTAAAAATTCACAAAGACTTATAAAATCCATTTATCAAAACCGTCAGAAACTCATTTGAAATCGCAAGGCCAAACAAATTGATACTCAAAAGTTTAGAAAACGATTTCCAAAGTAACCTCGTTACGAGATACCAAAAGAGCGTCTCAAAATACTCACACAAATGGAAAAGACCAACTAAAACGATACTCTAGCAATGGAAAACAAGAACCAATCAAGAAACTCAATGTACGTAACATGTCCTAGCCAAGATCCTCCAGGAAGCTCATCTCTTCACGACCGCCGCAAGCTCGATACTCCGAGAACCTAAAAGAAATCCCACGACGGGTCACCATAATATCCAACAATGATAAGCTGTCACATCACATTAATAATAACATACCAATGAGAATACAACATAAGAATACGACCAATGTAATCTTACCGCCATAACTTTGCTTACTCAAGTGATTCTCATCGAGTAGCCATTATCACATTTCACATCATGTACTCGATTTACCAATAAACTCGAACATAATATAAGTCTTGTACCTCAAACAATACTCGAGGTTCTCAAACTGTCATAACCAACTCACGATACGGAAATATACCATTTCTGACCAATACGATCCATCGAATAACATCATCAAATCCCAAGAGGATAACCGATCGTCCATCAAGACAAATACCAAAGGAAAATACGGAACATACCTCGAGATATGAAGTGCCACGACAATCATACCAGTCTAATCCGAGATCAGATCCATGCAATACGGACACGGTCCTAACACAAGACCTACAAATGCATACTCATATGACCACGTCAATATGATCATAGCAATAATAATCATGTATACTCAATGGAAATCCGACGATCCAGCGCCCTCAGCATAGATCCCTTTGTTGATCCTATCAGATCAACATAAGGTGGATAACTAACAATACACATGTGAACAACAACACATGATAAAATTAATGATGCGAATTCACCAGATTCCATCAACACAATACTGGTAATCCAACGATCCAGCGCCCTCAGCATAGATCCCCATGATGATCCCGTCGAACCAACGCATGGTGGAAAACCTGTCCAACGATCCAGCGCCCTCAGCATAGATCCCCATGATGATCCCGTCGAACCAACGCATGGTGGACATTCGATCCAGCGCCCTCAGCATAGATCCTCATAATCCCATCTGATTATTTATACAACAAAAACAACATAATATGCATACACATATGCAAATCAACACGTTCATCCACATGAACAACATAACATGCACGACAACATGACATTATACTAGGACTACTTCATGTTCAACAACATGAAAGAAAATGTACGAGACCAAAATAAATAACACTAAACCACAATCAATATGGAATACTTGCCCCGAGTCCTTCGGGAGCAACCTCGATGTCCAATCATCACCGACGATTATCCTCAATGCTCGGAGATCCAAACGTACAATGAACTATAGATACTCATATCTTCGTCTTTATTATAATGTAACCTCGATACTCGAAGTTACCAATAACTGAGATAAAGCATATACATTATGATTTACCTCCCAGAATCGAAAGAACGATATGCAATCCGAATATCCAGAGTTCACAATAATAATCATCGCTATATGCATTATAAACGAAATGAAACTGAAACCATTCATTAAATATTATAACTGAGCAAGTAATAACTTGCCTCGATACCGATACCACGAAGCTGCTGCCAAACACATTGCCTTTGTCTACGAGCTCCTCAGCCCCGATCAAAAGCAATACAATGGACATACTCGAACACGACCGCAATATCCGGTTATAATCACCGATCAGCAATCTCAACCTATCGAAGAAATCAAATAACACATATCCGATAACAATCAACAACTGACAATACTAACCAATCGAACTCAACGGTTCAACACAACCTCGAATAAACACAGTCAGAACCAACCAAGTCAAACCATCACGAATTCCTAATCAAAACACAAAAATACTGCACTGTCTGCCTACTTAGCGCACGTTAATCACCTAACGTAGCGTGCGCTAAGTTGCTCCCGTTAGCGCGCGCTAGGCAGTAAACGTAGCGTGCGCTAATGCTGTGCAGTGGCATGCATTTCAAGCATCGTCTAACACTTCCATCATGACAATGATCAACTCATCTCGAGATTAAGGATTTCATAACAATCATGACATATAATTTAATAGCTCTTCAAGAACACGAATTATCCAAATTCACGTTCATGATCCATAAAATGATAAAATCCGATGTGTTCTAACATCTAAAAATCCTTATTCATCATGTTCTTCGACATACAATTCATATAACTTCAAGAATCACAGTAGCATCACCATAATCGTTACCATACGAAGTAACCAACGACAAAACATCAAAAAATCCGAATTGAAGAAGGGAATTACATCAACATATATCTTGAATTCCATCCAAAACCATACGAAACATATCAATACTCATATATTGATAACAACACTAACTTAGTACGGTAATCCAACTCGTTGTCATGCTCATCAACTTGTTTATATGATAATCATCAACTCAAGAACATCATATACAATCCAAACGAAATCTCAAAGTGAAGAGTAATTACCTTTTTGAAGGAAAGGATTGATTTCCAAGAATCACCAATGATTTCAAGAACTAAGCTTTACTACATTATTTCCATCTTTAATATTGTTTTAGTGTTTCATCCCTGTGTGTTTAGGAACTCCATTTGTTCTCACTAGGTTGTCTATTTGTGGTTAAAGTAAAGAAATGGAAGTAATGTTTATTGACACCCGTTTGTCCCTTTATATAGAATGCACCACTAGCGTGCGCTAAACCCTTATGTTTAGCGTGCGCTAGCCTTAGCGTGCGCTAATCGACTTTGTTAGCGTGCGCTATCGCACCCGCAGGCTACCGTCTTGCTTCAGAACTACCTTACGTACGTAATGCCCATGCATTAACGTCGTAAATCATCATGTCTAGCGTACGCAAGTCCTTACTCTTAGCGTGCGCTATCCGAAGTTGACTTACTACGGTGTTCACCTACCACTCGCCCCCACATTCCGACAAAGATCGGCAAGGATAAGATTCCTTGTTGGTCGATACATAGTTAGCGTGCGCTAAGCCTAATATTTTAGCGTGCGCTAATACTTCAGGACAACAACCGTTGACTTACCAGAACGTGCGCCGAAAGCAGCCGGGTCCACACGCAGATTCCTTCCGATCTGTATGCACTAGCGTACGCTAACCTATAAACGTAGCGTGCGCTAATCACTGCGATAGCGTGCGTTATGCATGAATATCAGCGTGCGCTAATAAGGCTATACTTAGCCATTTTCCGCAGTTCTTGTCCAACGCCTCGACATACCAAAAGCGAACATAAGACACACTGAACACAAACACTGAATCCAATAATATCATCATACGATATACCCAATATCAAAAGTACGACAACCTGATACACAATATCCTCAAATGTAATTGTCGACCAAATACGACAATTATACCGATACTGATATCTCAGTCCTTTATTTATTTTATCTCTACTGTACAGATTCCACGCTGTACAATATAACTCGGATAAAATAATATTAAACATCAGTAGTAGAAATTCCGGATATTACATAAATTACCTCAAAGCCGGAGACAACATCCTTTCCACGAACAACATCCCTGAACGAATACACAGTTATACGAATAATCCCGAAATAGGTATAGTCCATTTATACCAACAAACCACCATCCCGACATCAATATCGACACGATAACTATCCTCGATATCTGATATTCTATATCCTTGACCAAAGATAACTCACGTCTTCCTTGAACACAATTAAATCATATACCTTATGATTTAATACAAACCAGAGCACGATATACAACTCATTAATCAACAATTTACCTTTCTAACAACATTGCTATATGAATTATAAATGAAATGAAAATGAAACCATTTATCAAATATTATAAACTGAACAAGTATAAACTTGCCTCGATACCGATACCACGAAGCCGTTACCAAAATCCATTGCCTTTGTCTACGAGCTCCTCAGCCCCGACCAAAAGCAATTTACGAACTCTTCGACCTCAACCGCAACACAATGGTCATAATCCACGATCAAAACATCACAACCTATTGCAATAATCAATTAACAACAATCCGATAACAATCAATAACTGACATAGCCAACCAAGCGACTCAACGGCTCAACAATACCCCGATCCTAAACAAAACCAAACAATACAACTCAAACAAATACGAACTCATATCCACGATACAAGTCGTAACTCGATGATCACAAATAACAATCAATAACCGATCAACAAGCACAACGGTTCTACAATATACCGATTAAACATAAATCCGAACAACCAAATCAATCGATCACGAATTCAAAACCACAATACGATTCCACAATCCGAATATCATATCCATAGTCTATTTAAACCAACAAGGGTCTAACATTACCGATTCCAAATTCAATCTTAAATACAATTACATGTTTCCTCCTTGTATAATCATAATAAAATCCAATTACCGATTATCATCATCAACCCGGACAATCCGATTAATTCAACATCATAAATAACCATATTCCAAGGGTTTCAAATAATTCCATTATCCGAATTGAACACTTATTCAATAAGTATGATTTCCAAATTCAAACATGAATAATAATTCTCATCAAACTCGAAATCATATTCGTATTCCTATACGAATATTGTACCAAGATACATAACTTAGTTCTAAATGTGAATATTCCATATTCATATCCAAAACACCAACACTTTAAAACGTATTCATCAAATCAATGATCAATTCATCTCGACATTAAGGATTTTATAACATATTCGACTCCAACTTCAAATCCAAATACGAAGACAAAACTCCTTCTTGTTCATACTTGTAAATTCGTAGAAAACAATTTACCAATTATTATCGTGAATAATCACATTCCAAATTATCCGAAATCCTTCCAAAATCATAACATGTAACTCAAGAGTTCTTCAAGAACACGAATTATCCAAATTCACGTTCATAATCCATAAAACAACATAACCCGATGTTTTCTAACATCTAAACAACCCTTAATCATAATTCAAGGTGTATATAATCATGTTCTTCAACATATACTTCTCATAACATCATGAATCGCAACAAACCACCAAGAACATCGAGAATACCACGATTCCATAATCATAACAACATAATCGAATCATTTGATCACCAATTCATTATCTTTCTTTAACAAAATTCCCATAATTACCAAGAATCATAACAACAATATCATTTCAACCATCATTCATACGAAAACGTGTAGAATTTTCCAAGTTCTACTCATTGAGACATTTCATCGAACACTTTGAAGGCATAGTCCAATTCAATCGATTATTCAAAGAAATACTCGATTTCTTTCCACAAAACTTCAAGAACAACGAATAATCTCAAGAATACAACAAGATTCCATCAATAACCTGAGTTAAAACGAATCAAATCGGCCAAAACATCAAGAAACTCCAAAAATATCCAAAACCAAGTGTTTAGGTGTTCTTACCTTCGATCCGGGTGGAAGATGATGTTAATCCATGACTCCAACTTCCAAAACATATTGCTAGATGAAGATATTACTCAAATCCATCCACTTTGATGAAGAAATCGCGAAGAAACGAAGAGAAAACATGAAAATGGCCGGATGACTCGGTCCAGGCCTTTAAATAGGCGGAACCTGCCGGACCGTTACGTACGTAACCGGCCACTGCCTTACGTACGTAACCGGCCATGGCCTGCTCACTGCCCAGTTCTGTCGGAACCCTTACGTACGTAACCGGCAGCTGGCTTACGTACGTAACTGGCCCTTACGGCCGTAACCGGCCACTGCCTTACGTACGTAATCGGCCAGTCCTAGCCATCCCTGCGAGTCACTGCCGACCGTGATCGGCCACCCCCACGAGACACTGTCGACCATGCTCGGCCATCCAGTTCATCTCGGCCACGACTCGACCAGCCGCCCCGTAACGTACGTAACACTTAATCCGTTGCGTACTTAATACGTACGTTGACTTGCTACAGTATTATAATCGTATTACGTACGTAATACACCCTGTATAACGTATGTAACTCCATCCGTTGACTCACCTGTCCACATCTGCGCCGGAAGCTGCCGACCACGGGCCCCACTGTCTGATTCCTCTTGTTACGTACGTTATGTACACTATATAACGTACGTAAGCTAACACATTTTACATACGTAAGCTCCAAGGCTTAACGTACGTAATGGCTTTTATACTTAGCCAAAAATCCAACTGTTCCTGTCCGACGTCTCGACATACAAAATACAAACATACGGCATACTGGATACACATACTAAATCCAAAAATATTCTCATACGGTATACCTGATATCCGAATCAGTTCAACCTCATACTGTAATACCCAGTTGTAATTCAGTAATTATCACTCAGTAATTATCATTCAGTAATGGATACTCAGTAATTTCATTCATCATTGATCATTTGTCACTCTTATTCAGTCATGGTATTCATCATTCAGAGTAATCGTATCGTGTATCAATCGTCATTCATCACTAATCTGATTGGAGTTTCGTGCCGTGTTTATCATCATTGTCATTTTCGTTGCAAGCTGTGCTTGAGGAGTAGAGCACGCTACATACTCCTTTTAGCGTACGCTAATTGGGTATAGGTAGCGCACGCTACCGCTCGGCTTTAGCGCACGCTAAGGCTACCTTGGCTGCAGTCCAGAAGGTACTGGACTGCAGGTGAGAATAATTGTAGCGCACGCTACGAGTGGTAAGTAGCGCGCGCTATTGGGTTGTAGTAGCGCACGCTATATGTGTGGAGTAGCGCGCGCTAGGGACGGATCAGGTTGAGTCCAGTGGCTACTGGACTGCATTGGGTTAATTCATAGCGCACGCTATGCTTTGTTGTTAGCGTACGCAACCGATATATTAGCGCACGCTAAATAATGGTTGTAGCGCACGCTATCGAGGTTAGATCAGAGGGCAGATGGTTTTCTGGACTCCAGTACTGGGCGTTAAATATTTCGCTAGCGCACGCTAACAATGGATATTAGCGCACGCTAGTAGTATGGCCGTAGCGCACGCTACAAAGAGGTACGTAGCGCGCGCTACCGTGTTCGGACAGTGGGTACTGGACTACCCAAATTACTCGTTAGCGCACGCTATGCACAAGGACTAGCGCACGCTAACCTGGTCTGAGTATAAATTGGACAGTTAGTCAGACTTCGTCATTTGTTCATCTCATTTCACTCCTTCGGTATTTTTGGGCGATTTCGAGCGATTCGGAGAGGGTTCTTCGAGGTGTAATCATCAATCATCATCTTCAAGCTCATCTTTCGGATTGATCATCATTTCATCATCTTCATCACATCGAATCAAAGGTATTAATCTCTTGGATCTAGAAGTTCGGATTTTTTTGGGTTTTCCTTCCGATTTCTTCGTGTGAGCTTGGATTATCATTGGAATATGTTAGATATGAATTATCTACCTTGGATAAATATATTCCTACGGATTTAATGGTTATTTTTCGGAATTATTACAAGAACCCTTGGGGTTGACTTCGGTTAATTGGGGATTTTCCGATTGAGGTTGTTGTAATCATGAATTATGGATTCCTAATGGATTATTGATATCCTTGAAGTGTTTTGTTAGTTCGAAATACTCATTTTGGTGTGGGTTTCGACATATTCGGGATTGGATATTTCCGAAGTTGTGCGGTCGGTTATGTATTCGTTGGAATGCCCAATGAGTTCGATTATCGTTGTTTCGACCTTTGGGTTAGTCGTGTTTTTTTGTTTGATGCGTGTATTGAACGGTTGTTGGTAATTATTGTTATTCAAGGTTGTTCGAGCGACCGGTATTTTCACTTAGGACGTTGTTCGTGGACGGACATTCTTCATCGGTATTGTGTAAGTTGATTCTTACTCGGTTAAAAGGATATTCATTCCTTTTGTTGTTGATCATTCATAATCATAACTCATTCATCATTGTATTAATCATTTTGAGACTTGTAATTGTCGGATAATCATTTCATTAACGAGGAACGGCGGTTCCAATCATTTCATTGAAAACTATCAATCACTTCATTATCACTTTCGTATCGGTGAGTCATTCTTGACTTTGTCGGATTATTATTATTCATTGATATTCATTATGGTCATTCTTGTTCATATGACCTTCTGGGTTCATATTGCGTGGCCGGGTGCGGATGTGTGGAATTTTTAGTCGGGCACGTGATGGCCATGTATTGGGAGTGATACATTGGACTGTGCACACGGTAATGATTACCTCCGTGAGACTAATTAGGTACAAGGACGGGTGTGTCCGGTCATCCATCTTGTACACTTGCACAGAACACTACGGGCGTACTATGATGCTCCTCTTCAGCGTAATTCATAACTAAGGATATTTCATAACTTCAGTTAAATCATGTTTGTGTATTTTCAACCCTTGAGGATTGTTGTTCTGTAATCGACTTCGTTGGGGATTTTGTTTTCGTGTCACGGCAAGGCAAAGGCACGGAAGAGCATGTTGACGGCGATTTAGTCCCGATGATACTAGTAGGGGGCCCTACCATTCCGTTTGTTCACCATTTTCATCATTTCGATTATTTCGTCATTTGTATTTTCCGCTGCAAATTCCGTTTGTAATGTTTAATTATTCAGGGTGGTGTATTTTATCTTCATATAAAATACACTAGTATTCGGTATTGTCCTGGTGTGTGGTACTTAAACTCCTCATCGGAGTGTTTGGTAATATAATGTGGTTCGGTACTACAATTATATTATTTAATTCATCATTTTCATTTGCACAGTGGGTCCCAGTCGGGGATTCACGGCACTGTAATATCCGCCTAGTTTGGGGTGTTACAGAGTTGGTATCGGAGCGTGGTTTTGAATACTACCCTCCAAGTCATGTCTCATTTGAAATCATCGTCATCGGACTAGTATCATTGGACTTTCGCGTCACGTGTGACCTGTGCAAATGCCGAGCCAATCAGACCAAGAACTGTAAGATTTCTAATGCCATGGTATAATTTCTGGCAATAGTCATTCATTCATAATTCATCAGTTAACAATCCTCAATCATCATTGTCATTTTGACCAGGACGGTCAGGTTAACTCATTAATCAGTCAATTCATTTCATTGTTCAGTTGTTGATCAGGATGATCGAATCATTAATCTTGTTAACTCATTCAAGATAATCATTTCAGTAACTTCATCAGATAATCATGTCACGTCAATCAATCATTCATGTAATCGCTGTATTTGAGCGCGTATGCTCATTTTCATCATTTCATAATATAATCATAATGTGATACTCATGCGAGATGTATAATCATCATATGACTTTCCACTTCAGTATGGAAAGGGCTGGCAGAGGACGTGGAGGACGAGGCCGTGGAGCGGGCCGAATCCCGAGAACTCGTGCAAATACCCGTGCAAATGCCAGGAATAATGCTAATTCATCGAGCAGCGACGCTGCCACTCATTCACCTGGACGCGATCATTCACTATCGGGGAGTCGTACTCGGGACACGACTCAGTCAGAGGGTGTCCGGGTTGACCCACTCGCTTTTATGCAGGGCATGATGGCCCAAATGACCCAGATGGCTCAGTTGATGGAGACGATGCATAACTCCGTCAATCGGGACCGCAGCTCCTCCGCCGCAACCTCGGAGGCAAGAGAGGAATGTGAGTAATATCATCGGCGATATCTCGCCGAGGCCACCTACTTTTGAGGGCCTGCCTCGAGCCGGCAGATATCATTCATTGGCTCGAGCATTTCGAGAAGTTGTTTGCTATGGTAGAGTGTCCCGAGGGACACAAAGTTTCGTTGCGGCTTACTACCCGGGTAAGAGCGCACATTCTTGGTGGTTATCATTGAAGCCCACCGAAGGATCTTGTACTTGGGATCGATTCAAGACTCTCATGATGGAGAGGTATTATCCGGCCCCACTCGGAGAGGCCAAGCTGTCGGAATTGCTCACCCCGACCCCTCGGCAGACGAGGATGTTCTCGCCATTGCCGAAATTTCAGAACTTCTTCCTTTCGCCTCATCCATCATTCATTCGAGGCGGATAAGATCAAATATTTCAAAGAAGAGGTCAAACCCCGTATGAGACTTGATTTAATCATAATTGCACCACGTTGGTGAATTCATTGAGAAAGCTCTCACCTACGAGCTATCGCTAAAGAGATTGCTAAGCAAAGAACCTTCGTCTCGCTAGCAAGAAATCGAAGAATCGAAATCACCAAGGCGGTCGACAACTTTCAAGAAACCCCGTGCGGGCTCGCTTTTCCGAGCGACCTCCAGGTCGTCTAAACCCGCGAATCTCGGCCGCGAGCGGCGCTCGGCCATCACTGTTACAACCGTGGGGATCTTGGTCATGTCAAGACTAAGTGTCCGAGACATCACGTGTCATAATCGTGGAATTGTGGGATATAAGGCCCGTTTTGCCGTAGGGACTCCAAACCTACTCGACGTCATCTCGGGCCCCTAAGCGGTCTGCTCGTAATCAGGCCACTCAATCGGCGTCGTTTAAAACGACGGGAGCGACTAAAGGTGGAGCTTTTAGCCGCCAGACGGAGCGTCCGGTGCTGGGACTAGCAAGCCCCGGATTTATGAGATGAAGAAGACCGATGATCCAGAGGCCCGAATGATCTCAAGTACACTCGATATTCTATCTCAACCTGTGTGTACTCTTTTCGATACCGTGCATCGCATTCATTCATTTCCGAGTCATGTTTGAGTAGACTACGTGCAGGTAGTGCTACTAGTTGTGAGCCTTATGTCATTGGACTACCCGATGGTAGACGAATTATCGTAATCGTGAGATTCGTAATTGTCCGATTCGCCATGGTCGTATGGCCGGCGGACCTAATCGTGGTAGATTTGCCGAGGGACGATGTCATCCTCAGGTATTGATTGGATGGATCGTCATGATGCCATCATTAGTGTCCGTAGCGCATGGTCACTATCATTTCGCATTTATGGGGTTGAATGTGTGTTTCGGGAGGTAATCCCTACTGCTGGTAAGGTCATTAATTCGATGAAAGCTGTAAGGTTACTCAATCAGGGATGTGTCGGTTATTGGTGCTATATGGCCAAAACCGAGAAGTCATCAGTAATGTTAACGGATATTCCGGTGGTGAGGGAATATGCCGATGTTTTTCCAGACGAGTTACCTGGTTTGCCTCCATAGAGGGATGTGGAATTCACGATTGAGTTGGAGCCTGGTACGTCCCCGATATCGAAGGCGCCGTACCGGATGGCCCCGACCGAGATGCAGGAATTAAAGAACCAACTTGAGGAGTTGTTCGAGAAAGGTTATATCCGACCGAGTGCGTCCCCGTGGGGAGCACCAGTGTTGTTTGTCAAGAAGAAGGATGGTTCATTCCGCTTATGTATTGATTATCGGGAGTTGAACAGGGTGACGATCAAGAATAAGTATTCCTTACCCCGTATTGACGATCTCTTAGATCAACTTCAGGGAGCTTCAGTATTTTCCAAGATCGACTTAAGATCTGGATATCATCGGGCCATGGATTCGAGAGTCGGATATCGCGAGGACGGCGTTTCGAACACGCTATGGTCACTATGAGTTTGTGGTTATGCCGTTTGGATTGACTAATGCACTGCGGTATTCATGGAGTTAATGAATCGGGTTTTCATCGACTTTTGGATCGCTTTGTTGTTGTCTTCATCGACGACATTTTGATTTATTCTCGTGACCGGGAGGAACACGAGTTCCACCTTCATCAAGTGCTAGACGTGTTGAGACGAGAACAACTTTATGGGAAGTTTTCCAAATGTGAGTTCTGGATGTCCGAAGTGACTTTTCTCGGTCATGTAATTTCATCAGACGGAGTTCGTGTCGACCCTCAGAAGACGGAGGCTATTCGAGATTGGCTACCTCCGAAGAATGTTAAGGAAATCCGAAGTTTCCTCGGATTAGCGGGTTATTATCGGCGATTTGTAGAGGGATTTTCTAGAATCGCTCAACCCTTAACGAACCTTTTGCGGAAGGATAAGAAATACACGTGGTCCGAAGCGTGTCAACGGAGTTTTGAGGAACTCAAGAGTCGGTTAATGTCAGCACCTGTACTTTCCTTGCCGCAGGGGACGGAAGGATTTGTGGTCTATAGTGATGCGTCCGGACAGGGTCTCGGATGTGTGCTCATGCAGAACGGGAAAGTTATTGCCTATGCTTCACGGCAATTGAGGCCTTACGAGGTTAATTATCCGACCCACGACCTGGAGCTAGCAGCCGTGGTGTTCGCTTTGAAGATTTGGCGTCATTACCTTTATGGCGTCACCTGTCAGATATTCACCGATCATAAGAGCTTAAAGTATATATTTACTCAGAAGAAGTTAAATATGCGTCAGAGACGGTGGTTGGAATTAATCAAAGATTATGATATCGATATCCGCTATCACCCGGGCAAGGCGAACGTTGTCGCCGACGCCTTGAGTCGTAAGTCCGTTCAGGAGCAGATGCTTGCCCGTTTAATGTTCGAAGGAGCTTCAAATAGGAATTCCTTAGACCCGAGATCGAGGTCTGGCTTCAGCGAGTTCAAGGGCAGCTTTGTATGTTAGAGATTTCATCATCACTCGAGGAGGCAATTCGAGAGAATCAGGGTTCGGACCCATCATTGTTGCGCATCCGAGAGGATGTGGCTCAGGGGAAGGCCCCTGGATTTGTGGTCCACGAGGATGGACTTTTGAGGTTTAACAATCGGTTGTGCGTACCGGCAAATGACGAGTTGAAAAACTCGATTTTGAAAGAAGCTCATGCTACCTCTTATTCCGTTCATCCGGGGTCTAGCAAGATGTACAAGGACTTGAAACAAAATTACTGGTGGAGTAATATGAAGCGAGAAGTCACAGAATTTGTTTCGAGATGCTTAATCTGTCAACAAGTTAAGATTGAACATCGCCGACGGCGGTATGTGAAACCTCTTCCTATTCCCGAATGGAAGTGGGAAGACATTTCTATGGATTTCATCACGAGTTTGCCGACGAGTCGTCGTGGCATGAATACGATCTGGGTGATCGTGGACCGCTTAACTAAATCAGCTCATTTCCTTGAGATCAAGGAGACGTGGGGTCCCGAGAGACTTGCTCAACTGTTCATCAAAGAGATAGTCGACCGCACGGTACTCTAAAAGTATCGCTTCGATCGTGACGGACGGTTTGTGTCGCATTTTGGAAATCGATTCATCGTGCTATGGGAACTCGGCTTAATCTCGCATCGCTTTTCATCCTCGGTCAGACGGACAATCGAGAGGACCATTCGGACATTAGAGGACATGTTGAGGGCATGCCCTCGATTGGAAAGACGATTGGGAAGCCCAACTACCATTGATCGAGTTCACGTATAATAATAGTTGGCATGCTTCGATCAAGATGGCACCTTACGAGGCCTTGTATGGTCGCGTTGTCGATCTCCGTTGTGTTGGGACGACTTATCGTAATCAATCGCACCGAGCCCGATATGCTTATAGCCGCCCGTGAGAAGGTAGCTTTGATCGAGTCGTTTGTTGATGACTCGAGTCGGCAAATCATATGCGTATAACCGCTGCCGACCATTAGAGTTCGAGGCTGGTGACCATGTGTTGGTCAAGGTATCCCCGAGTCGTGGTATCTTCCGTTTTGGGAAGAGGGGAAAGTTGAGTCCGAGATTCATTGGACCGTTTGAGATTTTGGATCGAGTGGGCGAGTTAGCTTATCGATTGGCTTTACCCCCGGCGTTGAGCCGAATTCATAATGTGTTTCATGTCTCTCAGTTGCGGAAGTATGTTGCCGACCCGAGTCACATACTTCAGTTCGATGAAATCGAGATTGCCGATGATCATTCATATGAGGAACGTCCTATACGAGTTTTAGAGCGGCGAATCAAGCAGTTGAGGAATAAGACGATTCCTTTGGTTAAAATTCAGTGGTCTAGACACAGAGTCGAAGAGGCTACTTGGGAAACCGAGGATAGTATGCGGGAGAGTTATCCCGAGTTGTTTGACCCATAGTTTCGGGGACGAAACTCTTTTAAGGGGGGGTGTATGTAATACCCAGTTGTAATTCAGTAATTATCACTCAGTAATTATCATTCAGTAATGGATACTCAGTAATTTCATTCATCATTGATCATTTGTCACTCTTATTCAGTCATGGTATTCATCATTCAGAGTAATCGTATCGTGTATCAATCGTCATTCATCACTAATCTGATTGGAGTTTCGTGCCGTGTTTATCATCATTGTCATTTTCGTTGCAAGCTGTGCTTGAGGAGTAGCGCACGCTACATACTCCTTTTAGCGTACGCTAATTGGGTATAGGTAGCGCACGCCGCCGCTTTAGCGCACGCTAAGGCCGCACCCGTAAGGTACCGGATCGGCAGGTGAGAATAATTGTAGCGCACGCTACGAGTGGTAAGTAGCGCGCGCTATCGGGTTGTAGTAGCGCACGCTATATGTGTGGAGTAGCGCGCGCTAGGGACGGATCAGGTTGAGTCCAGTGGCTACTGGACTGCATTGGGTTAATTCACAGTGCACGCTATGCTTTGTTGTTAGCGTACGCAACCGATATATTAGCGCACGCTAAATAATGGTTGTAGCGCACGCTATCGAGGTTAGATCAGAGGGCAGATGGTTTTCTGGACTCCAGTACTGGGCGTTAAATATTTCGCTAGCGCACGCTAACAATGGATATTAGCGCACGCTAGTAGTATGGCCGTAGCGCACGCTACAAAGAGGTACGTAGCGCGCGCTACCGTGTTCGGACAGTGGGTACTGGACTACCCAAATTACTCGTTAGCGCACGCTATGCACAAGGACTAGCGCACGCTAACCTGGTCTGAGTATAAATTGGACAGTTAGTCAGACTTCGTCATTTGTTCATCTCATTTCACTCCTTCGGTATTTTTGGGCGATTTCGAGCGATTCAGAGAGGGTTCTTCGAGGTGTAATCATCAATCATCATCTTCAAGCTCATCTTTCGGATTGATCATCATTTCATCATCTTCATCACATCGAATCAAAGGTATTAATCTCTTGGATCTAGAAGTTCGGATTTTTTTGGGTTTTCCTTCCGATTTCTTCGTGTGAGCTTGGATTATCATTGGAATATGTTAGATATGAATTATCTACCTTGGATAAATATATTCCAACTGATTTAATGGTTATTTTTCGGAATTATTACAAGAACCCTTGGGGTTGACTTCGGTTAATTGGGGATTTTCCGATTGAGGTTGTTGTAATCATGAATTATGGATTCCTAATGGATTATTGATATCCTTGAAGTGTTTTGTTAGTTCGAAATACTCATTTTGGTGTGGGTTTCGACATATTCAGGATTGGATATTTCTGAAGTTGTGCGGTCGGTTATGTATTCGTTGGAATGCCCAATGAGTTCGATTATCGTTGTTTCGACCTTTGGGTTAGTCGTGTTTTGTTGTTTGATGCGTGTATTGAACGGTTGTTGGTAATTATTGTTATTCAAGGTTGTTCGAGCGACCGGTATTTTCACTTAGGACGTTGTTCGTGGACGGACATTCTTCATCGGTATTGTGTAAGTTGATTCTTACTCGGTTAAAAGGATATTCATTCCTTTTGTTGTTGATCATTCATAATCATAACTCATTCATCATTGTATTAATCATTTTGAGACTTGTAATTGTCGGATAATCATTTCATTAACGAGGAACGGCGGTTCCAATCATTTCATTGAAAACTATCAATCACTTCATTATCACTTTCGTATCGGTGAGTCATTCTTGACTTTGTCGGATTATTATTATTCATTGATATTCATTATGGTCATTCTTGTTCATATGACCTTCTGGGTTCATATTGCGTGGCCGGGTGCGGATTTGTGGAATTTTTAGTCGGGCACGTGATGGCCATGTATTGGGAGTGATACATTGGACTGTGCACACGGTAACGATTACCTCCGTGAGACTAATTAGGTACAAGGACGGGTGTGTCCGGTCATCCGTCTTGTACACTTGCACAGAACACTACGGGCGTACTATGATGCTCCTCTTCAGCGTAATTCATAACTAAGGATCTTTCATAACTTCATTAAATCATGTTTGTGTATTTTCAACCCTTGAGGATTGTTGTTACGTAATCGACTTCGTTGGGGGATTTTGTTTTCAGGTCACGGCAAGGCAAAGGCACGGGAAGAGCATGTTGACGGCGATGAGTCCCAGTGATACTAGTAGGGGGCCCCAGTCATTCCGTTTGTTCAGTCATTTTCAGTCATTTCAGTTATTTCTGTCATTTGTATTTTCCGCTGCAAATTCCGTTTGTAATGTTTAATTATTCAGGGTGGTGTATTTTATCTTCATATAAAATACACTAGTATTCGGTATTGTCCTGGTGTGTGGTACTTAAACTCCTCATCGGAGTGTTTGGTAATATAATGTGGTTCGGTACTACAATTATATTATTTAATTCATCATTTTCATTTGCCTGGTGGGTCCCAGTCGGGGATTCACGGCACTGTAATATCCGCCTAGTTTGGGGTGTTACACATACAACATATCCTGAATATATCTGTCAAACAAAAACGATAATCACACCAGTATAACTGTCTCGGTTCTCAATTTATTTTATCCATACTGTATAGATACCAAACTATACAGTATATCTCAGATAAAATAAAGCGAAAAATTTATACTGAAAATCTGGGTATTACACCCGCTGAGTAAATATGTATTTCAGACTTTTATGATCGGTAAAAATCTGACATGCAGAGCCGAAAAGGTAGTGACGCTAAATCTTGAGCGCAAAAACAACTGCCGCTAACTCCAAATCATGAGTAGGGTAGTTCAGCTCATACGGCCTCAACTGTCTCGACGCATAGGCAATGGTCTTGCCGTGCTGCATCAATACGCACCCAAGACCCTGACCCGAAGCATCACTATAAACGGCAAAACCCTCGTTGCCACATGGCAACGCCAAAACCGGGGCTGAGGTCAAATGCTTCTTCAGTTCCTCAAAACTCAACTGCCTCGTCATTCCGCATTTAACTTCTCAGATTTCTGGAGCAACTGTGTAAGTGGCCGAGCTAGTTTCGAGAAACCCTCGACGAACCTATGGTAGTAACCGGCCAAGCCCAAGAAACTACGGATCTCCTTCACATTCTTGGGCGGCGCCCAATCCAACACTGCCTCAATCTTCTGCGGATCCACACGAACCCCCTCGGCAGAAATCATGTGACCTAAAAACGTCACTTCCTTCAGCCAGAACTCACATTTCGAGAACTTCGCATAGAGTTGCTCGGTCCTCAAAATGTCTAACACCACTCGGAAATGATGGGCATGCTCCTCCTCGTTCCTCGAATAAATAAGAATATAGTCAATGAAGACGACGACACACTTATCCAAATACTCGATAAAGACTTTGTTCATCAACTGCATGAACACCGCCGGCGCATTAGTTAACCCAAAAGGCATAACTACGAACTCATAATGTCCGTATCTCGTCCGAAAAGCTGTTTTCGGTACTTCAGACTCCCTCACCCGGAGCTGATAGTACCCCGATTTCAAATCAGTCTTCGAGAACACCACAGCTCCCTGCAACTGATCGAACAATTCATCAATTCTCGGCAAATGATACTTGTTCTTGATGGTCACCTTGTTTAGTTCGCGATAGTCGATACACAAACGCAGTGAACCATCCTTCTTTCGCACAAACAGGACCGGTGCGCCCCAAGGCGAGGCGCTCGGTCGAACATACCCTGACTCAAGAAGCTCGCTCAACTGCTTCGTCAATTTGGACATCTCTGAAGGTGCCATGCGATACGTCGCCTTCGAAATAGGAGCCGCGCCCGGCTTTAACTCTATAGCAAATTCGACCTCATGATCCGTTGGCAATCCCGGTAACTCATCAGGAAATACATCAGGAAACTCACTAAAGATTGGAATCGACGAAAGCTCGACTCCACCACTCTCCGCCTTCAAGGCGTAGCACCAATAACCAGTACACCCCTTTCGCAAGAGTCTCATCGCCTTCAAGGCGTTAATAACTAACTTCTGGTTTCCCCTCTTTTGCCCCGCGAAAGAGTGCTCGGTGCCATCCTCGGCTAACATAGTGATGATCCTCGTGCGGTAGTTCATGATTGCACCATTCTGCTCGAGCCAATCATCCCCAAGAATCAAATCCTCACCCTCAATACCCACAACAATAATATTAGAGGGCCAAACCCTCTCACAAATAAACACAGAACAGTCCCGGATCTCTCGATCACCGACAATTCTATCACCGTTAGGGAGTTTAATGATGAAAGGCTCGCAAGGTGACAAGCAGTCGAGACTCAAACGGCGTACACACTCTAGAGAAATGAATAAATGCGTAGCACCCGAATCAAAAAGCACACTGACAGGATGGAAATGGATATGAACGGTACCTGTCGCCACAGTAGCTGCTGGGTCATCGGCCCTCCTCATCTCATAGATACGCGGCTGGGCAGAGCCGACACTGGAAGCTCCTCCCCTAGCGGGCTGACCCCGACCCCTACCTCGGCCGGCACTCGGTGGAGGCGGCGGAGCAAATGAGCCCTGGTTCACACTCGGCTCCATAGGTGCTGGGTAAGAAGAACGGGCGCAGCGAAGCTGTCTGATCTGATTGACACGTTGTTAGTGTAACTATCGCAAGTGCACGATATCGTATCAAGTAGTAAAGTGGACTTTTTGAGTCTGGTTTATCGATCCCACAAGGAAGTTTGGTTATAATTTAAATTATACACTATTAGTCTATTTTTATAGATACTAATATGAGTGAAACACACAATTAAAAAGTGTGGTTTAATATTTGCAAAGAAAATGCAATAATAGTTCTAATATTATAAGGAAATAAAAAGATAGCAATAATAATAGATTGATTAACAATAAAATGAAATAGTTGGGATTACAAACATAGTTCGTCATTAATTATAAAAGATGTATAGGAGATCATAAGATGAATTTACTTATTATGTTGTGTAGATTCGATTTTCCTTAAAAAGACGGTTTCTCTTTCGAACTATAAAATGCCCCTTACATATTGAATCAATACACTATATTTCTATGTTGATTGGCTTCAATACATAGCATTAGGATTTATAAAAATAACTCAAAGAATCATCTAAGAACTAGAGGTATATTTCTATCCCCTAGAACAACTTAGAGTGAAGATCATTTGATCTAATCAAACATATTTTCTTTCGAAACATATGAAGACCATAAATATCATCATTTATTGGCCAAATAAATAAAGATTGTTAAAACAATGAAAATCACACACAATAATAAGTAATTCACAATAGATCTTTTATACGAACATAAATAACATGACTAACCTTATTTATAATCCCAACTAAATGTTACTTAGCCCATGAAGGGTTTATTATACATATTACAAGCTTTTGTGGTCATTATTAGTTGAATCAAGAGAAAGAATTGATCCTAACTCCCTTAGTAGATAAAGGAGATAGAAGCAATAAACTCTCTGAACAACATATGCTATACCACACTTACAAAGATCACTCAAGAACACAAGTGTGTTCTTCTCACAAAAAGAAAAGTTTACAAAAAATGAAAAATTATAATATGAATGATGAATGATGAAGGATCTAAGGGGTCTATTTATACACCTAAAGTCATATAATAGCTCCAAAACTCCAGCATTATTACATTAGATCGGATCAATGCCAGCCATCCCCTCAATAATACACAAAAAGTATAAAAAATTAGACAAATCATAACAATCTGTCAAGAGTTACGGCCGTAACATTCAGGAGTTACGGCCGTAACTAGGGTGACTTACGGCCATAACCTTCTGTAGTTACGGCCGTAACTTGGCTTCGTAAATTTGCTCACTGGATGCTTTGATAGTTACATTTTCAGCCCAGAATTTCTCAGACTTTACGTTTTTGCCCCAAAATCTTCTTCGAATGATAACTTTTGATATATAACTCTGATTTTGAATCCGGAAAGACTGCCGAATTCGTCTCGGAAAGCCCTACAACATGAATATATCAAAATTCAACAAAGAGAATATTTAATAAACATGTTATTTCTTGAGTAAATCAGTTATTTAATCCGATCATCATCCGATAAAAATAAAATTATTAAAACTAATTAATTAAAAGCAAACAACGAGTAGACTAGCTCAATTATGGGTGAATTTTATCGATACAAACCATGGATAAGTGTACAAAACTGACACTTATCACACCCCCAAACTTGAATTCTTGCTAGTCCCGAGCAAGACACTTTATTATTCATGCTCCAAAAATAAAAATAAGAAAAATTAATACTCACATAAATTAAAATATAAAAAGAGAAAAAGAGATCAAAATGCCATTAATACACAACAACCAACTTTATACAGTAGATAGAAATGAATCAAGATTCAAAATAAATCTACTAATGATTTTGAAGATAAAACACGGTTTTTATTTTGTAATTTCAAATTCAAGGTTTCCCCCCCCAAAAGGTTGATTGTTTCTTTCCCACTCGTGATACACACGACTCCCTTTAATGGTTGCTCTCGATCACTCATTTATTTTTCGACTCAATATGAAGAAGAATTTCATTGGCGTCATCAAATATTGTGATTTTTCACGAAATTGAGTGTATTGAAATTCAACCGCTAATTAATTCAAATCTGCTCATAAACTACATCCCTTAGTGATAGCTTTCACACCGTTATTTGCTAACGTGTAGCTCTTTTCACCAATTTTTCTGAGACGGCAGCTACGCACCAACAATGGTTAGTCCTTTATTTTTTGCAAAATTTAAGACCCCCAAAATTAGGCAGCTGTTGCTGCTCACCACTTCTCCTTTTCGTTATTTATTTTTTTAGGTGATAGCTTTCACACCGTTATTTGCTAACGTGTAGCTCTTTTCACCAATGACTCCTTTTTTTTGGGAATAAAATTTTTGCAGAAAATCATTTCTTAGTTTAAGCATGAAAAATCAAAAACTCCACAAATTAAGTAAATTTCAGTTCTATTTTTCATCAACCGATTGATTCTTCTTTTCTCAAGGTAACGAATGACTCGATTTTATATGATAATTACAAGGCTTGGAAAGAGAGATTAAGGCTCAAAAATTTTTGGAATATACAAATTTTTTTACCAGTTAAAACGATTTTAGAAGCTTGTATATAGCTAATTTATTGGTGTTATGGCCAGATCTAGAAATCTCATAAATCAAAATACTATAAATATATATATATATATATATATATATATCTAGAAATATATATTCACTAAACCTAATCAATGCCAAATAATAAAAAAAACAAAAAAAAACACCACACACTACACTAATCAAAACATACTACAATCAAAATCAAAATAAACATCATAGTTCAAAAACCACAAAATAAACACACAATTACGAAAACACCCCCAAACTTATAAGTAAAACTGTCCCGAGTTTTTGAAAAAAATAAAAGCAATTGAGAAAACAGAAAACTCCCTGAAATTTTAGCTTTGTGATCCTCCAGGTGTGTCGTCAGGGATGTTTAGAAAGCGGAAAAGCTTTTCAAAGCACTTCTCCGTTTCTAATTGTCGCTCGATTATTTCATTCTGATTTCTCAAAATTTCAGACTGGGATGTTTCTAATCCCCGAACTCTTCCAAGCAAATTTTCCTCAAAAGGCGTCAACTCATGACTGGCATCCTCCTCGGCCTCATATTCCTCCTCCTCGCTACTGTAACACCCCAAACTAGGCGGATATTACAGTGCCGTGGACCCCCGACTGGGACCCACCAGGCGAAAGAAAACTGATGAATTAAATAATATAATTGTGGTACCGAACCACATTATATTACCAAATACTCCGATGAGGAGCTTAAATACATTACACCAGGACAAAACAGAATACTAGTATATTTTATATGGAGATAAAATACACCACCCTGAATAAATAACATCTCATACGGAATTTGCAGCGGAAATACAACTGAAGAGAAATAAGAATTTCTGAAATGACTGGAATGACTGAAATGACTAAAATACACGGAATGACTGGGGCCCCCTACTAGTATCATTGGGACTCCTCGCCGTCAACATGCTCTTCCCGTGCCTTTGCCTTGCCGTGACCTTAAACAAAATCCCCCAACGGGGTCAGTTACACAGAACAACAATCCTCAAGGGTTGAAAATACACAATCATGATATAACTGAAGTTATGAAATATCCTTAGTTATGAATTACGCTGAAGAGGAGTATCATAGTACGCCCGTAATGTTTTGTGCACATGTACAAGACGAATGACCGGACACACCCGTCCTTGTACCTAATTAGTCTCACGGAGGTAAGCGTTACCGTGTGCACGGTCCAAATGTATCGGTGAACCCAATACATGACCATCGTGTGCCCGACTAAAAATTCCACACAACCACACCCGGCCACGCAATATGAACCCAGAAGGTCATATGAACGAGAATGACCGCAATGAACATCAATGAATAATAATTCGACAAGGCCAAGAATGACTTACTGAGATGAAAATAATAGTGACGTGATTGATAATTCAATGAAATGATTGGAACTGTCGTTCCTCGTGAATGAAGTGATTGTTCGACAATTACAAGTCTCAATACGGTTAAAACCATGATGAATGAGTATGATTATGAATGATCAACAACAAAAATGAGTGAATATCCTTTTAACCGAGTAAGAATCAACTTACACAACACCAGTGACAATTATCCTTCCACGAACAACGTCTTAATTGAGATATCGGTCGCTCGAACAATCTTGAATAATACAATGACCAAAAATTCGTTCAATATACGAATCAAACACGAATATAACGAACTCAAAATGTCGATACGATTAAACCAAGTTCATTGGGGCATTATATCGAACACTTTGTGGACAAACTACGATTGATTATAACCAAACCTCAAGAATACCAACATCAAAACCCAAAGAAGTGTTTCAAACCAACAAAACATCTTCAATACGATCAATAATCCATTAAGAATATCCAAAATCGTGATTTCAACAATCATTAATCGAAAACCCCCAAAACCAACTCAATATTCAAAATGTTCTTGAATAATCCTTCAATAATCCATTGAATCTATATACAAACTCATAATCGTATGCATATCCCTCCATATAACATGATTATAACATCCAAAACATCATAGCCCAATACAAAATCGAAATCCAGTATGTTGAAGAAATTACCTCTTGAAGATCCAACCACTTCGATCCGAAGAATACGAGTTAAATCGAGTATCCAAGCTTCCCAAATGAATGAAGATGATGAAAATCTAACAATCAAGTGATTGATGATGGAAAAATCCCTCCCTCAAGTCTCTCTCTCGGAACAAAGTGAATAAAAGGATGAAAATGAAGAAAAAGTCCCGGCCAAGTCCTTATAAACTGTCGGAAGTTACGGCCGTAAATCAGCCTTCTTACGGCCGTAACTCGGCCTTTTTACGGCCGTAACATTCCAGGTCAACGGCCTTACGGCCGTAACCGGCCAACTCGTACGGCCGTAACTCGGCTTCGTCCAAATACCTGCCGGCAGACTTACGGCCATATCTGCTCCTAACTTACGGCCGTAACTCGCCCTCGTCTAAAACATCTGCCGACACCCTTACGGCCGTACCCGCACACCTTACGGGCGTAACTCGGATGATACGGCCGTATCCGGCCACACATATGGGCGTAAGCCCCCTTCGTCAAAAATGACCAGGCACCTTGCCTGTAACGTACGGCCGTATGCAGCCAAGCCTTACGGCCGTACCTTCCTCGTCTTACGGCCGTATGCTGCAACCCTTACGGCCGTAAGTCCCCCTTGTCCGACAAAACCTGAAATTTACGAATACCACTTACGGCCGTATCCTACCCTTCTTACGGCCGTAACTCGCCTTCGGCCAAAAATGCCTGGGCAGCCTGCTGGACACGTACAGCCGTAACCGGCCAAGCCTTACGGTCGTACCTGTTCAACTTACGGCCGTATTCCGAGACCTTACGATCGTAAGTCCCATTCGTCCAAAATGTCCTGAAAACAACGAACCCTTGTTACGGGCGTAACCTACAATCCTTACGGCCGTAAATCAATGCTGGACAAGGTGTCCGATAACTCCGATTCCTCGCTACGACTGATGAATGATCCGACATATCATACGAATGTGAAAGTGAACAAGTCCAACACATGCCAAAGATGATACTCCCAGTACAAGACTACCAAACACGGTGAAAATGATAATACTCCCGTCTCGATCTATAAACGGAGATGAAATGACGATCGGTAACTGATATACGGTTACAACATGCCAATAGTGAACGCAAATGAATGAATCATGAATGACGAGTGATTATTAATGAGTGAAAATTACTGAGTGATAATTACAGACTGATAATTACTGAATGAAAATGAATGAATTACAACCGGGTATTACATACTCCCCCCCTTAAAAAGAGTTTCGTCCCCGAAACTAAGGGCCAAACAACTCGGGATAACTCTCCCGCATACTCTCCTCGGTTTCCCAAGTGGCCTCTTCGACTCCGTGTCTAGACCACTGAATCTTGACCAAAGGGATCGTCTTGTTCCTCAACTATTTGATTCGCCGCTCTAAAACTCGTACAGGATGCTCCTCGTACGAATGATCATCCGCGATCTCGATTTCGTCGAACTGAAGTATGTGACTCGGGTCGGCAACATACTTCCGCAACTGAGAGACGTGAAACACATTATGAATTCGGCTCAATGCCGGAGGTAAAGCCAATCGATAAGCTAACTCGCCTACTCGATCCAAAATCTCAAACGGTCCAATGAATCTCGGACTCAACTTTCCCCGTTTTCCGAAATGGAAAATACCTCGACTCGGGGATACCTTGACCAAAACGTGGTCACCCGTCTCGAACTCTAGTGGTCGATGACGATTGTCTGCATAAGATTTCTATCGACTCTGAGCGGTCAACAAACGACTCCTGATCAAAGCTACCTTCTCACGGGTGGCTATAAGCATATCGGGCTCGGTGCCGATTGATTCTGATAAGTCGTCCCAACATAAAGGAGATCGACAACGACGACCGTACAAGGCCTCGTAAGGTGCCATCTTAATCGAAGCATGCCAACTATTATTATACGTGAACTCGATCAATGGTAGTTGGGCTTCCCAATCGTCTTTCCAATCGAGGACGCATGCCCTCAACATGTCCTCTAATGTCTGAATAGTCCTCTCTGATTGCCCGTCGGACTGAGGGTGAAAAGATGTGCTGAAATTAAGCTGAGTTCCCATGGCACGATGAACTGATTTCCAAAAATGAGACGCAAACCATCCGTCACGATCGGAAACGATACTTTTAGGAGTACCGTACAGTCTCACTCTCTCTTTGATGAACAGCTGGGAAAGTCTCTCGGGACCCCACGTATTCTTGATCTCAAGGAAATGAGCTGATTTAGTTAAGCGGTCCACAATCACCCAGATTGTATTCATGCCACGACGACTCGTCGGCAAACTCGTGATAAAATCCATAGAAATGTCTTCCCACTTCCATTCTGGGATAGGGAGAGGTTTCAGCATACCCGCCGGTCGCTGATGTTCAATCTTGACTTGTTGACAGGTTAAGCATCTCAAAACAAATTCTGCGACTTCTCGCTTCATATTACTCCACCAGTAATTTTGTTTCAAGTCCTTGTACATCTTGCTAGACCCCGGATGAACAGAATAAGGGGTAGCATGAGCTTCTCTCAAAATCGAGTTTTTCAACTCGTCATTCACCGGTACGCACAACCGATTCTTAAATCTCAAAAGTCCATCCTCGTGGACCACGAATCCAGGGGTTTTCCCCTGAGCCACATCCTCATGGATGCGCAACAATGCTGGGTCTGAACCCTGATTCTCCCTGATTTCCTCCTTAAGTGACGATGAAATCTCTAACATACAAAGCTGTCCCTGAACTCACTGAAGCCAGACCTCGATCTCGGGTCTAAGGAATTTCTGCTGAAGCTCCTTCTGAACTGTTAAACGAGCAAGCATCTACTCCTGAACGGACTTACGACTCAAGGCGTCGGCGACAACATTCGCCTTGACCGGGTGGTAAAGGATCTCGATATCATAATCTTTGATTAGTTCCAACCACCACCTCTGTCGCATATTTAACTCCTTCTGAGTAAATATATACTTCAAACTCTTGTGATCGGTGAAAATCTGACAGGTGACGCCATAAAGGTAATGACACCAGATTTTCAAAGCGAACACCACGGCTGCTAGCTCCAGGTCGTGGGTCGGATAATTAACTTCGTAAGGTCTCAATTGCCATGAAGCATAGGCAATAACCTTCCCATTCTGCATGAGCACACATCCAAGACCCTGTCCAGATGCATCACTATAAACCACAAATCCTTCCGTCCCTTGCGGCAAGGAAAGTACAGGTGCTGACATTAACCGACTCTTGAGTTCCTCAAAACTCCGTTGACACGCGTCGGACCATGTGTATTTCTTATCCTTTCGCAAAAGGTTCGTCAATGGTTGAGCAATTTTGGAAAATCCTTCCACAAACCGCCGATAATAATCGGCTAATCCGAGAAAGCTTCGGATTTCCTTAACATTTTTCGGAGGTAACCAATCTTGGATAGCCTCCATCTTCTGAGGATCAACACGCACTCTATCTGATGAAATTACATGCCCGAGAAAAGTCACTTCGGACATCCAGAACTCACATTTGGAAAACTTTCCATAAAGTTTCTCTCGTCTCAACACGTCGAGAACCTGATGAAGGTGAACCTCGTGTTCCTCTCGGTTATGAGAATAAATCAAAATGTCATCGACGAAGATAACAACAAACTGATCCAAAAAGTCGATGAAAACCCGATTCATTAACTCCATGAATACCGCAGGTGCATTAGTTAGCCCGAACGGCATAACTACGAACTCATAATGACCATAGTGTGTTCGAAACGCCGTCCTCGCGATATCTGACTCGAATCAAGAATCGATGATATCCAGATCTTAAGTCGATCTTGGAAAATACTGAAGCTCCCTGAAGTTGATCCAAAAGATCATCGATACGGGGTAAAGGATACTTATTCTTGATCGTCACCCGATTCAATTCCCGGTAATCAATACACAAACGGAACGAACCATCCTTCTTCTTGACAAACAGCACTGGTGCTTCCCACGGGGACGCACTCGGTCGGATATAACCCTTCTCGAACAACTCCTCAAGTTGATTCTTCAACTCCTGCATTTCGGTCGGGGCCATCCGGTACGGTGCCTTCGATATCGGGGAAGTACCGGGCTCCAACTCAATCGTGAATTCCACATCTCTCTGTGGAGGCAAACCAGGTAACTCGTCTGGATCGGCATATTCCCTCACTACCGGAATATCCATCAACATTACTGATGATTTCTCGATTTTGGTCATATAGCACCAATAACCAACACATCCCTGACTGAGTAATCTCACTGCTTTCATCAAATTAATAACTCTTCCAGAACAGCTGGGATTACCTCCCTGAAACACACATTCGACCCCATCGTCCGAAATGATAGTGACCATACGCTTACAGACACTAATGATGGCATCATGACGATCCATCCAATCAATACCCAAGATGACGTCGTCTCTCGGCAAATCTACTACGATTAGGTCCGCTGGCCATACACGACCTTGAAGCTGAATCGGACAATTTTGAATCTCACGATTTCCGATAATTCGTCTACCATCAGGTAGACCAATGACATAAGGCTCACAACTAGCAGCACTACCCAGACGCAGTCTACTCGAACATGACTCGGAAATGAATGAATGCGATGCACCAGTATCAAAAAGGGTACACACAGGTTGAGATAGAATATCGAGTGTACCTGAGATCATTCGGGCCTCTGGATCATCGGTCTTCTTCATCTCATAAATCCGGGGCTTGCTAGTCCCGGCACCGGACGCTCTCGTCTGATGGCTAAAGGCTCCACCCGTGTTCGCTCCTGTCATCTTAAATGACGCTGACTGAGTAGCTTGATTCTGAACGGCTGACTGCTTCGGGGCCTGAGATGAAGCCGGAGTAGGTTTGGAGTCCCTACGGCAAAAACGGGCCTTATGCCCAGCAATCCCACAGTTATGACACGTGATAGTCTGTCTCGGACACTTGGTGCTGAGATGACCAAGATCCCCACAGTTAAAACAGGTGATGGCCGAACTGGCCGCTCAGGACTGCGATTCCTCCGATCTGGGCGCCACAAGAGGTCGCTCAGAGAAAGTGGTGCCCGCACGAGGTTTCTTGAAGGTCGTCTGACCGCCTTCAGACTGATTACGATTCTTCGATTTCTTGCTAGTAGACGAAGGTTGCTGCTTAGCAATTTCCTTAGCAGTAAGTTCATAAGTGAGAGCTTTCTCAATAAATTCGGCCAAAGTGGTGCAATGATGATTAAGCAACTGTAGTCTCATACGGGGTTTCAGCCTCTTGCTGAAATACTTGATTTTATCCGCCTCTGAATGATGATGGATGAGGTGAAAGGGAGAAGTTCTTGAAATTTCTCGGCGATGGCGAGAACATCATCGTCTATTGAAGGGTCGGGAGTGAGTAATTCCGACAATTTAGCTTCCCTGAGTGGGGTTGGATAATACCTCTCCATCATGAGAGTTTTGAACTGATCCCAAGTACATGATCCTTCGGTGGGCTTCAACGACAACCACCAAGAATGTGCGCTCTTACCCAGGTAGTAAGCCGCAACTGAAACTTTGTGTCCTTCGGGACACTCTACCATAGCAAACAACTTCTCGAAATGTTCGAGCCAATGAATAATATCCGTCGGCTCAGACGAGCCTTCAAAAGTAGGTGGACTTTGGCGAGAGATGTCGCCGATGATACTGCTCACATTCCTCTCTTGCCTCTGAGGTGGCGGCGGAGGAGCCTGTTGATTTTGATTGACTGAGTTATGCATCGTCTCCATCAGATGTGCCATCTGGGTCATTTGGGCCATCATGCCCTGCATAAAAGTGAGTGGGTCAACCCAGACACCTTCTGACTGAGCCGTGCCCCGGGTACGACTCCCCGATAGTGAATGATCACGTCCAGGTGAATGAGTGGCAGCGTCGCTGCTCGATGAATTAGCATTATTCCTCGCATTCGCACGTGTATTCACACGAGCTCTAGGAATTCGGCCCGTTCCACGGTCTCATCCTCCGCGTCCTCTTCTTGCTCTCTCCATACTGAAGTAGGAAAGTCACACGATGATTATATTTCCCGCATGAATATCACGTTATGATTATGACATGAGATGATGAAAATGAGCATACACGCTCTAACACAGTGATTACATGGCTGATTAACTGAGGTGACATGATTATCTGATGATATTCTTGAAATGATTATCTTGAACAAATCAACAAGATTAATTATATGATCTTCCAGATCATCAACTGAGTAATGAAATGAATCGAGTGATTAATGACTTAACATGACCGTCCTGGTCAAAATGAAAATGATGGTTGAGGATTGTTAACTGATGAATTACGAATGAATGATTATTGCCAGAAATTATACCATGGCGTAAGAAGTCTTACAGTTCTTTCGGTCTGATTGGCTCGGCATCTGCACAGGTCACATGTGACGCGAAAGTCCAATGATACTAGTCCGATGACAATGATTTCAAATGAGACATGACTCGGAAGGTAGTAGTCAAAACCACGCTCCGATACCAACTCTGTAACACCCCAAACTAGGCGGATATTACAGTGCCGTGGACCCCCGACTGGGACCCACCAGGCGAAAGAAAAACTGATGAATTAAATAATATAATTGTGGTACCGAACCACATTATATTACCAAATACTCCGATGAGGAGCTTAAGTACATTACAGCAGGACAAAACAGAATACTAATATATTTTATATGGAGATAAAATACACCACCCAAAATAAATAACATCTCATACGGAATTTGCAGCGGAAATACAACTGAAGAGAAATAAGAATTTCTGAAATGACTGGAATGACTGAAATGACTGAAATACACGGAATGACTGGGGGCCCCTACTAGTATCATTGGGACTCCTCGCCGTCAACATGCTCTTCCCGTGCCTTTGCCTTGCCGTGACCTTAAACAAAATCCCCCAACGGGGTCAGTTACACAGAACAACAATCCTCAAGGGTTGAAAATACACAATCATGATATAACTGAAGTTATGAAATATCCTTAGTTATGAATTACGCTGAAGAGGAGTATCATAGTACGCCCGTAATGTTTTGTGCACGTGTACAAGATGAATGACCGGACACACCCGTCCTTGTACCTAATTAGTCTCACGGAGGTAAGCGTTACCGTGTGCACGGTCCAAATGTATCGGTGAACCCAATACATGACCATCGTGTGCCCGACTAAAAATTCCACACAACCACACCCGGCCACGCAATATGAACCCAGAAGGTCATATGAACGAGAATGACCGCAATGAACATCAATGAATAATAATTCGACAAGGCCAAGAATGACTTACTGAGATGAAAATAATAGTGACGTGATTGATAATTCAATGAAATGATTGGAACCGTCGTTCCTCGTGAATGAAGTGATTATTCGATAATTACAAGTCTCAATACAGTTAAAACCATGATGAATGAGTATGATTATGAATGATCAACAACAAAAAGGAGTAAATATCCTTTTAACCGAGTAAGAATCAACTTACACAACACCGGTGACAATTATCCTTCCACGAACAATGTCTTAATTGAGATATCGGTCGCTCGAACAACCTTGAATAATACAATGACCAACAATCCGTTCAATATACGAATCAAACACAAATATAACGAACTCAATACGTCGATACGATTAAACCAAGTTCATTGGGGCATTATATCGAACACTTTGTGGACAAACTACGATTGATTATAACCAAACCTCAAGAATACCAACATCAAAACCCCAAGAAGTGTTTCAAACCAACAAAACATCTTCAATACGATCAATAATCCATTAAGAATATCCAAAATCGTGATTTCAACAATCATTAATCGAAAACCCCCAAAACCAACTCAATATTCAAAGTGTTCTTGAATAATCCTTCAATAATCCATTGAATCTATATACAAACTCATAATCGTATGCATATCCCTCCATATAACATGATTATAACGTCCAAAATATCATATCCCAATACAAAATCGAAATCCAAGATGTTGAAGAAATTACCTCTTGAAGATCCAACCACTTCGATCCGAAGAATACGAGTTAAATCGAGTATCCAAGCTTTCCAAATGAATGAAGATGATGAAAATCTAACACTCAAGTGATTGATTATGGAAAAATCCCTCCCTCAAGTCTCTCTCTCGGAACAAAGTGAAGAAAAGGATGAAAATGAAGAAAAAGTCCCGTCCAAATCCTTATAAACTGCCGGAAGTTATGGCCGTAACTCGGCCTTCTTATGGCCGTAACATTCCAGGTCAACGGCCTTATGGCCGTAACCGTCCAACTCGTACGGCCGTAACTCGGCTTCGTCCAAATACCTGCCGACAGACTTACGGCCGTATCCGCTCTTGACTTACGGGCGTAACTCGCCCTCGTCTAAAACATCTGCCGACACCCTTACGGCCGTACCCGCACACCTTACGGGTGTAACTCGGATGATACGGCCGTATCCAGCCACACATACGGGCATAAGCCCCCTTCGTCAAAAATGACCAGGCACCCTGCCTGTAACGTACAACCGTATCCGGCCAAGCCTTACGGCCGTACCTTCCTCGTCTTACGGCCGTATGCTGCAACCCTTACGGCCGTAAGTCCCCCTTGTCCGACAAAACCTGAAATTTACGAATACCACTTACGGCCGTATCCTACCCTTCTTACGGATGTAACTTGCCTTCGGCCAAAAATGCATGGGCAGCCTGCTGGACACGTACGGCCGTAACCGGCCAAGCCTTACGGCCGTACCTGTTCAACTTACGGCCGTATTCCGAGACCTTACGGCCGTAAGTCCCATTCGTCCAAAATGGCCTGAAAAAAACGAACCCTTGTTACGGCCGTAACCTACAATCCTTACGGCCGTAACTCAATGCTGGACAAGGTGAAAAATCCGATAACTCTGATTCCTCGCTACGACTGATGAATGATCCGACATATCATACGAATGTGAAAGTGAACAAGTCCAACACATGCCAAAGATGATACTCCCAGTACAAGACTACCAAACACGGTGAAAATGATAATACTCCCGTTTCGATCTATAAACGGAGATGAAATGACGATCGGTAACTGATATACGGTTACAACATGCCAATAGTGAACGCAAATGAATGAATCATGAATGACGAGTGATTATTAATGAGTGAAAATTACTGAGTGACAATTACAGACTGATAATTACTGAATGAAAATGAATGAATTACAACCGGGTATTATAGCTACTATTCTCTTCCAGTTCCAAACGTGCCCGTTTGCTCCTCAACTGAGTACTTCGAAAAATACTACTCCGGCCGTTCAGTCGATCCCCATGTGTTAAAATATCACCCCCCGCCAAAAATTTTACTCTCTGGCTCCTGCAAATACCGGTGATAAGGCAGGGGTATGGCATCTTCTGCCTAGTTGGGACCATGCCGGCATAGTGGCAAATAGTAGTGTAAATGTGAGTACCCAAATCCATTTTTACCCCTCGGCGGATAGCAAATAAACCTCGCAGGTGGCCAATGGAAACCGTCGTCAGAGTCGAGGTCGGGTA
Source organism: Orobanche coerulescens (assembly GCA_033398695.1). Lineage (NCBI taxonomy): Eukaryota > Viridiplantae > Streptophyta > Magnoliopsida > Lamiales > Orobanchaceae > Orobanche > Orobanche coerulescens. The sequence goes on from JAWKAU010000025.1 coordinate 319,246, forward strand.
AATACTCCCGGCTGCCCACATCCATAAGTACCAAGCATCATCAATTAGGTCCGCCTGGTTGTATCGGGGTTTGATCATCCCAATACTGTCATGCAGCTCGCTCACTAACGCCCAGCGTAAAACCCTATCATCCGGCACCTCTTCATTAGGTAAGATAGAAATGTCAACCGCGTTAGTACAATTAACCCCCAAATACTTGTTAATGACATCCGGTGAAAAATTAATCGATTTCCCATTCACAATAGTCTGATGATAAGTAGGCGACCCTACCTGCCCAATGGACTTGTTGAAAGAATTGTAAAAGTTTAGGGTCAAGGTCGGGTTACCATTTGGGAGATCGGAAACGAATTTTTCCCAGCCATTGTCTATGAATTTTTGGATGAACGGGCTAGTGATAGTGTCTCTATCCGAATCTCCAATGAAATCATCAAGATTGAACAATCTTTCCTTAATGCACTTTGTGTTTTTCTTTCTTTGTGGGGGTGCCGGACCTTGAGATGACGAACCGACCTTTTCTTTTCCTTTTGACGATTTCTTCGGTGCCATTCCTGAAATTTAACAAAATCAACTTCCTTTTCATCACACGACTATAATCATCAAGCAAAACTAATAAAAACATAAAAAAAATTCAAAGATTTTCGTTGTGGCATTTCGTCGGACACCTTGAGTTCATAGTTTTTTAACAAGTTTTTTTTTTCATTCAAACTAAAATCCACAAAGTCACCACAAATCAATGAATCGAATTACCACACAAATATTGACAATACTAACAACTAAACATGGTTTAATCAACGAATCATACGGAAATAAGAATCGAAAAACAAATATGAAGTGAAAAACTAAAAACTAAAACTCAAAAATATATAAATTGAAACAAGGATTGAAAGAGAACCTGATGATTATGTGTTAATGTTGATAAGATGATGAATTGTATTGAGGAATTTGAGTTTTTAGAAAGTAGGGATTGAGAGGGGGAAAAAAAAATTTCGGAACTGCTCCTCTTCTCCCGCTGGGTTTGAGTATCTTTGATGCCCAGTCCCCCTTTTTTTTTTATATAGAAGTATAGTTACGGCCGTAACATTCCCAAGTTACGGCCGTATAGTGCATTCGTTTTTCTGACCCTGTTTTAAGATACAGCCGTAACATGTAGGAGTTACGGCCGTATGTAACGTTCGCTTTTTTTTAAGTTTTTAATTTGGTTTTTTAGAAAATTATAATTATTATATGTGTGAGAATAATGAAAGAAAGACTCCCTGGATTTTATGAACGATCTGATCCTTGTTCTTGTTGTTGAATCCTTCCGTGTTACCCCCAAATTTATTTTGCGAAATAATAGAGATTGGGTTGCCTCCCAATAAGCGCTTTGTTTAGCGTCCTTAACTTAACTTCTCGTCTGATCAATTTGGTATTTCCAGCATTATGGTTGACTTTGCTGTCGAGAATTCTCCTCCCAGATATGGCTTTAACCATTGGCCATTTACTTTGAAACTCCCGTCAATTGTATTATAAATCTCCACAGCTCCATGAGAAAACACCTCTTTGATCGTGTAAGGGCCCGTCCATCATGATCGCAGCTTACTCGGAAACAGATGCAGTCGTGCATTAAAAAGCAGAACTTGGTCTCCTGTTTTAAAATCTCTTCTTAGAATTATGCTGTCATGCCATATTTTTGTTTTTTCTTTGTAGATTTTGGCATTTTCATATGAGTCGAGTCGGATTTCATCCAACTCATTTAATCGCAAAGAACCTTTTCTTTCCACCCAACCGTCACAAAGTTTAATTTTTTTATAGCCCAAAAGGCTCGATGTTCAAGTTCTACCGGCAGTGACAGCTTTTCCAAAACTGCATTTAAATGGAGACATGCCTATCGGTGTCTTATAAGCTGTTCTGTAAGCCCAGAGCGCATCATCCAGCTTTTTCGACCAATCTTTCCGAGATGAGTCGACTGTCATCTCAAGTATACGTTTCAGTTCACGATTGGAAACCTCGACTTGTCCACTGGTTTGTGGGTGATAAGAGTTAGCTACACGGTGTTTTACTCCGAATTTGGTCAATAGAGCCTTAACCTTGTGATTGCAGAAATGAGATCCGCCATCACTGATAATAACTCTCGGAGTTCCGAAGCGAGTGAATATATTTTTCTTTAGAAAATTTACCATGACCTTAGCTTCGTTTGTTGGTAATGCAACATCCTCCACCCATTTAGATACGTAGTCCACAGCTACAAGGATGTATTCATTAGAGAACGATGATGGAAAGGGTCCCATGAAATCAATTCCCCAAACGTCGAAGATTTCAACTTCAAGGATGAAATTCATTGGCATTTCATTTCTTTTTGACATGTTTCCATGTCTTTGGCACCGGTCACACTTCGAGACAAGTGTATGTGCATCTTTGAAAAGAGTGGGCCAATAGAATCTTGCTTCAAGAATTTTTGCTGCTGTTTTTGAACCCCCAAAATGTCCTCCATAGTGAGAGGAATGACATCTTTCTAATACCTTCTCCATTTCTTCTTTCGGTATGCATCTCCGGATGATTTGATCAGATCCTCGTCTGAACAATATAGGATCTTCCCAGTAATAGTATTTCAACTCGGAGAAGAATTTTTTCTTTTGATGATGGGAAAAATTTGGGTGAATTATTCCACTAACAAGGAAATTAACGATGTCAGCATACCATGGTGCATTTTGTTTTTCCTGGATATTAGAGATTTGGAACAGTTGTTCATCCGGAAATACTTCATTTATTTCCTTCTCTTGAACATTGTTTTGGTCGAGTCTAGAGAGATGATCCGCCACTTGGTTTTCTGTTCCCTTTCTATCTCTGATTTCTATGTCAAATTCTTGCATAAGTAGAACCCATCGGATTAGCCTTGACTTTGCATCTTGCTTTGTCATTAAATATTTCAAAGCTGAATGATCAGTGTAGACTATGACCTTTGATCCCAATAAGTAGGATCGAAATTTGTCAAAGGCATAAACCACTGCAAGCATCTCTTTTTCAGTTGTTGTGTAGTTCAGCTGAGCATCATTCATAGTCCTGCTAGCATAATGGATCACTTGCATCATTTTGTCCTTCTTCTGGCCCAGTACGGCCCCTACGGCATAATCACTTGCATCGCACATCAAAATAAAAGGAATAGTCCAATCTGGAGAAATGATGATTGGAGCTGATGTAAGCTTATCCTTCAAAGTTGCAAAGGCCACGTGGCATTCATTTGTGAAAAGGAATGGTGTATCTTTCTCAAGCAAAAAACAGAGAGGTTTTGCTATTTTCGAGAAATCTTTTATAAACCTCCGATAGAATCCTGCATGTCCGAGAAAACTCATTACTCCTTTCACCGAAATTGGTGGAGAAAGTTTTGCAATCACTTGGATCTTTGCCTTATCGACTTCAATTCCATGTTGTGAGATTCTATGGCCAAGTACGATTCCTTCCTGGACCATGAAGTGACATTTATCCCAATTGAGAACTAGATTTCTGTCTTCACATCTTTCCAAGACCATGCCTAAGTGATTTAGGCATTAATCAAATGAATCTCCGAAAACCGAGAAATCGTCCATGAAAACTTCAATGAATTTTTCAACAATGTTTGAGAATATTGACATCATGCATCTTTGAAATGTAGCTGGAGCATTGCACAATCCGAATGGGATTCTTCTATAGGCAAATGTTCCATAAGGGCATGTGAATGTTGTTTTCTTTTGGTCTTCTGGGGATATTACGATTTGGTTGTACCCTGAATAGCCGTCGAGAAAATAGTAGTAAGAATGTCCCGCCAATCTATCGAGTATCTAATCAATAAATGGGAGTGGAAAATGATCTTTTCTTGTCGTCTTGTTTAGTTTCCTGTAATCAATGCACATTCTCCATCCTGTGATCGGTCGTGTCGGTATAAGTTCATTGTGCTCGTTCTCTATGATCGTGATTCCACTCTTTTGGACACCATATGTACGTGGCTCACCCATGGACTATCTCGAGATCGATAAATGATTCTTGCTTCAAGTAATTTAAGAATCTCTGCCTTCACAATTTCCTTCATGTTTGGATTCAAACATCGTTGATGCTCAATTGAAGGTTTGCAGTCATCTTCCATCAAAATTTTGTGAGTGCATATAGAGGGGCTTATTCCTCTAATGTCCGCAATAGTCCATCCAATTGCTCTTTTGTGATTCCTCAATACCCTTAGTAATTTCCCTTCTTCAAGTTCGGTCAATATGTTAGATATGATGACCGGAAGTGTAGAGAAAACATCCAAGTAAGCGTATCTCAAATGTGTGGGTAGAGGTTTGAGATCAAGTATTAGAGATTCTTGTAAAGAAGGGAGGGGTTTAGCGGAGCTTGTCCCCAATTCTTCAAAATATGAATGCCTTCTTAAGGGTGGTAGTGCTTCTAGATAGTTAACTGTTTCGGCCAAGTGATATTCTTCTTCCATGCTGGTTAGAGAATTTTCTATACATGTCTCAAGAGGATCTTTAGATAGAATTTTCTCTAAAGATTTGTTCACCGTGGCTTCAATTGCGTCTATTCTTAGACAATACTCATCTGTGGAGGGTTGATTCAAAGTTTTTAGGACATCGAAGATGACATGTTCGTCTTCCACTCTGAGAATTAGCTTTCCTTCATAGACGTCAATAACAAAGACGTCCGGCTATAGAAATGGTCGTCCCAAAATAATGGGAATATCCCGATCTTCTTCCATGTCGAGGATGATAAAATCATGGAAATATGAATTTATCAACCTTGACGAGCGCATCTTCTATTATTCCACGCGATATTTGATTTACCGATCGGCTAATTGTAGTGAAACCGTTGTTGCTTTTGCTTCTCCCAAGTTCAATTTGTTGAAAATTGACAGGGCATCAAGTTGATACTTGCCCCTAAATCACAAAGAGCTTTGCCAAAATTCACTTCACCAATTGTACACGGATTGTGAAAGTTCTCGATCTTTTAGCTTGGGTGGCAACTTCTTTTGTAGTATTGCGCTACATTCCTCTCGTTAGCATGACAGCCAGATTCTTCAAGCCTTCGCTTGTTGGAAAGAATATCTTTCATAAATTTGGCATAGCTTGGCATTTGTGCTAGAGCATCGGCAAAAGGAATGTTGATGTGTAGCTTTTGAAAATTTCCAAGAATTTCCCGAATTGAGCATCGAGCTTGTGATTCTTCAACCGTTGAGGAAATGGGATAGGTGGAACATAAGATTTTGTAGCAACCGGTACTTTTGAGATGAAGGTCCTCAGACGATTCTTTTTCTGATTCTTGATTTTGTTTATTTTTTTGTTTTTCCAGATGATTTTCCATAGAAATTTCGGGCAACTGCACTCCACTTCTTGTTGTGATAGCTTGGACATTTTCCCTTGGATTTACCTCGGTATTGCTAGGTAACATGCCATGAGATCTTTCTGAAAGTATTTTGGCCATTTGGCCAACTTGTGTCTCCAGATTTTTAATTGAAGCATCATTGCGTTGTTGATACTTCAGTTGTTGTTCAGCTAGCTTCGTGATTGCTTCTTCCCATCCGGGCTTCTTTTCTTGATGCGTTGGATTCAACACATTGTTGTTGTTTGCATAAGAAAAATGTGGATGACTTTTGTACCCTGGATTGTATGTTGGCCCGTAAGGATTGTATGCTTGCCTTTGGAAATTCTGAGCATACGCCACTTGTTCTGGTGGTGGTGGTGACTGCTCCTGTTGCACTAAGGGACAGATAGTGCTGTTGTGAGTTGCTCCACAAATTTCACATGAAAAAGCTGAAACTTGTGGAGTTTGCACCGTCTTCACAGATTGAGGAGTTGAAAAAGACATTTCCTCGACTTTCTTTGATAGAGCTTCAATTTTTGCCAACATAAGTGAATAAGAATCCACTTCAAAAACACCATTTGGTTTCTTTTGGATATTTCTGTCTGGCCATGTTGCACTTTGTTCACTTATAACCTCAAAAAGATTATAAGCCTCTTTCATAGTTTTGTTGCCCAGTGAGCCATTTGATGATGAATCGACATTGGCTCGGCATGAAGGTAAAATTCCAGAATATAAGTATTTGACTTGTGCTCCCAAATTGAAACCATGGTTAAGACATTTTCGTAGCATATCTTTGTATCTCTCCCATGCTTTGTGGAATGATTCTGAATCTTGTTGACGAAATGTAGAGATTTCGTATTTGAGTTTCGCCACTTTTATTGGTGGAAAGTATTTAGTGGTGAATTTTTGGACAAATTCGGGCCAATTTGTTATGCTTCGTGGTGGAAAAGTATCTAGCCACTCTCTTGCTCTGTTCTTCAAAGTGTGCACGAAAAGTCTCATTTTGATCGCCTCGTCATTTACATTTGGATATTTGAAATTTCCACATATCTCCACAAAACGGTTAATATGGAGATATGGATTTTCGTCGGTTCTTCCATAGAATGAGTTTTTGTTGGAGAAGAGATTGATGACATCTGGGCGAATTTGAAAATTGTCCACTCCAAATGGTGGATAGATTACACTTGATTGAACGCTCAAATATGGGGGGTTCATGAATTCCCCAAAGAGCATGTTGTCTTCATCTATTTCCGGCACAATAGGATATTGTTGATGTTGAATGTTTTGAACATTAGGTATTCCCCCCACCGGAGGAATTCTTTCGTTATCATTTCCTTGGGGGAGACGTGGATTTAGTTCGTCCGCCATTGATGGTGAAGAAATAATGTTTTTCTTTTGTTCTCTTCGCCTTCTTCTAAATGTGGCTTCGATCTCGGGATCTAGTGAAACTAAATGGCGATTGTACGTCCTTCGCATAGACAAGAGGATCTACAACAAATAAAAAGTTGTATTTATAACAATAGTTAATAATGTGATTTTTCAAATATAACTTATACTTCCCCGGCAACGGCGCCAAAAACTTGACACGTTGTTAGTGTAACTATCGCAAGTGCACGATATCGTATCAAGTAGTAAAGTGGACTTTTTGAGTCCGGTTTATCGATCCCACAAGGAATTTTGGTTATAATTTAAATTATACACTATTAGTCTATTTTTATAGATACTAATATGAGTGAAACACACAATTAAAAAGTTTGGTTTAATATTTACAAAGAAAATGCAATAATAGTTCTAATATTATAAGGAAATAAAAAGATAGCAATAATAATAGATTGATTAACGATAAAATGAAATAGTTGGGATTACAAACTTAGTTCGTCATTAGTTATAAAAGATGTATAGGAGATCATAAGAGGAATTTACTTATTATGTTGTGTAGATTCGATTTTCCTTAAAAAGACGGTTTCTCTTTCGAACTATAAAACGCCCCTTACATATTGAATCAATCCACTATATTTCTATGTTGATTGGCTTCAATACATAGCATTATGATTTATGAAAATAACTCAAAGAATCATCTAAGGACTAGAGGTATATTTCTATCCCCTAGAACAGCTTAGAGTGAAGATCATTTGATCTAATCAAACATATTTTCTTTCGAAACATATGAAGACCATAAATATCGTCATTTATTGGCCAAATAATAAAGATTGTTAAAACAATGAAAATCACACACAATAATAAGTAATTCACAATAGATCTTTTATACAAACATAAATAACATGACTAACCTTGTTTATAATCCCAACTAAAGGTTACTTAGCCCATGAAGGGTTTATTATACATATTACAAGCTTTTGTGGTCATTATTAGTTGAATCAAGAGCAAGAATTGATCCTAACTCCCTTAGTAGATAAAGGAGATAGAAGCAATAAACTCTCTGAACAACATATGCTATACCACACTTACAAAGATCACTCAAGAACACAAGTGTGTTCTTCACACAAAAAGAAAAGTTTACAAAAAATGGAAAATTATAAGATGAATGATGAATGATGAAGGATCTAAGGGGTCTATTTATACACCTAAAGTCATCTAATAGCTCCAAAACTCCAGCATTATTACATTAGATCGGATCAATGCCAGCCATCCCCTCAATAATACACAAAAAGTATAAAAATTAGACAAATCATAACAATTGTCAAGAGTTACTACCGTAACATTCGGAGTTACGCCGAATTAGGTGACTTACGGCCGTAACATTCTGTAGTTACGACCGTAACTTGGCTTCGTAAATTTGCTCACTGGATGCTTTGATAGTTACGTTTTCAGCCCAGAATTTCTCAGACTTTGCGTTTTTGCCCCAAAATCTTCTTCGGATGATAACTTTTGATATATAACTCTGATTTTGAATCCGGAAAGACTGCCGAATTCGTCTCGGAAAGACCTACAACATGAATATATCAAAAATCAACAAAGAGAATATTTAATAAACATGTTATTTCTTGAGTAAATCAGTTATTTAATCCGATCATCATCCGATAAAAATAAAATTATTAAAACTAATTAATTAAAAGCAAAAAATGAGTAGACTAGCTCAATTATGGGTGAATTTTATCGATACAAACTATGGATAAGTGTACAAAACTGACATTTATCACTGATCACAAATGAGGGCCTTGTGGCCCAACTGCCCACAAGTATGACAAGTAAACTTCGGACGAGGACACTGCCGGTTCCTATGGCCCTGCAGACCACAGTTAAAGCATGTGGGTTCACGAGCGGAGGTTCCTGCAGCACCCCGAAAGCTCCCAGAGAAATGAGCCGAACCGCCCGTAGAAATATTTGCAGCCTGAGATTTCTGCTGGCCTCCACTCTTGGGACCAGAAAAATTTCTGACCGACTTCTGCTTCTTGCTCTCACGAGCCACATCACTATCCATCACCGACATATCATAAGCGAGGGCCCTACTCTGATAATCCTTCAAAGTAGTGCATTTAGTCCGTACATATAGTCCCGAATGGACAGTTTCATCCTCCTGGAAAAATGGAAAATTTTATTGCTCTCTTCGACAACTTGGGTCTTCACATAGCCCAACTCCTTGTTAAAATCGGCGATGGATTGGGATACGGGAATATCCCGAGGTTGAGCATCGTAGAAAGCATGGACTCGAGACTGTCTAACTGGCCACGGGCAATATTCAGTCTCCATCAGCTCCTGAAATTCGGCCCACGAAGCAACATGATCTTTGGGCCCCACGGCCTCCCACCAATCCATAGCGTCCCCAGTGAGAAAGTACTGGGCAATAGGGACCTTGCGGTCCTCGGGACAGTTGGTGGCAACGAAGACCTTAGATATCTCCTTGATCCACCCCTCCCAGTCGATCGGGTCTGATGCTCCCGAAAACTGAGGAGGATGTATCTTGATGACATCTTGGAGCCAACGGTCTGCTCCGCCCCGATTAGCATGGGCCTGATCGGGGTTTTGAACCACTTGAGCTATCACCGCCATTTGGTTTACCATTTGCTGCATAACGGCCGCAATACCAAGGTCGGCGCGCTCCTGAGAAGAAGCATGACTGTGACGGTCGTCGGTACTGCCGGCTCCCGGAGAATGCGATGTGGCCGCCCCACCGGCTGCCCCACGTCCTCGGCCGCGTCCACGACCATGACGACTACAATTTCCTTCGGCATCCATACTGGTGTTAAGAGATAACAGAAGTATATCAAGGATGAGTAAGGGAGGAAAAAGCAACTACAATGATAAGCAAAAGAGGGAGAATAACCACAGTTCAAGAAACGGAATACAGTACGAGAAAGTAAAGAATCGAGTAAGGAAACTTACGAACACTGGAAATGCTGAGATGCCGGCAGCGGTGTGACAATGTGCAAAACAAAACACGACTAGACCCAAATAACCGACAAGCCTAGGTATCCATAAACCTAGAGCTCCGATACCATTTTCTGTAACACCCCGAGATATTCGGAGTATATTACAACGCCGTGGACCCCTACATGGGACCCACCAGACTACAACAAGAAAACTGCACTCGACTAACCATCTCGGTTAGCGAGGACACACATTTAAATAATATGACATATAAAGATACGCCCGGAGCAACCGGCGAAATAAGCATCAACCGACAATGTAACAATTTAATGTAATACAATACAGAGTTTGAAATGAAAAGCCTAAGTACTCGCGAGTACAATCTATAAGTTTATAACTGTGGGAACAACCATATCGAAATGGACAAAAGAAATAAGAAGACCCAAATGCACATGTCAACGACCCTGGCCAACATCCTCGTACTGTCCCGGTTCTCGCTCGTCCGGATAATCATAACCTGAAATTCATAACAAGAATTTCCCCAAAACGGCTCCCCAAAGGGGTTAGCAATTACGCTAGTACAAGTAATCAAGGCAAAACAATCGCTTACACATTTCATAGTACAATGCACCAAAATCAATTTCAAAAGTCAAAACCAGACATGTCTTTTCCGGAAACAAACAGTCAAACAATTTACCTTGGGAACAGGGTAATACCATTGATCCCGCCCGAGGCCTCTAAGGACCCTCCCGAGCTGGCCATATCATCAAACAAAACACGCACATGCATCGCCTTGGGAACAAGGTAATACCATTGATCCCGCCCGAGGCCTCTAAGGACCCTCCCGAGCTGGCTAGCTAAACAAACTCATGAATCCAGGACTCAACCCTTTGGACTCCCTCTGTGATCCCGTCGGACCATCCCGAGGTGAGCAAATCACACACAAAATGCATTACCATTTCACGTTAAGCATAAAGGTTTCCAAAAATACTTGCCTTGAATAATTGATGATGCAACGAACGGAAAGGATAATCACCGACGAACGCTAGGAATCAACGGAACCGAACATAACGATTCGTAGAACATAATCACAACCAACTCGAGACGAATATGGAAATGGAATACACCCGCAAACCCGCCTACGATTCATGTATATTCGTATAAAAATAACAACGAGGGCAGACCACAACCAAACCCTCTCGATTTCGCAAAACCATGAAAATATACCATGAATCTATAGTAAAACTAATGATATCGACAAGATTAACCATATTCATCATGAATCCACCAACAAAACGGAATGAATCGGACGAAAATCCCAAAACCCCCAATTTATCTAAAAGTAGGGTTCTAAGAGATTTTACCTTGGATTAGGATGAAAGATTCGTGTTGATGTTGTTATAATACACCAAGAACTCAAGGAAGATGTTGGACGAGATGATTAGATGAAGAAATCGCCAAGAAAATCGCCCGGAATCGCCTTAGCCGCGGAGAGGAGGAAGAAATGAGAAATTGTGTTCATCTCGGTCAACTCCCTAGTTTATATAGACAGGGAGTGTTAGCGCACGCTAATCCTCAAGGTTAGCGTGCACTAACGGGATAAAACTACAACCCATATAGTTAGCGTCCCAGTCTAGTAGCCAGATTCTGGCCGTTAGCGTGCGCTACTCAAAATGTAGCGTGCGCTAATAATCTCTCGGTAGCGTGCGCTGTCGACCAATAGCGTGCGCTACCTGGACATCAGCCGAGTCCGTGGCAAATCGGCCCAGACACACTGATCCAGCTTAGCGCGCTATCCACCAAACGTAGCGTGCGCTAAAGTGTATCGGTAGCGCCGCTATCGACCAATAACGTGCGCTACCCGGGCAATGATTGAGTCCAAGAGAAAACCTGGCCCAAGATCGACACTCACGCTAGCGCACTCTACTGGGAATCTCAGCGTGCGCTAGCCCCCGACATTAGCGTGCGCTAGACTACGTAGCGTACGCTAATTCACCAAATTGTAATGGGAAACAAGATCGCCACTCCTGTGGTCGCTTCTCTAGCGCCATTTACGGCGATCAGAAGGCGCTACTAAGTGACCCCTAGCGTGCGCTATGCAGAAAAGATAGCGTGCGCTAGGTACGAAATATAAACGGTCTAAGACACCGGAATATGAATGAAACATCAAACGGAACATCTCAAGACGCATCAAAACATAGAATGGATCCACGACAACCCCGAAACAGTGGTTCCGCACAACAATAACGAGAATCAGATCAATAAATGACGGGAAAGATACATTGTAAGGTACATGAGGGTCACTACGACCGAGAAGTACACCGAAAAAGAAAATACAAGGGGAAAGAAAAATGCGGATATTACATAATCGACCTGCACCATAATTCTACATGAAACTGTCTTTCAAGTCAAAATATCCAACCAATCAGTTATGCATATAGAAAATAAAAATAATGATCATCAATCATCATGGAGTTTATTTTCCTCAGCCTCGCGATCGTCGTCCTCGCACTTATCGTCATGAACCACCTTTTCCATGATTCTACTTGTCTTTATTTTCTTCATCTGCTCATTCCCTTGCCTGAGCAAATATTCAAGCCAAATATTTATGATCTCATCAACTAGTTTCTTGAGCAGAGAGCTGAGTTTACCAATAGAGCTTGACGGGTTTTACCTTCTTTAGTTCAACTTTCGGAGGAGGTTCCTTGTAGAAACTTGGCATAGGTGCAGCTTTAAATGTCAAGATCTTCCTAAATTGCTTTATTTCTTCCTCTTGATTTTCCTAATATTAAAATCCAAGAACTAAAATTATTTTTCTGACTATTTAGTAAAAAAAATTAGGTAACTATAGTACGTTGTGAGCTAGGAAGCATATCCACGCACGGAAAACGTAAACACGGGGACACGATACAGCTTAAATTCATAGACTGTGAGAGTGGGTTCTCGAGCACCTTAGATTTCGCCTGGAGGTCGTTTTTCTCCACTTCCTTGGCTTGTACTTTCTGTTCTATCTTTGAAAAGAACTAGCGATCAAAATAAATTATGCCATTGCTTGATGCATTTACTTCAAGAAATAAGAGAAATAAACAATACGCATATTGCAATGTACAAATGCCTCTTTTCGCTTCTCAGCATGTTGTTCCAACCTGAAAGAGAACGCTGAAACATTAACCCTATGCTGCTGTGCCCGGGGAGTAAGATTTCTGGTCAAAATACAGATTCATTAACATTTCTGTCTGACCGAAAACTGAAGATGGAAAATGAAAGAGAATGAATCTAAGAATGACTAAAAGTTGGAGTCGGAGGTAACTGATTAGTACGGCGAAGTAGTAGAATGGGCATCCTCCTCCTCCACATATAATGAGTTATTGCTAATTAGCTGAGATAAGTTTTTGCCATAGATCTGCATTTATAACTAAGATAGTTAGAACTATTTACATATAATCCTAAGCAACTCAAAATATTAATGGTACTTAAATATCGGGTGCCGGATTGGTCCCAGTTCCATTAGGAGATCCATTTATAACATAAGCATAAAATGTCATGGACAGATTTTTAAAAATAACGGAAGAAAAAAGAGCGTAAGGATTTAAAATTTTCACCATAGATTTCTTAAGGCTCAACATAGATGGCAAAGTTGTACGTCGCTGGTTGCCTTTCCAGCGCTTGTGACGGACTTAGAATTAACACCCGAAAATGGCCCCTTGACCACCGAATTGATCCTCGGACTAGAACTCACATTTGTAACTTGAGACACAATTTCTGAACTATTTTTCTGAGATTGTTTTATGTCTGATTTTGACGGATAAACTTCAATGCTTCTTTTCATAATATCGGAATGACGGCCTTTGCATGGGAAAGAAAGACTCTGTGTCAAGCTAGGTTTTGTACCACGACTAAACACAACTGATGCTTTTGAAGTAGACTGATTCTTGGTCGATTTATTGTTCTTAGGGCCATTATTATTGACATTGGAATTTTTATCCGGATCGGACGTTTTACCCTTTGATAGAGATGGGGATGAGACGACTTCGGCCTTGATGAATTAGGGCCCTCTTTGTCTGTTTTATCATCTTTACACATTTCATTTTCACCAAAAATTGGATCGTGAACATTACCTATATTGTTTTTGTTTACATCTGTAGTGGATCCTTCTCCATTAGGATTCTCAGTTATGACCTTTCCTTCATCTTCAAGTGGAACCCCATTTTCAGACTCCATTTCGAAGAAAAAAACCTAAATAAAATTAGAAAATGAGAAGTTATACCATCCTTTTTTGGAAAAAATTATCCTATTAAAGAAAGTGTGGACCATAAATTATTATGCGACAGAAAAGATGCCCAGAAAGTAAAGTTCCAAAAAGCAGAGGAGTTCAAGATTTTTCTGTGAGTGAACTCAATTTTCATTAAGACAATTCGTCAAACACTATTGGAGCATACGAAGAAACGAATAGAAAACACATACAACTAATCTAAAATACCAGAATCGCATCATCACATCAACACCAGAAGAAAAGAACTCAAAAAAAAAAAAACAATCAACAATCGTAGAGCTTGGCGACTCCACTAACACTATGGAATCAACCTGAGAGCATAAAACCGAACCAAAACAATAATAAAGTTCAATCTCAGTTATCTATATGCAAATACGAATCAAATTATATGAAGGTTTTAGGGATGATACAACAATACCAAAACCCCGAAGCAAAGGCAGAAATAAAGCAAAAATAAGGGTCTTTGTTCGTAGCGCTCGATTAGTAGCACTCGATTACCTGGCGGCAGAAATCCGAAGTCATCCATCTTCAAGTAGCAGCGCTCGATTACCTAGCGGGAGGCTTTTTCGTACACGATCCATTTCAGGTGATTGTTTTGGGCGGCGGCAAGGGGTGACGGGCTAAATGGGAACAGAGGATAATTCTTGAATTATTGACACCCCTTAGTTTTATGTAATAAAAGTTTTGGTCCCAAAATATTTGCTGCTAATTTTCCCGCCTGCAAATTTGGCTCAAGTTGACCAAAATTATTACGTGTATTGTAACACTTTTGTAATGTATTGCAATAGTTCTAAAATTTTCAAAATGATTCTTAGGCTTACAACACTTTCCCATTTTATACAACACTTTTCGGAAATATTGTGATAGATTAGCAAATTTCTTATCTATAGCAACACTTTATGCAACACAAACATGTAATGGGCTTGCAATAGGCCATATATGGTGTAGTGTATAATCAATACGGATGTTTTGTGATTCTAAAATTGCTTGGTCAAACATTAACAACTACATAACATCGTATGCAAACTCATATTTATTATTTCGTTTAATTCAATAGTGTATGAGCTATTTCATACAGATGATAAACTTATATATACGAACTTATACATTGAGAACCTATAGACTACACATGATATGAAATAGATTATGTTAATTCAGTCTATAACTTTACAAATAAGTATATTGTTAACAAATACTTGTTAATATATAAGTAACAACACGTAAATTGGAGAGTTATTTTAGAAATTAGTGAAAAATGTGCATGTTCTTGTGCACACGATGGCAGTTATGATCGTGCCCACGATGGGACTAGCCATCATGGGCACAAGAATATGCGCATTTTTCAGTAATTTCTAAAATAACTCGCCAATTTACGTGTTGTTACTTGTATATTAATAATTATTTATTAACAATATACTTATTTAAAGTTATAGATTGAATTAACATAATCTTTTTCATATCATGTGTAGTCTATATGTTCTCAATGTATAAGTTCGTATATATAAGTTCACCATCTATATAAAATAGCTCATACACTATTAAATTACACGAATAACAAATATGAGTTTGCGTACGATGTCATGTAGTTGTTAATCTTTGAACAATCAATTTTAGAATCACAAAACATCCATATCGATAACATATTAAATCAAACTGACCCAAAAATCCATAGTTCATGTGCACATGATGGGATTAGCCATCATGTGCACAAGAACATGCATATTTTCACTAATTTCTAAAATAACTCGTCAATTTACGTGTTGTTACTTATATATTAATAAGTATTTGTTAACAATATACTTATTTGTAAAGTTATAGACTAAATTAAGATAATCTATTTCATATCATGTGTAGTCTATATGTTCTCAATGTATAAGTTCATGTATATAAGTTCATCATCTGTATGAAATAACTCATACGCTATTGAATTACACGAAATAACAAATATGAGTTTGCATACGATGCCATGTAGTTGTTAATGTTTGAACAATCAATTTTAGAATCACAAAACATCCATATCGATAACACATTAAATCAAACTGACCCAAAAATTCAAAGTTCATGTGCATACGATGGCAGTCATGATCGTGCCCACGATGGAATTAGCCATCGTGTGCACAAGAACATGCATATTTTTCACTAATTTCTAAAATAACTCGTCAATTTACGTGTTGTTACTTATATATTAACAAGTATTTGTTAACAATATACTTATTTGTAAAGTTATAGATTGAATTAACATAATCTATTTCATATCATGTGTAGTCTATAGGTTCTCGATGTATAAGTTCGTATATATATAAGTTTATCATCTGTATGAAATAGCTTATACACTATTGAATTACACGAAATAACAAATATGAGTTTGCATACGATGTGATGTAGTTGTTAATGTTTGAACAAGCAATTTTAGAATCACAAAGCATCCATATTGATAACACATTCAATCAGATTGGCCAAGAAAACCCAAAAATTCATGTGCACACGATGGCTCGTCCCATCATGTGCACGATCATGGCTGCCATCGTGTGCAGTTCAACCATCGTGTGCAGCCATCATGTGCGAAAGAACTCTTCAAAAAAAAGTCTGATGATAAAATATAGCTGCATACCCTCTTTATGAACCCAAGAGCATAGTAAATGAAATCTTATTTGAACGTCAACCTCTCTTTTTCGAAAAATTGTGTGATTTTTATAGGGATTTTGAGAGACCCATTTGAACATTAAATTTTAGTTGTTGGATTCGGTAGTTAGACATGGAGAAGATGATGGGAAATAAAGTTTAAATTAAATAAAATGCAAAAAGAAAAGAAATTCAATATCACCAATTTTTGGAGGACATTTTAGTCTTTTTAAACAAAATAGTATCAAAAACTTATATTCTTATGAATGAAGATATATAACTTGTCAATTTTATAGTTTAATATTAAACATTGATTCTCACTTTATTATTAACTCTTTTAAATCAATCAGTTTAATTGTTAATTGATTATTGGATAAATTTGTTTTTAGCTAAGGGTTGTTTTTTATCCTCTCTCCATCTTACGAAACTTGAGTCGTATTTTTCCGATTGTCCCATGAAACTTGAATCATTTCTTTTTTAAGACACTTTTATTACTCACATTATTTTAAATAATATATATTTATATCACCACTCTATACTATTTTTTAATTCTTCGTAAATCTGGGTTCAAAAATTTTGCACCAAATTTTGTGGAACAGAGAGAATACTTTAATTTTAGTATAATACAAGATACGTACTCTAATCCTACGGATTTTCCTTTTCTAATTTATATTTGATCTAATGTTCATTTTAATTTTAATTTTTTATCTTGTACTGTTGACATGGCGTTCGGTATTCATTTGTGGCATATACTAGTTGAGAACATGAAACTTCGTGTCGGTGTAAATTTTATAAATCATAAAAGATAAATCCAAAAATCAGGAAATTATTATTTATTCCTAAATATATGAAAATCAATGAATTACAACTTATTTGTTAATCTAGATATTATAATAAAAAAAGATATCTATAACTATTAGAATGATAGAAAATCTCCCATATATTAATGCAGACACGCCAGCCTTCTCACGCTCACCGCCAATTGCCTTTGTTGATATTTCGCACGCATGTGTCACCCTCTCACGTCAAATTGATACATAATCAATTACTGGCATAATTATCATTGTACTAATTATATTATAATTATAACTCAAATAACTCCTAACTACCTTATTAATTTTTACGAATTAAGGAATATGAATTATGAATAAAAAAAGAATTGATTATATTTACAGAAATATTTCACGTTTTTATTAACTAAAAAATAAAAATTCCAAACAAAGAGAAATTTAATATAACAGTGTGCACTATATTAAACATAAAATCTCGCGGATATATTGACCCTGTTTGGCAATTTGCGATTAGCTGCAGCAGACCGAGTTAGCTATTTTAACTAGTTATTTGAATTAGCTGTTTTCACTAGCGGTTTGAATTAGCAGTTTGTATAAAGTGTTTGGTAAATAATTGATAGCGGTTAGCTATTTCAATATGTAAAATGACTAATAAGGACATTAATATATATTACTATTTAAATTTAATAATTGTGAAAATAATAAATAAATAAATAAAAATAAATAAATAACATTCATATATATATATATATATATTCAATGATTATATTTCATGTATTTCATAATATATCAAACATTTATGTACAAAAATTATATATATATATATGTATATATATATATATATATATATAAATGCATAATTTTAAATATAAAATTTAAAACTTAAAGATCAAAATTAGGGATAAAATAGTATTTTCATAACTAGTTACAATCCTCTAATTGAAAAAACTCCAAGTAGCTTTTTTGAAATTAGCGGATTGGACTCAATCCGCTACTTAAATCCGCTAACCACCAAACACTTATATTAGAGGATTAACCTAGTCAAACCTCTAAATTAGCCCAATCCTCTAATTTCTCCTCAAACCTCTAACTCCCAAACACCCCCATTATATATTTCCACTAATTAATTAGTTTTTAGTAGGTAGTCACTAATAAAATAAATATCAATTGAAATAAAAGATGTTTGAGAGTATTGCAAAAGAACTGCTGAATATATATAATTAAAAAAGTACTCGAAGTTCTAATCAATAAAATAAATAGAAATAATCTTATTAAAATATATTATTGAAAGTGTAGAAATAGTGGTTTAATTATATTTATAAACAATCAAAAGAAATTATGGAATAAATCAATTAGTCTATCTTAGTTTTAAATCTTGATTAATTAATATAAAATAATAAAGTAAATAAATAAACTCATATTTACTAAATTATATAATTAATGATTTTATGGATTTTCAAAGAGATATTTCTAAATACATAAGCAATTAAATTTAATAATAATATATTAATCCGTAGATTCATCTTTGTACAAAGAGAATTTCCGAAAATAAAAATTGATCGTTTTAAGTGATTTTTTATTTTTTTGGTTTTAAAAGATTTGTTAATTTATTTACTTTTGAAATCAACTATATATTTTTGAAAATTTTGGATTTGCTTTTGTATTTTAAATTATATCCAAATAATTTATGATTTTTTTTTGCAAATATAAGGATTAAATTATCTCATTTTTTTCCATCTAACAGAAACCGTAAATACTTAACGATTTGAACCATTTTGGCAAAAAAAGAACAAAAAAAGAACGTCGAACCAAATCTATTTTTCAAAATTTCTCATAGGACGAGAGTATAATTTCTCCTCCTAAAATATATAAATAATTTTTTTTGATAACAGCATATTTATCAATAGAATGATCTCTATATAAAAGAGGGTTATAGAGAATAAAAATTGACCATAAATCTTTTTAAAAATGTATCTCGATAAGTATTTTAACTATTTTTAATTTTCAATCACTCAAAAATAGGAAATTCGTGTGAGAGAAGAAGGAATTATTCTGCTATTGCAACAATAATTGATTATGTGAGAGACTTTAGTTTTGTTTATTTTATTTTCTATTATGCTTTGGATGATGCATATTTGCAATATTCAAGTACAATTGCTTCCATAACACTTATTATGTTATACTACACATTTATGAGCAAAATATTTACTCCACAAATGATATTAAACTCATGAGATAGTAGATTGGCATTTAACTTTCAATGACAACAATTTCCACTAATTATGTTTTTCCATGGTTAGGCACTCTCTCACGTTGGCATGCATCTGTCAAAACTCGTATTTAATCATGGTTAGTTTTATGTAGACATATAAAGGGAATAGCACGAAAGACTTTATTTTTTTTATTGCGACAAGAATGGTGTAGTCATAAATAGAACAACTAATGTAATTTAGAAAGAAGTGCTATAAAATTTATAGTGAATGGTTGGGTATTATACATTTCTATTTGAATTTTTTTTATGTTCCCGTATTTTATA
This sequence comes from Orobanche coerulescens, assembly GCA_033398695.1. Classification (NCBI taxonomy): domain Eukaryota; kingdom Viridiplantae; phylum Streptophyta; class Magnoliopsida; order Lamiales; family Orobanchaceae; genus Orobanche; species Orobanche coerulescens. Next base: position 339,101 of record JAWKAU010000025.1, read on the forward strand.
CGGGTGATATATTAGTATAAAATATGACACTATAATTTAAAATAAAAATTATATTCCCTAAAAATTAAAAATTACAACCAAAAGAAAATCAAAATGTAGAAATTGTGATTTCCATATTCCACACTTTCTACATTTAATGATTTTTAGGAATACTTGTATCTTAAAAATTATTTTTAGTTTCTTTTTAATTCCAGTGTTTATTTTAATGTTTTATAGTAAAATATTCATAATTTTGTATATTTTTCTAAAAAATATTTTTGTAATGAGATATGTTTCTTAAATATTTAAAAATAGGTGTACTTGTATCTAGTGCATCAGCCTCTAGTTAATTATATTGCATTTAGATACTTGTATATAGCATTGTAGTTACCTGATACATTGCATTTGGATATCAGTTTAAATCGTGATTCTTATAATTATTTTAGTGTTATTATATTTTTTCTGAAATTTTTATAAATGTATTAGATAGTGTAATTTTTACAAATAATAAATACATACACCACTTGGGTCATAAAAATTTTAAATAAAAAATCTTCATGTAGCCTCAATTATTATAGAGAATGACCTCTTTAATTTTTCTCATGCGGTGTAATACATCTTCGAATTTATTGAGAATTTTCATGCTACACTAAATAATCATTATTTGAATTTATACTGTAATTAAATTTTATAATAAATTAAAATTGAAACTATTTATGGACAATATAATAACTAATCAAATTAAATAGGTGATACAAAAATAATTGCAATTCTCAATAAATCATAAGTTGGTAATTTGTACAACCTGATAGTTTATAAAAATATCGACGTGGGAATATATGTATATAATTATATATTTTCCAATACAAATAAAATTATTTATTTGATCCACCTAATAATTGGCCAAAATCATATTAGTAAAATCAAATCTCTCAATAAAAGTAAGACTATTTAGCCAACTAAAAAATCGACTAAATTAATAATTGGCGCCAAATTAAATTCTCCAAAAGTAAAAATATTTATTTGGCCAAGTTAATAATCGATCAACTTAATAATTGGTCAAATTGGACTTTCTAAAATTAGAACTATTTATTTATCTTATTTAATAATTTTTCAGATTAAATTGTTATGCATGACTTCAAAAAAATAAAATAAATAAATTATCTCAAATGGTTAGACATTAACAAATTGGTCAAATTAAAATTCCCAACAAGCCGACAATTATTTTTGGCCAACTCGATAATTGACCAAATTTTATTTTTATTAGAAATAAAACTTTATTTAGTCAACTCAATAAGTAGCCAAATTAAATAGATGGTACAAAATAATTATGAAGTGGTAAAATACATAATATTTTAAGTATTTTTAGTTTTTCAACTGGTCGAGTTTCATTTAAAACCAACATGGGATATAAAATTTTAAAGACGTCAATAGAATGGAAAAATTAAAATTCTCAACAAAAATAAAATTATTTTTCGACCAACTTAATAATTAGCCAAATTATATTTTTCAGTAACAATATGATTATTTACATAGCCAACTCAGTAATTGGAGAAATTAAATTGGACATATTATTTTCTAATAAGATTAATTACTAGGAGTATTATTACTGATATTAATATCATCAATAATATAATAAAGTTATTATTATTAATACTAACCACATTATTATTATTATTGTTATAAATGAACTTGAATGGCCACGATCATTTTGTGGGCAGCAATACAGTATGCGGAAAGAGGCATTCTTCTCCAGCACGAGGGTGTGCTCTGATTTGGGTGGGGGAGTTTGTCACGACCCGAAATGTCGTGACCGTGTTGACTGACCAAATGAGATGTAACACCCCCAAGATATTCAGAGTATATTATAGCGCCGTGTACCCTTATGTGGGACCCACCAGGCTAACTAATTTATACCGCTCGTCTAACCATCTCGGTTAGCGAGAAAACACACTTCACCAAGATGCAAATTAAATAAAAAGTCTGGTACAACCGGTAAACCAAACATCATCAACAATCACATATAAAATTTAGTATACAATCCATCTTCCAAATTTAAAACGCCTAAGTACTCGCGAGTACTATCTATCAGTTTACAAGTTTGAAAAACAACGTTTTAAAATGGACAACCGAAATAAAGGGACAAATTTGCACACATCAACAACTCTGGCTAGCATCCTCGTACTACTCCAGTGCCTGCTCGATCGGCTGCCCGCAACCTGAAATTCATAACACGAATTTCCCCAAATGGGTCCCGAAAGGGGTTAGCAATTACGCTAATACAAGTAATCAAGACAAACCATTCGCTGACACATCTCATAGTACATGCATCAAATCGTTTCAAAATAAAATCAAGATATGTCTTTTCCCAGAAAACAAACAGTCAATAATCAAAGTTGAGAATCGCCTAGGATCGGGGATAAACCACTGGTCCCATCCGAGGCCTCTATGGACCCTCCCGGACTGGCCACAGTTAAAAAATCACGCACGCCTAGGACCGGGGCTAAACCACTGGTCCCATCTGAGGCCTCTATGGACCCTCCCGGACTGGCTATCCAAACAAGCTTGTGAATCTGGAGTGAAATCACATATTCTTCTGAGGCCCTGTCGGACCCTCCCGGTGTAATACCCGCAATTTCGGATTTCAGTGATTTTTTTTTCGGCGGGAGCCCGTTTTGACGACTCGCCTGTGATCGTTTCGTCATTACGAGAGTATTTAATTCTGCACATTTTGTCATCCGAGTTCATTTCGGTATCGTTTTGTTGAGTTCCATGTTCTTAAGCGGTTTTTCCCGCACTTGAGTTCGATTCTTGTGAATCTCGTCTGGAACTGTTGTTTCGAGTTTCTCGTAAGTTCATTTAATGTTATTATTCATGTTGCAATCTTTGTCTTGGTGTTTCGATCGTGTATCGTGTATTTCGGACGTTTTGGGCTATTTTCGTAATTTCTCAAAGTTTTGGGTAATTACTTTCTGTTGTCGAATTTCGAGTGGTCGGAATCGTGTGTTCTCTTAGGTCTCGAATTCGTCTTTGCGAGTACTTCGTAACCGTATCTTCGATTAGTATTTAGGTTCGGGTTTCGGGGTCGTCCGGGCCGTCGGAATTGGTCCCGGCCGAGTCATGGCCGGGCAGGTTGGGCCCAGGCCAGTCCTGGCCGAGTTACGGCCGGAAGGGCTCGCTTGTTACGTACGTAAGGTCGGTTACGTACTGTTGGGAAAAGAAGAACCCTGTATCGAAACAGCCGGGATATCCAATCCCTGTATCGAATGGTATTTGATAAAGAGGTTTTGACATATATGCCAATCCGCATACAGTAAAGGAGACTGTATCGAAGTATTGAGGCATTATCCTGTATCGAAGACCTGCCTCGAATCAGCATATAGTGAAGCCCTTCAGTACAGCAAGAAGTCTTATAAAAGACCAACTACGGAAACTGTCTCGAATCTCCAATACAGTTATCTTCCATACAGCTCACAACAGGACAAAGAAGGAATCTTCAGAAGTCAAGTCCCGTTGAATAAAGAAGTATTTAAATACTCAAAGATAAAGTATTTAATACTGTCAGTCAACAGATCTTCAAATCCCGCTAAATCCGGATCGTGTTATAATCCCGTTGGAACGGAATCTCACTCAAACGGATACATCTCAACGGATATATATTTCAGAGACTATATATATCACTTCAAGATGCTGAAGATCAGTTACCCAAGCTATCGAAATTATTATCAGAGCAAAACATATCTCCAAAGCTTACTGCAACTCAGATCAAAAGAGATATACAGTGCTCATCATCCTGAACAACACTTCATCAGCTGAAAGCTCTTAGAGTCAAAGTTGTTGTTCACCATCCATTCTATACTTTGAACAAACCCAGATCATCCCTGTGTGGACTGAGCAATCTGTGCTTCTCCGGAACTGTGTGTGAAGGATTTGCATTGAAGAAGACGAAGCTTGAGAACTGTGTGTGAAGAAGCAAGTCAAAGCATTAGCTCAAAACCAATCTGTGTGAACGGTTGAAGCTAAGATCTTTATATCAATCTGTGTGAACGATATATTGATTTTGTGTTGTTATAATTACGTAGTTGTGTACGTAGTAATTATAATAAACTTTTTACTCCTGTGTGGAGGACCAGTGGACGTAGAGGGGTTTACCTCAAACCACTTTAATTACTATGTTATTTACCTTCAGTTTTTACTGTTTTAATTACTGTGATTAATTAAGTATACACTATACATTTAGTTGCTGTATCCACAGCAACCTACTGTATCTAAGACTTCCGCTACGCACTCAGATTTAAAATCCGTGCAGTTTGTTGTTTAAACTATTTCCCAAACTGTATCCAGTATACTTAGTGACCAACAAGTGGTATCGGAGAGGTTGATTCTAAAAAGAATCAGTCGTATTTTTAACCGAATCAGATCTAAAATCACTTATTTTCAAAACAGTCTCTTTCATTTCTGTATTATCACATGGATAATTATATGATCAACAAAGTTCCTATGTTCTCTATTAACGAATTTGATGACTGGAGAATTAGGATGGAGGCTCATCTTGCAGCAATGCACGAAGAGATGATTTTTGTAATACAGGATGGTCCTATCAAGATCATGAAGGTAAACACGGCCGCAAGGATTGAAGGCCAAGCCCATGCTGAGATGCTCGAGAAGGATCGCGAGCAATGGACCACAGATGAAAGAAAGCGAGCAAACCTTGACAACGTAGCTAAGAACGCGTTATTTGTCACTCTTGACCAAGGCACGTTCTCAAAGGTAAAGAGCTGCAAAACAGCCAAAGAAATCTGGGATAAACTCAAGTTGATTTGTGAGGGAACTGAGCTCTCAAAAGAAAACAAGATTTCAAAACTGACTCAAGAATTTGAATCTTTCAAATGAAACCAACCGAGACACTTGAGGAACTTGACCTCGATTCACCGGTATTGTTGGTGAACTTGAAGCGTTGGGCAAAATTTATACCCAAAAGGAGAAGAACTTAAAAATTTTCGTATCTCTCCCACCCGATGGGACATTAAGACCACAAATATGCGTGTATCTTGCAATCTTAATGAAATATCTACTTTTGATCTCTTCTCTGACCTCAAAGCTTTTGAGTATGATATTGACAGAAGAGAGAAAGCTGAAGAATCTCCTTCAAAGGTCACAGCACTAGCCGCTGTATCGAACCGTCGACACAGCATGCCCAGCTCGTCAAAGCCTAGTCACAAGAATGCTGACAGTGACGACGACATCTTGTCTCAAGATGAAATGGCGCTTCTCATGCACAAATTCAAAAAGTTCATCAAACAATCTGGAAAGACTCCCTACAGGCCCAAACCTGTCCACAAGGTAAGTACCGAAACATCATATGGTGATGCTAACCTGTGCTATAATTGCAGGAAACCAGGGCATTATGCAAATAAATGTCCTCATCCCAAAGTCCAAAGGTTTCCGGAGGCCGAGCAACAAGAGAGAGATGAAAGAAGACGTGCTTGGAAAGACAAGCACAAGGCCCTGATTGGAGAATCAGAAGCCTCCCCCACACCATCCAAATCAGCAGAATGTCTTCAGGTGGTCACTGAAAGTGATTCATCTGACGATGAGTTCGATGATAAAGCATATATGTGCTTTATGGTCAAAGACATTAATAAATGTCCTCATCCCAAAGTCCAAAGGTTGCCGGAGGCCGAGCAACAAGAGAGAGATGAAAGAAGACGTGCTTGGAAAGACAAGCACAAGGCCCTGATTGGAGAATCAGAAGCCTCCCCCACACCATCCAAATCAGTAATGTCTTCAGTGGTCATCGAAGTGATTCATCGACGATGAGTTTGATGATAAAGCATATATGTGCTTTATGGCCAAAGACATTCCCGAAGGTGAAGATAGCGATGATGAGGTCGGTTCAACCTCGGCTATTCCACAAATGCATCTCATACTTTTGAAAACATGATGAATGAATTTAAAAACATTCAAAAGGCCCATGAGACACTAAAAGCGAGAATATACACTTCAAGTAACTAATTTAGAGCCGAAAGATGAAAATGACTTGTGAAAATAAATTATGAAAATATGTCTCTTGATTGTGAAACCAAAGAAAGTCGATTTTGAAAAACTCATGGAGAGCAATCATCAACTTGCTCATGAACTAAGTGAGGCTAAAACTCACAACGAGAGCAAGACAAATGATTTGGTTCTACTTCAAGACAAAATCACAACTCTCGAAAAGCGAGAAATTGAACTTGAGACCACTCAAATCGTTCGAGAAATCTTCCAAAAGAATGGAAGAAATTCTGAGCACTGGGCAAAATGCTCATGACAAAAGTGGCTTAGGATACAGCTCATGTTCAAACAAAGGGAAAACTAGTACAGTGTTCGTCAAGAGTGTGGAACACATTACAGACCTAAGAAACCCCTAGTCCCGTGAAGGAACTCGTACCGAGAAAACCGAAGGTCGCTATTCCGCCCCGCAATCCTATTCCGCATAGCGGAATCATAAGTCGCTCCAACCTCGTGAGGCGCACTCAACAACATGCTCCCGCAGCATATCAACAGCCAACAAATTGCTCGTAAGGAAGGTCAGATCCAACCACCAAAGGCCCGCACGGCAGCATTTATCAAGACAAAGACGCCGAGGTATTGGATACAGGAGCCCCGTTATCCCTCGAGACAACAGATGCCGGTTCGGTATCAACAACGGATTGGGAATCCAACCGGAGACCCGAAGGCAAGCCGTTAGGCCTAAGAAAATGGCTCCACCTCCAAGACGGCATTCGTATCGATTAATAATAATAACCCCGAATTTTTCATGCATAATAATTATCATGGTTATAACAACTACGGATATGCCCCCGTAGATATCGCAAAACTGTACTGAGTATGCCCTACAGTAAACCAATTGCTGCCAGGAAAACTTGGGTACCAAGAGGAACTAACAATCATGGACCCAAAAATCAAAGGGGACCTAAATCTACTTAATTTCTTTGTTACAGGACATTCTAGAGGAGGATACCTGGTACTTTGATAGTGGATGCTCTTGACACATGACCGGAGATAGGAGCAAGCTATCAGATTTTGTAGAAGGTCGCGGTCCAAAAGTTCGTTTCGGTGATAAATCTAAAGGAAGAACAAGAGGGAAAGGAAACCTACTTGTCGGAAAATTCAAAGTCACCGATGTTGCATATGTTGAAGTCTTACAGTATAATCTACTTAGTATTAGCCAGTTCTGTGATAAACAGTTCTCGGTGAAGTTCTATATAGATCGCTGTAGAGTAAAAAATATCCAAACTAAGGAAGTTGTGCTTACAGGAAGCAGATCAGGTAACATGTATATTGCTGACTCGAAGCCTATGAGCTCCTCAATTCCATGCTTTGTTTCCAAATGCACTGCAGATCTTAGCTGGTTATGGCACAAGAGGATGTCTCACGTCAACTTCAAGACAATCAAAAAGCTCTCAAGACTGGGAATGGTTAGAGGTTTGCAAATGTGTCATTCAAGAAGGACAGCGTCTGCGGACCATGTCAGAAAGGCAAGCAAATCAAGTCAACCCTGAAGAGCAAATCCTACCTTTTCAACCCAAAGAGTGTTGGAAATGCTACACATGGATCTCTAAGGTCCTGTAGACCCAGTAAGTTTGGGAGGTAAGAAATACTGCATGGTTGTTGTTGATGATTATTCCAGGTATGCTTGGACGATCTTTCTTAGCAAGAAGAAGGAAACAACATCAAAGCTGCCCGAGCTCCTGAGAAAGTTGCAAAATGAAAAGGCATCGAGTATCGTGTTCATTCGTTCCGACAGAGGTACAGAATTTACTAACCGCTTTATAGAGCAATACTGTTCGGAGAATGGAATACAGCATGAATACTCAGCTGCCCGTACACCTCAACAAAATGGTGTTGCCGAACGAAAGAATAGGACGTTGAAAGAAGCAACAAGGACAATGATTGCCGCAAGCAAATTGCCACAGCGTTTCTGGGGTGAAGCAACCAATACAGCATGCTACACTAAAAACCGCTGTATCGTCAACAAGCACCACAACAAAACAGCATATGAGGTATGGAACAACAAAACTCCGTTAGTTTCGTATTTCCACATCTTTGGATGCAGGTGTTATGTATTGAATAATGGGAAGGACCAACTTAGAACCTTTGATGAGAAATCAGATGAAGGAATATTCGTAGGATACTCCTCCGTCAAGAAGCTTTAATCTTTAACAAAAGGAAGCTGACGATTGAGGAATCAGTTCATGTAGTGTTCGACGAACCACACCATGACCCTACAGGAGTAGATGATATCACTCAGAACATTCACCATCTATCTATCTTGGATCCTCCAACTCCCATAGAACCTGTCGTTGATTTAGAAATCAACCCCGCAACTGTAAGAATCGATGTGGATGAAGCCGATGCTGTACAAGCTGAAGCTGTATCCACAGAATCTTTTGATACAATACGGGATCCTGAATTAGAACCCGACCGAAGATGGTTGAGAGATCACCCGCAAGAGCTGATCATTGGAAACATAAATGCTGTTGTTTCTACTCGTAAGAGAATACAGAGTACACAAGGAAATGTACTTTGTGCACAAGAAGAATCTGATGCTGAGATATCACAGTTTTCTGAATGGAAATCTCAATCCGAGCTTAGAAGACTCAATATGTGCACTATCGTTGTATTCTTAGCCCAGTCCGAACCTGTTTCGACCATAGACGCTCTTAATAATTCTCATTGGATAACATCTATGGAAGAAGATCTTAACGGTTTCGAAAGAAACAATCTATGGTATCTTGTACCCAGACCTACACATCAATCAGTTATAGGAACCAAATGGGTATTTCGAAACAAAAAGGATGGAAATGGACTTATTATAAGGAATAAATCCAGACTAGTCACACAAGGCTATAGTCAGGAAGAAGGCATACACTATGATGAAACCTTCGCCCCTGTAGCGAGACTAGAAGCCATCAGGATATTTCTAGCCTTTGCCGCCCATAAGAGTTTTATTGTATACCAAATGGACGTCAAGAGTGCATTCCTGAATGGAGATCTTGCAGAAGAAGTTTATGTTGAACAACCACCAGGGTTTGCCAACATAGACGGTATTGATCTAGTTTACAGGCTAAGGAAAGCGTTGTACGGACTTAAACAAGCCCCTAGAGCCTGGTACGAAACCCTGTCCCAGTACCTAACCAACAACGGATTTGAGAAAGGTGCTGTGGACAAGACCTTGTTCAAGATACAGGAAGGTGATGACCTTCTTATGGTGCAAATCTATGTGGATGATATTATTTTTGGTTCAACTAATCTTGCTTTATGTCAAAGGTTCTCTCATCTCATGCAAAGTAAATTTGAAATGAGTATGATGGGGGAACTTAGTTATTTTCTAGGTTTGCAGGTAAAGCAGTTGCCTACAGGTATTTTCATCAACCAAGAAAAATACAGCAAGGAGCTTCTCAACAAATTTGGAATGAACACTTCCAAATCCTCGCCAACCCCCATGAGCACTTCCGTGCAAATTAGTGCAGATGAAGCCGGAAAGCCGTTTGACCAATCACTCTACAGGAAGCTCATTGGTTCGCTCCTGTACCTAACGGCTAGCAGGCCCGATATCCAGTTTGCTATTGGAGTGTGTGCAAGATATCAAGTTGCACCTAAGGAATCACACTTCAATACAGCTAAACGAATCCTGAAGTACATTAAAGGAACAATCGATGTAGGACTATGGTATCCTAAGGAAGGCGGATTTGATTTAGTTGGATACAGCGACTCGGATCTCGGAGGCTGCAAGCTAGATAGGAAGAGTACAAGTGGAACTTGTCACTTTCTTGGACCTAGACTCGTTTCTTGGTTCAATAAGAAGCAATTGGCTAATTCTCTTTCCACGGCTGAATCAGAGTACTATGCTGCTGGTAGTTGCTGTATGCAGATCCTTTGGATGCAGCAACAATTGTCAGATTATGGAATCGATGCCAGAGAGACTCCAATCATGTGTGATAGCACGAGTGCAATTGCAATCACGCACAATCCTGTCCTGCACTTGCGCACTAAACATATCAACATGAAGCATCACTTTATAAGGAATCACGTCGAGAACAAGGATGTTCGCCTTGAAAAAGTTCATACAGACGTTCAGTTGGCCGACATCTTCACCAAGCCGCTCGACACAGCAAGATTCAACATGCTCAGACAAGAATTGGGAATGCTACAGCCAGACTCCCTGTAAGTAAATTACTGTTTTTACTCAACAAATTAAGGGGGAACGCTGTAAGACCCAAGAATACAGTATCCAACGTTAATTATTTGTACACTCAGAATCGTCAATACAGAACTGTAGCGAGCGAAGACATATGAATCCTACAACTGACGTGTGCAATAATTAAGGGGGAATACTGTAGGACCCATGAATACAGCATTCATCCTCAAGTTGCTGTATGGAATTTAAAACCTATATGTACCTTTTTAAGGGGGAACGCTGTATCGACGCTAAACAAAGACATACTATAGGATTTCGATTCAGTATATATATAATATAATATTATTTCTTTTCAAAATGATTTTTGTCCACGTGCCCTGTTTTTATGTCAAACGTCATGTACATTAAATGCCTTACACGACATCTGGACAACTGAATCTCAAAAGCCGTGATGTTTTAAATTGTTTATTGTTTTAAAACCGCCGTTTTAGGCATTTAGGGTGACACAAATGTCAGAAGTGGGACCCACTCAGTTTTTTAAACATTTTAATGGATTAGCGTACCAGTTACACTCAGTCAATCTTAACCGTTGATTTCAAAAACCGGTTCCCATCCCTTAAAATCTGACCATTCGTACTCTGCAAAACCCTATTTCGCCGCCCAACTATAAAAGGACTGAATCTGCCATTAGAGACTTTTTACGCTTTCTGCAAATTCAAGAGTTCTCAAGCAAAAACAGCCTACATACTTTTCTGCATTTTACTGCATATTTCGGTAATTTTCTTGCACTTTTTATTAAGAAATCATCAAATGGCTGGACAAACTTCTTCTCCTGCTCTGAAGAAAACTGCTAACATCATTGATGGCCGGATCCTTTCAAGATCTGTTATCATTGAGCGCATTCTGTCTGAAACCAACGACGCAGAACCCATGGAGTACATCATAACTCGTCTTCGTCAACAAGGCCTCTATCGCCTTGGAAGTCAGACTGCTGATAAGTACGATGCTCATCTGGTTGAAGAATTTTACCTCAACGCCACCGTACGCTTTCTGTCATTGGCCCAAGGAGGTCATGTTGCTGACATTACCGCTACAATCCAAGGAGTTGAGATCTGTGTTGATAACGATCTGCTCCAGAACATCTACAGGCTACCCGCTGATGGCCTGACTATGGATCAACTCGAGACATTTGGGTCTCAAGAGCTAATCACTAAATTTTATAGACTGTTCACAGGCTCCAAAGTTGTTGACATGGTTCAGACTACATGTCACAATAAATTTTTTTGTCTCCCATATGTGTATCTTCATGATTTTTGCTGCAAGATAATTGAAAATCGAACCGGTGCATTCGAAATGTGTACCAACCTGAGGTTCAGGATGATGGTGGCTATTCTGACCTGTGGAAAGGTCAATTGGTGCCAGATAATCCTGAAGCGCCTGCAAGAGGAGGTGTGCAAACCGGCCACCCATAAGAAATCTTTTGGTTTTATGTTGAACCATATCCTGACAAAATGCGAATTGTCGCAATCCGCTGATGCTAAGAAGAATAACTCCAGGATATACCTAGGAGGCGTCAAGCCTACTACGTATAATCAAACCACTTTGGTCTGCAACCATCCAAAAACTGGAAGTATGCCAGTTTCCGCAAATCCACGAGATGAGTCCTTGAAGTTCCAAGAAGTGGAATCTTCAAAGAAGAGAAAGAGATCTCACAGCAAGAAACCCATTGCTGGTGAGAATCCCAAGAAGAGACTTAGGAGGCTTTCTAAAGTCAAATCTGCCAAGCCCTCCGAAGAAGTTTCCCCCATGGCTCAACCCACTGAAAAACAACCCCAGGTCCCAACCCCTGTGGAAGAGGTGTCCCCTACTGTATCAACAGTAGATCCTGAGCCTTTGGCGGCTAGGACGGATAATGAGACATCTGCCAATGAACAAGACTTTAGAGAGTCGGCTGCCCATTTGGAGCCAACAGCTACTTCTCCTCTGCGGGATCCCACACCCGTACAGGATCCATCTTCCTTCAGGGTACCATCCCCTGTAAGGAGTCCCACTTCCATACAGGATCTCATACCTGTACAAGAATCCCTCGCTACAGCGTCTCCAGACGTTGTACGTAGTCCCTCCCCTGACACCATTATTCATAAGACCCTTCTTTCTGTTCAAATTGAACATGCTTACGAAAGATTTCTAACCTGGAAAGGCTACAGGCTAGCTCCGTACGGAACATTGTACAAGTGGAGCGATTGGAGCCAAGAAGAAAGATTCGTCTCATAAGTGACGGACTCAATGGAAATTGAAGCCCTGATCCGATGGGACAATCCCTTATGGAAGGAGCTGATTGAAAGCCATCTGTTGCAGAAATCTGACGCTAGAAGGAAAGGAAAGGACAAGTCAGAGGACTCTCCCGCAAATCCAAAAGACAATGACAATGACTCAGACGACGACGACGATGCTTTTTAAGCTGGTCTGAGAATGAGTCGTGAAGAGGCTCAAGCTAGAGACGCCTCTCCACCAAAAGGTGACGAAGGGCCATCGACTCGAAGTAATCCCCCTTCGCCACAGCAAGAGTTAATTTCCGATGAAGAGGAATCAATCCCTCTAGTCGAGGAAGTTGAAGCAGTTTTGGAATAGGCACTTGAGCCTGCTGCCACCGTGTAATATCCGGTCGAAAGTCATGTCATTTCAAACCTTTCATATTCTTCGGATCGTGATTGTTGAGCGAACCCTTGTAATCATTGATTGGAACCACCGTTTTGGGGTTCCCGTATTTTTATTTCGTGTTATTGTTGTCCAGACATTGAATCATATTGCTTTTATTCTCTTTCCGGGTCATTTTCCATCATTTTAGGACCGGAAGGGGGTGTGAGCCGCGGCACAAGGAGTGTGCGCCGCGGCACACACATTTCCTATTTTTGGCCGAGCAGGCTGTACCCAGTGCCGCGGCACACATGATCTGAGCCGCGGCACACTGCCGAGCCAATGCCGCGGCACACCTATGCTGAGCCGCTGCACACCGGTGTTGCATCCCGGCCAAAACCCGCTGTGCAGTGCGCGGCACACCTGAGCTGAGCCGCGGCACACTACCGAACACAGGAACAATTTTTAGGCCTGTGCCGCGGCACACATATCTTGAGCCGCGGCACACAACGCATAGTCAACCGGCTTTTTAAGCGAGATTTCAGCCATTCTTTCCCCATTTCTTCTTCCATCGCGAGAGAGAGAGTTGAGGGAAGAATTCTCTTCATAGCTATCACTTGTGTGTTGAAGATTTACCACTTTCAATCGGTTGGGAAGCCCGGATAGTCGATCTATCGCGTATTCCTTGAATCATAGAGCTTGGATATTCAAGAGGTAATTTCCTTCGACACCTTGACTTCTCGATTTCGTGTGGGTTTTGACGTTTTGGATGATAAAATCATGGTGTATGATGTGATATATGCGTGATTATGGACATGCTTGAGTATTCATCGGATTATTGAAAGATTAATTCAAGAACACTTTGAATTTTATGTTGGATTTTGGGGGTTTTCGTAGATTCGTCCGTTTTGTCCGATTGAAGCTTGAGAACCTTGAGATTTTGATATATATCTATACCATATGAGTGTTTTCTTCCGATTTTACGGGTTGGATTGTGCCGTTTTCGGACTTGTGGGAGTTTGAGCGATTTCTCAACCTTTAGTTATCCACCCGTATATTTTCTGGAATCGTAGACGAGTTTCGGGAGTCTCTTCGTATAATTTGAGTATGGATAATTAATTGTAATATTCCTTGCGAATCGTTTAGGTGCCGGAAGCGCGTTCTCGGACCTCGAACTCATACCTTTCCTCCGTTCGATTTCTCGATGTCTCAAAGGCAAGTATACATTTATGATTGCGTTCTCGACTTTGAAAGTATGAAATATTGATGATATGATTATTTCTAGCCACTCCGGACGGGCCTATGGTCCTCTGAGGGTTTCGTAGCCTCCAGTGCGATTCCATGGTTGATATGAACGAACCGTTTCTACGGCATTCATATGAAATAATGTTGGCATGTAATGAACGAACCGTTTTTGGCATTCCTACATGTAACGGCGTATGATATGAACGAACCGCTTTTACGGCATTCACATACGTCTTGAGATTTTAGTTATTCCTAATACTAGTCTTAAATTGATGAATTGACGGATATTGATGAATTGACGGATATTGATGAATTGACGGATATTGATGAATTGACGGATTACATTTACTTTATTGTCGAGAAGTATTACGTTTCATATTGTTATACTTGCACTAGCTATTCGACGGCTAACCCCTTTATGGGGGAAATACGTTTCATGTATTTCGGAGTTCCGGGGAGAGCGGACGGGCGGTGTATCGGGTCGGCATAAAGATGGTGGGCAAGTGTGATCGTGTCTTTCTTCCGATTATGGTTTGAGTTCGGTTCGGTGTTGTTGTACCGGATTGTCTTTTGAATACTCGAGTATCGTTTTCCTTTTCCCTTGATGTTCCTACTGTGTTCTTTGAAGTATTGAATTGTATTGTGATGTCCGTGAATACATTGGTTATGTTTCGAATACCTTTGTACCGTTTTCATTCCTTTGTGTGTAGACCTTATCGGTCAAAATTTATGGTTACGCATATGTATAGCCTTGTGGGTCCCACGGCGGGGCTTACGGCGCTGTAATATCCCTGAATAACTCGGGGTGTTACGAATATGGTATCGAGCTTAGGTCTATGGATACCTAGGTCATCGGTCTTTTGGGTCGATCGAGTCGTTAATTGTCCACAAGATCACTACTCGCCATCATCACGGTGCGACCGATACTTGTAAGACCTCTCACTCTTCTGGTGTTTCCTTATTCGTTTTGCTTCCTTTTATCGGTATTCTTGAGAATCGGACACTTTGTTGATGTGTGATTGAATTGTGCTTACGTGAATTGTGTGTTCTTCAGTATGTCAGCTGGTAGGGTCCGTGGCCGTGGTCGTGGCCGTGGGCGAGGAAGAGGTCGTGGCGCAGCCGTTTCCATCAGTTCGGTTGCGGGGTCGACCAACCCCAGTTTGTCGAACTCGGTGCATCCCGACACCGAGAGTCAGCACGACCAGTCAAATGGTCAGGGGAACAACGCAGACGTTGGAGTGGCGAATGCACTTCAACAATTGGCTACTCAGATGACTATTTTGGCCCAAACTGCTCAACCGAATAACCCGAACCCAAACACGGATGCCCCGCTTGAACGTAATCCGTATGCACCTCCATGATTTGGCGGTGCCACTGCACCCGTTAAGTGGGAGGATTGGCTAGCGAGTTGGAGAAGATTTTCGAGGCGCTTGATTGCCCCGAGGTGAGGAAAGTACCGATTGCTCAAGATTTCCTCACTAAGGAGGCCGCTACTTGGTGGAAGGTCATCAAGCCACATGATCGTATTGCCTCATGGGATGAATTTAAGGAGCTCTTGGAGGCCGAGTTTTGTCCTTGGCCGGTGCAGAGAGCGAATCCGAGCCTTCTTCGAGGCTAAACCACAAGATATTCCCGTTTCGCAGCAATCGTGGAGTATAACCAACAATTAATCCATGTGAAGGATCAAGTACGTAACGAGCGTGATAAGATCCGTTATTTCGATATGCGGATGAATTTGGACTTACGACGGTACATGGCGGATTTGCTTGTACCACACCGAAAGAGTATCGTGACGAGCTTTAGCCCATGATATGTTGAGCCCTGACAAAGATACCGTTGAAGAACCGAAGAAGCAGAAAGTCGGGGGAAATTTTTCTGGCTCTAAGGGTGGCAACTTTCAGAAGTCACAGACGACTAACCGTTTTGCCGGACAGTCGTCACGTTCTAATAAAGGGAAGAGGAGTTACCGTCCCACTTCGGGTACCTCAAATCGCGCGGTGACTTGCTATAATTGTGGCCGTTCAGGCCACATTAATTTGGAATGCCACTTTCCACCGTTGAAGTGTCACACGTGCGGACAGATGGGACATAGAGCGACATATTGTTCCGAGCCGAATCAGACTTTGGACACTCGGGTTTCCGCCCCAGCTGGTCAACCTCAACAGAATTTTGGCAGGGGCCGGGGACGGGGTCAGAACGCTGGAGGGGGGAACTCTAGCGTCGGTTCGGTGCAACCACGGGTTTATGAGATGCGTCGAACAGACGAACCCGATGCGGCGGTGGCTTCAGGTACCATCCATATTCTATCATATCCAGTCCGTGTACTTTTTGATTCGGGTGCTACACATTCTTTTATTTCTTTGGAGTGTGTACGCCGTTTGAATATAACTTGTTTAACTGCTTGCGATCCCTTTATCGTGAGAGGCACAGCGAGGATAGGATTGTGGGGAATCGGGAGATTAGAGAATTTCCGGTGGTTATATCCGGTATGGAATGGTTATCAAATTTAATTGTAGTTGACATGGAAGGCGAGGACGTAATCCTCGGCGAGGATTGGCTTAATAATCACCAAGCGATTATGAATTACCGTACCAAAGTTATCACTATGATGACTAAGGACGGATCTGAGTACTCATTTTTGGGACGTAAGTTGGGCCAATCCAAGTTACTTATCAGTTCCATGAAGGCCGTAAAACTTTTGAATAAAGGTTGTACGGGCTATTGGTGTTATTCATTGAAAACGGAAGGAATTGAAATCGATTTCTCTTCAATTCCGGTTGTTAACGAGTATCCCGATGTTTTTCCGGACGATCTTCCGGGATTACCGCCAGATCGAGAGATAGATTTTTCCGTGGATTTGGAGCCGGATGCGGCCCCGATTTCTAAAGCACCTTATCGGATGGCACCTTCCGAGATGCATGAATTGAAGACTCAGTTGGGAGAACTTTTAGAAAAAGGGTACATCAGACCGAGCGCTTCGCCTTGGGGCACGCCCGTTCTTTTCGTCAGGAAGAAGGATGGTTCACTACGTTTGTGCATTGACTACCGTGAGCTGAATAAAGTAACCATCAAGAATAAATATCCTTTGCCTCGTATAGACGATCTATTTGATCAATTGCAAGGAGCTGCGGTTTTCTCGAAGATTGATTTAAGATCCGGTATTATCAACTCGAGTGAGGGAATCCGACGTTCCAAAGACGGCGTTCAGGCGAGATATGGGCATTATGAATTTGTAGTTATGCCTTTTGGGTTGACGAATGCGCCGGCAAGATTCATGCGATTGATGAATAAAATATTCATCGAGTATCTCGACAGTGTGTAGTCGTCTTTATTGACGACAACTTGGTCTATTCTCGGGATAAGGAGGAACATGCCCGACACTTGCGTTTGGTCTTAGACATTTTGAGAACCGAGCACCTCTATGCAAAATTCTCGAAATGTGAGTTTTGGTTGGAAGAAGTTATGTTTCTCGGCCATGTGATTTCGGCCGAAGGGGTTCGTGTAGACCCACAGAAGATCGAGGCAGTGCTGGATTGGGCACCGCCTAAAAATGTTAAAGAGGTTCGTAGCTTTTGGGCCTTGCCGGGTATTACCGTCGGTTTGTCGAGGGGTTCTCGAAACTCGCTCGACCGCTTACGAAATTACTCCGGAAGACCGAAAAGTTTGTTTGGACGGATGAGAGACAAAGAAAGCTTCGACGAATCAAGAGGCGATTGACTTCAGCGCCGATTTTAACTTTACCGCATGGTAGCGAAGGCTTTGCAGTTTACAGTGACGCTTCGGGTCAAGGCCTGGGCTGTGTGCTTATGCAGCATGATAAGACGATAGCTTTTGCGTCTCGTCAATTAAAGCCTTATGAGGTAAATTATCCTACTCACGATTTAGAATTGGCCGCAATTGTCTTCGCACTCAAGATTTGGCGGCATTATTTGTATGGTTCACCGTGCAGGATTTATACCGATCACAAGAGCCTGAAATATATTTTCAGCCAGAAGGAGCTGAATATGAGACAGAGACGTTGGCTAGAGTTGATAAAGGATTACGATCTGGAAATTCTTTACCACCCCGGGAAAGCCAATGTCGTTGCGGATGCTTTGAGCCGCAAATCGGCATCTCTTCAAATGCTTGAGGTTCTTACGTCTCAGACGAAGATTCGTCAGGATTTAATTGAACAAGGAATCGAAGTGTGGCTTCAGCGAGTACAGGGACAGTTGTGTACTCTCGAAATTACTTCGTCCTTGGTTGACGATATCAAAGGGAAACAGTGGAGTGACCCGATGATTTCTCAACTGAAGGAAGATGTGATTAAAGGAAAGGCTCATGGCTTTATGGTGCACGAGGATAGTATTTTGAGATTTCGTATGTGCTTTGCGTTCCGAATGATTTGGAATTGAGACAGAGGATTCTCCGAGAAGCTCATGCTACGCCCTATTCAATCCACCCCGGGACGAGTAAGATGTACAAAGATTTGAAGCGAAATTTTTGGTGGAATAACATGAAGAAGGATGTTACGGAGTTCGTATTACGGTGCTTGACGTGTCAACAAGTCAAGATCGAACATCAACGGCCGTGGGGTTGTTGAAACCACTCCCCATTCCCGAGTGGAAGTGGGAAGATATCTCAATGGATTTTATCACGGGCATGCGAGAACTCGGGCTGGAATGAATATGATTTGGGTAATTGTCGATCGATTGACCAAGTCTGCACACTTCTTGGGTATTAAGGATACTTGGGGACCGGATAGATTGGCTCGAACCTTTATCGCTGAGATCGTGAGGTTACACGGTACCCCTAAGACCATTGTTTCTGATCGAGACGGCCGTTTCGTATCGCATTTTGGCGAGCCGTTCATCGGGCTCTGGGTGCGAGTTGAGGTTGAGCACCTCCTTTCATCCTCGATCGGACGGTCGAGACGAGAGAGAGGACGATCAGACGTTGGAGGATATGTTGCGGGCTTGTGCCTTAGACGGAGTAACGATTGGGAACTTCACTTGCCGTTGATCGAGTTTGCTTACAATAATAGTTGGCATGCGTCGATCAAAATGGCACCCTTGAGGCACTCTATGGTAGGCGATGTAGGTCGCCATTATGTTGGGACGAGGCTTCGAGCTAGTTGGGACGGAACCAGATATGTTGTTGGAGACCAAGGAAAAGATTTCTATCATCCGAGACCGACATCGACCGCCCCAGTCGTCAAATCCTACGCCGATACTCGTCGTCGACCCTTGGAGTTTGAAGTGGGGATCATGTCTTGCTCAAAGTATCACCGACTGCAGGAGTTTTCCGCCCGGTAAAAGGGAAAACTCAGTCAAGGTATATCGGACCTTTTGAGATTTTGGACGAGTTGGAGACTTAGCTTATCGCTTGGCATTACCTCCGGCTTTGAGTCACGTCCATAGTGTTTTCATGTGTCCCGTTGAGGAAGTACGTCTGATCCGAGCCACATTATCGACTACGGTGAGATTAATGTAGCCGAGGATATTACCTTTCCGGAGAGACGTGAAGATCCTTGAGCGTCGCGAGAAACAGCTTCGGCATAAGACCATTCCACCGGTTAAAGTACAATGGTCGAGGCATGGGGTCGAAGAGGCGACTTGGGAGACGGAGAGAAGATGCGGGTGGAATACCCGAACTATTTATTTCTTAAGTTTGGGACGAAACTTCTTTCTAGAGGGGAGAATGTAATATCCTGGTCGAAAGTCATGTCATTTCAAACCTTTCATATTCTTCGGATCGTGATTGTTGAGCGAACCCTTGTAATCATTGATTGGAACCACCGTTTTGGGGTTCCGTATTTTTATTTCGTGTTATTGTTGTCCGGACATTGAATCATATTGCTTTTATTCTCTTTCCGGTCATTTTCCATCATTTTAGGACCGGAAGGGGGTGTGAGCAGCGGCACAAGGAGTGTGCGCGGCACACACATTTCCTATTTTTGGCCGAGCAGGTGTACCCGAGGCCGCGGCACACATGATCTGAGCCGCGGCACTGCTGAGCCAATGCCGCGGCACACCTATGAGCCGCGGCACACCGGTGTTGCATCCCCAGCCAAAACCCGCCTGTCCCGGTGCCGCGGCACACCTGAGCTGAGCCGCGGCACACTACCGAAACCTGGGAACAATTTTTAGGCCTGTGCCGCGGCACACATATGCTGAGCCGCGGCACACAACGCGGTCAACTGCATAATTCGGCTTTTTAAGCGAGATTTCAGCCATTCTTTCCCCATTTCTTCTTCCATCGCGCGAGAGAGAGAGTTGAGGGAAGAATTCTCTTCATAGCTATCACTTGTGTGTTGAAGATTTACCACTTTCAATCGGTTGGGAAGCCCGGATAGTCGATCTATCGCGTATTCCTTGAATCATAGAGCTTGGATATTCAAGAGGTAATTTCCTTCGACACCTTGACTTCTCGATTTCGTGTGGGTTTTGACGTTTTGGATGATAAAATCATGGTGTATGATGTGATATATGCGTGATTATGGACATGCTTGAGTATTCATCGGATTATTGAAAGATTAATTCAAGAACACTTTGAATTTTATGTTGGATTTTGGGGGTTTTCGTAGATTCGTCCGTTTTGTCCGATTGAAGCTTGAGAACCTTGAGATTTTGATATATATCTATACCATATGAGTGTTTTCTTCCGATTTTACGGGTTGGATTGTGCCGTTTTCGGACTTGTGGGAGTTTGAGCGATTTCTCAACCTTTAGTTATCCACCCGTATATTTTCGGAATCGTAGACGAGTTTCGGGAGTCTCTTCGTATAATTTGAGTATGGATAATTAATTGTAATATTCCTTGCGAATCGTTTAGGTGCCTAAGCGCGTTCTCGGACCTACCGAACTCATACCTTTCCTCGTTCGATTTCTCGATGTCTCAAAGGCAAGTATACATTTATGATTATGCGTTCTCGACTTTGAAAGTATGAAATATTGATGATATGATTATTTCTAGCCACTCCGGGACGGGCCTATGGTCCTCTCGAGGGTTTCGTAGCCTCCAGTGCGATTCCATGGTTGATATGAACGAACCGTTTCTACGGCATTCATATGAAATAATGTTGGCATGTAATGAACGAACCGTTTTGACGGCATTCCTACATGTAACGGCGTATGATATGAACGAACCGTTTTTACGGCATTCACATACGTCTTGAGATTTTAGTTATTCCTGTATACTAGTCTTAAATTGATGAATTGACGGATATTGATGAATTGACGGATATTGATGAATTGACGGATATTGATGAATTGACGGATTACATTTACTTTATTGTCGAGAAGTATTACGTTTCATATTGTTATACTTGCACTAGCTATTCGACGGCTAACCCCTTTATGGGGGAAATACGTTTCATGTATTTCGTGTTCCAGGAGAGCGGACGGCGTGTATCGGGTCGGCATAAAGATGGTGGGCAAGTGTGATCTTGTGTCTTTCTTCCGATTATGGTTGGAGTTCGGTTCGGTGTTGTTGTACCGATTGTCTTTTCAATACTCGAGTATCGTTTTCCTTTTCCCTTGATGTTCCTACTGTGTTCTGTCAAGTATTGAATTGTATTGTGATGTCCGTGAATACATTGGTTATGTTTCGAATACCTTTGTACCGTTTTCATTCCTTTGTGTGTAGACCTTATCGGTCAAAATTTATGGTTACGCATATGTATAGCCTTGTGGGTCCCACGGCGGGGCTTACGGCGCTGTAATATCCCTGAATAACTCGGGGGTGTTACAGAATATGGTATCAGAGCTTAGGTCTATGGATACCTAGGCTGTCGGTCTTTTGGGTCGATCGAGTCGTTAATTGTCCACAGTATCACTACTCTGCCATCATCACAGTGCGACCGATACTTGTAAGACCTCTCACTCTTCTGGTGTTTCCTTCGTTTTGCTTCCTTTTATCGGTATTCTTGAGAATCGGACACTTTGTTGATGTGTGATTGAATTGTGCTTACGTGAATTGTGTGTTCTTCAGTATGTCAGCTGGTAGGGTCCGTGGCCGTGGTCGTGGCCGTGGGCGAGGAAGAGGTCGTGGCGCAGCCGTTTCCATCAGTTCGGTTGCGGGGTCGACCAACCCCAGTTTGTCGAACTCGGTGCATCCCGACACCGAGAGTCAGCACGACCAGTCAAATGGTCAGGGGAACAACGCAGACGTTGGAGTGGCGAATGCACTTCAACAATTGGCTACTCAGATGACTATTTTGGCCCAAACTGTTCAACTGAATAACCCGAACCCAAACACGGATGCCCTGCTTCAGAACGTAATCCGTATGCACCTCCGCAGTTTGGCAGTGCCACAGACCCGTTAGGCTGGGAGGATTGGCTAGCAGAGTTGGAGAAGATTTTCGAGGCAGTTGATTGCCCCGAGGTGAGGAAAGTACCGATTGCTCAGTATTTCCTCACTAAGGAGGCCGCTACTTGGTGGAAGGTCATCAAGCCACAGGATCGTATTGCCTCATGGGATGAATTTAAGGAGCTCTTGGAGGCCGAGTTTTGTCCTTGGCCGGTACGAGAGAGCCGAATCCGAGCCTTCTTCGAGGCTAAACCACAAGATATTCCCGTTTCGCAGGCAATCGTGGAGTATAACCAACAATTAATCCATGTGAAGGATCAAGTACGTAACGAGCGTGATAAGATCCGTTATTTCGATATGCGGATGAATTTGGAGTTACGACGGTACATGGCCGGATTTGCTTGTACCACACTGAAAGAGTATCGTGACGAGCTTTAGCCCATGATATGTTGAGCCACGACAAAGATACCGTTGAAGAACCGAAGAAGCGTAAAGTCGGGAAATTTTTCTCGCTCTAAGGGTGGCAACTTTCGAAGTCACAGACGACTAACCGTTTGCTTGGACGATCGTCACGTTCTAATAAAGGGAAGAGGAGTTACCGTCCACTTCGGGTACCTCAAATCGCGCGGTGACTTGCTATAATTGTGGCCGTTCGTGCCACATTAATTTGGAATGCCACTTTCCACCGTTGAAGTGTCACACGTGCGGACAGATGGGACATAGAGCGACATATTGTTCCGAGCCGAATCGACTTTGGACACTCGGGTTTCGCCCCACCGGGTCAACCTCAACAGAATTTTGGCAGGCGGGGACGGGGTCAGAGCGGAGGGGGAACTCTAGCGTCGGTTCGGTGCAACCACGGGTTTATGAGATGCGTCGAGCAGACGAACCCGATGCGGCGGTGGCTTCAGTACCATCCATATTCTATCATATCCAATCAGTGTACTTTTTGATTCGGGTGCTACACATTCTTTTATTTCTTTGGAGTGTGTACGCCGTTTGAATATAACTTGTTTAATCGCTTGCGATCCCTTTATCGTGAGACTGCCTAGCGGGGATAGGATTGTGGGGAATCGGGAGATTAGAGAATTTCCGGTGGTTATATCCGGTATGGAATGGTTATCAAATTTAATTGTAGTTGACATGGAAGGCGAGGACGTAATCCTCGGCGAGGATTGGCTTAATAATCACCAGGCGATTATGAATTACCGTACCAAAGTTATCACTATGATGACTAAGGACGGATCTGAGTACTCATTTTTGGGACGTAAGTTGGGCCAATCCAAGTTACTTATCAGTTCCATGAAGGCCGTAAAACTTTTTAATAAAGGTTGTACGGGCTATTGGTGTTATGCATTGAAAACGGAAGGAATTGAAATCGATTTCTCTTCAATTCCGGTTGTTAACGAGTATCCCGATGTTTTTCCGGACGATCTTCCGGGATTACCGCCAGATCGAGAGATAGATTTTTCCGTGGATTTGGAGCCGGATGCGGCCCCGATTTCTAAAGCACCTTATCGGATGGCACCTTCCGAGATGCAGGAATTGAAGACTCAGTTGGGAGAACTTTTAGAAAAAGGGTACATCAGACCGAGCGCTTCGCCTTGGGGCGCGCCCGTTCTTTTCGTCAGGAAGAAGGATGGTTCACTACGTTTGTGCATTGACTACCGTGAGCTGAATAAAGTAACCATCAAGAATAAATATCCTTTGCCTCGTATAGACGATCTATTTGATCAATTGCAAGGAGCTGCGGTTTTCTCGAAGATTGATTTAAGATCCGGTATTATCAACTCGAGTGAGGGAATCCGACGTTCCAAAGACGGCGTTAGGACGAGATATGGGCATTATGAATTTGTAGTTATGCCTTTTGGGTTGACGAATGCGCCGGCAGTATTCATGTAGTTGATGAATAAAATATTCATCGAGTATCTCGACAGGTGTGTAGTCGTCTTTATTGACGACATCTTGGTCTATTCTCGGGATAAGGAGGAACATGCCCGACACTTGCGTTTGGTCTTAGACATTTTGAGAACCGAGCACCTCTATGCAAAATTCTCGAAATGTGAGTTTTGGTTGGAAGAAGTTATGTTTCTCGGCCATGTGATTTCGGCCGAAGGGGTTCGTGTAGACCAAGAAGATCGAGGCAACTAAATTGGGCACCGCCTAAAAATGTTAAAGAGGTTCGTAGCTTTTTGGGCCTTGCCGGGTATTACCGTCGGTTTGTCGAGGGTTCTCGAAACTCGCTCGACCGCTACGAAATTACTCCAAGACCGAAAAGTTTGTTTCGACGGATGAGAGACAAGAAAGCTTCGATTTAATCAAGAGGCGATTGACTTCAGCCGATTTTAACTTTATCGCATGGTAGCGAAGGCTTTGCGGTTCTGATGACGCCGGGTCAAGGCTCGGCCGTGTGCTTATGCGGATGATAAGACGATAGCTTTTGCGTCTCGTCAATTAAAGCCTTATGAGGTAAATTATCCTACTCACGATTTAGAATTGGCCGCAATTGTCTTCGCACTCAAGATTTGGCGGCATTATTTGTATGGTTCACCGTGCCGGATTTATACCGATCACAAGAGCCTGAAATATATTTTCAGCCAGAAGGAGCTGAATATGAGACAGAGACGTTGGTTAGAGTTGATAAAGGATTACGATCTGGAAATTCTTTACCACCCCGGGAAAGCTAATGTCGTTGCGGATGCTTTGAGCCGCAAATCGGCATCTCTTCAAATGCTTGAGGTTCTTACGTCTCGCACGAAGATTCGTCAGATTTAATTGAACAAGGAATCGAAGTGTGGCTTCAGCGAGTACAGGACAGATTGTGTACTCTCGAAATTACTTCGTCCTTGGTTGACGATATCAAAGGGAAACAAAGTGGAGTGACCGATGATTTCTCAATCAAGGAAGATGTGATTAAAGGAAAGGCTCGGCTTTATGGTGCACGAGGATAGTATTTTGAGATTTCAGTATGTGCTTTGCGTTCGAATGATTTGGAATTGAGACAGAGGATTCTCCGAGAAGCTCATGCTACGCCCTATTCAATCCACCCCGGACGAGTAAGATGTACAAAGATTTGAAGCGAAATTTTGGTGGAATAACATGAAGAAGGATGTTACGGAGTTCGTATTACGGTGCTTGACGTGTCAACAAGTCAAGATCGAACATCAACGACCGTGGGGTTGTTGAAACCACTCCCCATTCCCGAGTGGAAGTGGGAAGATATCTCAATGGATTTTATCACGGGCATGCCGAGAACTCGGCCGGAATGAATATGATTTGGGTAATTGTCGATCGATTGACCAAGTCTCGCACACTTCTTGGGTATTAAGGATACTTGGGGACCGGATAGATTGGCTCGAACCTTTATCGCCGAGATCGTGAGGTTACACGGTACCCCCAAGACCATTGTTTCGATCGAGACGGCCGTTTCGTATCGCATTTTGGCGAGCCGTTCATCGTGCTCGGGTACCGAGTTGAGGTTGAGCACCTCCTTTCATCCTCACCGGACGGTCGACAGAGAGGACGATTCGACGTTGGAGGATATGTTGCGGGCTTGTGCCTTAGACTGGAGTAACGATTGGGAACTTCACTTGCCGTTGATCGAGTTTGCTTACAATAATAGTTGGCATGCGTCGATCAAAATGGCACCCTTCGAGGCACTCTATGGTAGGCGATGTAGGTCGCCATTATGTTGGGACGAGGCTTCTGAGCTAGTTGGGACGGAACCAGATATGTTGTTGGAGACCAAGGAAAAGATTACTATCATCCTAGACCGACATCGACCGCCCGTGAGTCGCCGAAATCCTACGCCGATACTCGTCGTCGACCCTTGGAGTTTGAAGTGGGGGATCATGTCTTGCTCAAAGTATCACCGACTGCAGGAGTTTTCCGCTTCGGTAAAAAGGGAAAACTCAGTCCAAGGTATATCGGACCTTTTGAGATTTTGGATAGAGTTGGAGACTTAGCTTATCGCTTGGCATTACCTCCAGCTTTGAGTCACGTCCATAGTGTTTTTCATGTGTCCCAGTTGAGGAAGTACGTACCGGATCCAAGCCACATTATCGACTACAGTGAGATTAATGTAGCCGAGGATATTACCTTTCCGGAGAGACCCGTGAAGATCCTTGAGCGTCGCGAGAAACAGCTTCGGCATAAGACCATTCCACTGGTTAAAGTACAATGGTCGAGGCATGGGGTCGAAGAGGCGACTTGGGAGACGGAAGAGAAGATGCGGGTGGAATACCCCGAACTATTTATTTCTTAAGTTTCGGGACGAAACTTCTTTCTAGAGGGGGAGAATGTAATATCCGGTCGAAAGTCATGTCATTTCAAACCTTTCATATTCTTCGGATCGTGATTGTTGAGCGAACCCTTGTAATCATTGATTGGAACCACCGTTTTGGGGTTCCCGTATTTTTATTTCGTGTTATTGTTGTCCAGACATTGAATCATATTGCTTTTATTCTCTTTCCGGGTCATTTTCCATCATTTTAGGACCGGAAGGGGGTGTGAGCCGCGGCACAAGGAGTGTGCGCCGCGCACACACATTTCCTATTTTTGGCCGAGCAGTCAGACCCAGGCCGCGGCACACATGATCTCGAGCCGCGCACACCGCTGAGCCAATGCCGCGGCACACCTATGCCGAGCCGCGCACACCGGTGTTGCATCCCGGCCCAAAACCCGCCAGATGTGCGTGCCGCGGACACCCGAGCCGAGCCGCGGCACACTACCGAAACACAGGAACAATTTTAGGCCTCGTGCCGGCACACATATGCCGAGCCGCGGCACACAACGCGGTCAACCGCATAATTCGGCTTTTTAAGCGAGATTTCAGCCATTCTTTCCCCATTTCTTCTTCCATCGCGAGAGAGAGTTGAGGGAAGAATTCTCTTCATAGCTATCACTTGTGTGTTGAAGATTTACCACTTTCAATCGGTTGGGAAGCCCGGATAGTCGATCTATCGCGTATTCCTTGAATCATAGAGCTTGGATATTCAAGAGGTAATTTCCTTGACACCTTGACTTCTCGATTTCGTGGGTTTTGACGTTTTGGATGATAAAATCATGGTGTATGATGTGATATATGCGTGATTATGGACATGCTTGAGTATTCATCGGATTATTGAAAGATTAATTCAAGAACACTTTGAATTTTATGTTGGATTTTGGGGTTTTCGTAGATTCGTCCGTTTTGTCCGATTGAAGCTTGAGAACCTTGAGATTTTGATATATATCTATACCATATGAGTGTTTTCTTCCGATTTTACGGGTTGGATTGTGCCGTTTCGGACTTGTGGGAGTTTGAGCGATTTCTCAACCTTTAGTTATCCACCCGTATATTTTCGGAATCGTAGACGAGTTTCGGGAGTCTCTTCGTATAATTTGAGTATGGATAATTAATTGTAATATTCCTTGCGAATCGTTTAGGTGCCGGAAGCGCGTTCTCGGACCTACCGAACTCATACCTTTCCTCCGTTCGATTTCTCGATGTCTCAAAGGCAAGTATACATTTATGATTGTACGTTCTCGACTTTGAAAGTATGAAATATTGATGATATGATTATTTCTAGCCACTCCGGGACGGGCCTATGGTCCTCTGAGGGTTTCGTAGCCTCTGGTGCGATTCCATGGTTGATATGAACGAACCGTTTCTACGGCATTCATATGAAATAATGTTGGCATGTAATGAACGAACCGTTTTGACGGCATTCCTACATGTAACGGCGTATGATATGAACGAACCGTTTTTACGGCATTCACATACGTCTTGAGATTTTAGTTATTCCGGAATACTAGTCTTAAATTGATGAATTGACGGATATTGATGAATTGACGGATATTGATGAATTGACGGATTACATTTACTTTATTGTCGAGAAGTATTACGTTTCATATTGTTATACTTGCACTAGCTATTCGACGGCTAACCCCTTTATGGGGGAAATACGTTTCATGTATTTCAGGTTCCAGGAGAGCGGACGGGCAGGTATCGGGTCGGCATAAAGATGGTGGGCAAGTGTGATACTGTGTCTTTCTTCCAGTTATGGTTGGAGTTCCGGTTCAGTGTTGTTGTACCGGATTGTCTTTTGAATACTCGAGTATCGTTTTCCTTTTCCCTTGATGTTCCTACTGTGTTGTCAAGTATTGAATTGTATTGTGATGTCCGTGAATACATTGGTTATGTTTCGAATACCTTTGTACCGTTTTCATTCCTTTGTGTGTAGACCTTATCGGTCAAAATTTATGGTTACGCATATGTATAGCCTTGTGGGTCCCACGGCGGGGCTTACGGCGCTGTAATATCCCTGAATAACTCGGGGGTGTTACACACCGAAGAAGTTGTCACTGAGAGACAACAGGAGGATTCAGTCCCTCCTGTATCAATGTCTACTGAAGAAACTTCGCAATAGGAAGCCACTCAACCCCCTGTCGCCGAACCAGAACAAGCTGCTCCCGCCCTTTCAACCATGGAATCCGAGGACGGTATCGTACCTGAGGATGTCCAACTTACTTCACACCCAACAGTGAACGTAAGTAGGTTGAACAGCTCTGAAGACTTTGCTCAACCAGATTCTCCGATTTCTGCCACTAGGAAAGAGCGCCTGCGCGCACTTGGTCTTCAAACTGTATTCATCCAGGATGCAGTGAATGCTCTGTCTTCCATTGAGAAAGCATTGAATTGGATGCATACTTCTGCTGTGGAGGAGATGACCACTCTACAACATGAAGTATCTCGTGTTGTCGAGGCATTCGTTCTTCTGCCAGAAGTTTTCAAACAAGCTCTGAAAATCATGGAAGACAAGCAAGAGCAACTCCTGAAGGAAGAAGCAACCAAAACGCGAATAGCTGAAGCCAAGACCGCATGTGCCATGATTGAAAACAGCTCTCAATTGCGCGCTCACGACAAATGCATCAAGGACATGTCGCAGACGCTTTCCGCCCTTGTAGAAAGAATGACTAACATCGAGACGAAACAGGATGTTGCACTAGAAATCCTAGAACGTCTTGATGAAGTCAAAAAGAGGGAAGAGGCAAGAGAAGCTGCTAGGAGAATCAGGATACAGCAAGAAAGGGAATTCGAGGCCGCTCAAGACAGCATCACTTCCGAGTTAAACAAGCTAGCCCCTCACTCCCAAAGTTTTAAGATTTCAGGCTCCCGACCTGAATTTCATGATCCAAATGTTCCGTGGCAAAATCTAATCCAGAGACCTTCTGAGATTCGTCTGCCGACCAACCGCCATCCTACTGCCGATGAAGTGAAACAATGGAGGAAAAACGAACTGATGAGATACTTTGTCAAACTCATCAGGGAATCTGCCATCTTCAAGAGCTATAAAATGTTAGCGGAGTCCGCAGACAAATTTACGAAGATGCTAGAAGACAGAAAACTCCCTCTCCAGATCGAGATGAAATCCAAACACAGAAGAGGAGATCGGATCACCCATCCAGAAGACTGGATTCTTGCCTTTGATCGATCCTATGAAGGAAGAGCTATATACCAGGATCGAGGCAATGATTCCCTACAGAACTGGTGGCGTGGTACCGAGAATGATCCAGGGAGAATGTAATACCCGTAATTTTGATTTCTGGTAATTTCTTTTTTTTTCAGCAGAAGTCTGTTTTGACGACTCGCCCATGACCGTTTCGCCATTTTGAGAATGATTAATTCTGCACTTTTTGTCATCTGAGTTCGTTTCGGTATCGTTTTGTTGAGTTCCGAGCTTTTTAGCGACTTTTCCGCACTTGAGTTCGATTCTTGCGAATCTCGTTCGAAACTGTTGTTTCGAGTTTCCCGTAAATTCGTTTAACTTTGTTAGACGTGTTATGAACTTCGGTTTGGTTATTCGATCACGTATCGTGATTTTCGGACGTTTTGGGCCATTTTCGTAATTTCCCAAAGTTTTGGGTAATTACTTCCGTTGTCGAATTCTGAGCCTTCGGGTGGTCAGAATTGCGTGTTCTCTTAGCTCTTAGATTCGTCTTTGCGAGTACGTCGTAACCATATCTTCGATTCGTATTCAGGTTCGGGTTTCGGGGTCGTTCGGGCCGTCGGCGTTGGCCCCGGCCGAGTCATGGCCGGCACTGGGCCTGTGCCGATCGCCGAGTTACGGCCGGTAGTGCTCGGCCTTCCGCCGAGCAGCCGCACTGCGGCCGCGGCACATGCCGGCAGGGCCGCAGCACACTCGTGCATTTTTTCGGCCAAACCGTCGTACTCGTGCCGCGGCACATGTCGGTCGTGCCCCGGCACACTGTCGATCACAGGGCGCAGTTTTTGCCCAGTGCCGCGGCACACTCACGGGCCATGCACACCGTGGCACTATTTATGGCCCTGCAGACGGGTTTTTGGTCATTTTTCTCCTTCTTCTCCTTCTCTTCCGCGGCTGAGGGTGTGCTTATCATGGATCCATGTTGTTTAACAACAAATCCACGAAGTTCTTGAGTTCATAACATCAATAAATCATCCGTTATCATCCTTTGATCCAGCGAATCAAGGTAATCTTCCTTAGAACCCTAATTTCGTGAATTTGGGGGGTTTTGCATTTTTGTCCGATTCGTTCTGTGTTGTTGATTAATTCATGATGGGTATGATTAATCTTGGTAGTATTATTGTGTTTAACATCATTTAATCCATTGTTCTTCATCGAATCGAAGTATATTTCTTGATTTCCTTCGAATCGACTATTTGGGGGATTTGTTCTCGATCTCGTTTTCATCCGTTTTTGATGGATCGATTATGGTTAAATGATGTTGTTAAACATATTCTATGGATTGTATATCCATATTTCAACTTGGAATTCCATTTTCGTGTTTTGTCGGGACGAATCGTGTTCTTGACCGTTTTGGGAAAACGCTTGAACATTCGTCGTTCGTTCTTTGAATTCAGCAGCTTTGGGTCGTACTTTGGAATTCATTTTCATTGTTATTGTCTTCGTTCGTAGTTCATTGTTGCGAGTTGGCGTTCGGTGGAGTCGGCGGGTTCGTAGTCGGTTCGTACCAACCTACTCCGGTCGATTCTCCGTGTTGTGGTTGTTCAAGGCAAGTACCTTGTCCATACTTTTCTTGTTTCGTGGATATGATTATTGGTGACCGTCTCAATGTGTTTGTTTGGTTATTTGAAACGAGTTTTCAAAAGATTTGGCTAGCCATGTTAAAGGCTCACTTTCAAAACGCGTGTGTTTGTGAATGGTGTAGTTTGTAAATGACTATGTGATTTCTATGGATATGTTTGGTGTTGATGTTTCACTTGGTATTGCGTGTGGACGTATATTATTTCATTTCGGGGCGTTGTGGTTTGACGAGGTGTTTTGGTAAGTGTTTGATACCTCTGAATGAGTTGTTTGGATATCTTTGTTGCATTGTGCTATGTGTGTGATTTGTTTAGCTAGCCAGCTCGGGAGGGTCCTTTGAGGCCTCGGGCGGGATCAATGGTATTACCCTGTTCCCAAGGCGATGCATGTGTTGTGATATGTTATTTAGTGAACGTATTTCACTCACCTCGGGGGGGTCCGACGGGATCACGGAGGGAACTCCAATGGGTTAAGTCCGGGATTCGCGAGTGAAAGACTTCACAGGTTGGTGTTTATTTAGTGAACGTATTTTACTCACTCCAGGAGGGTCCGACGGGGCCTCGGGGGAATCTATGACTTCACTCTGGGTTCACGAGTAAAAACTTCACAGGTTGATGTGTATGTTTAGTGAATGTATTTTACTCACTCCGGGAGGGTCCGACGGGGCCTCGGAGGAATCTATGATTTCACTCTGGGTTCACGAGTAAAAACTTCACAGGTTGATGTGTATGTTTAGTGAATGTATTTTACTCACTCCAGGAGGGTCCGACGGGGCCTCGGAGGAATCTATGACTTCACTCTGGGTTCACGAGTAAAAACTTCACAGGTTGATGTGTATGTTTTGTGAATGTGTTTGCTCATCTCGGGAGGGTTCGACGGGGCCACGGAGGGAGTCCAATGGTTTTGCCCTGGATTCACGAGTGAAACTTCACGGGTGCGTGTGTATTTTATGTCCGTCGAGGACACGTGACTTGGGTTTTGGCCCTGTGAACTGTTGTCGGTTTTCTATTTGCGAAAACAAAACCTTTGGGCTGCGACCCCTGTTGATTTTTGGAAAGATATGGATTTGATAATCCTAATTTGTTTTCTATTAAAACTCCCGAGGGTATTTTAAACCATTTTGCAAACCATTCTCGTTATTTGAGATCTTTCGGATTTGGAAAGTTTTACTCAAAATCTTGCCTTGGGAAGTACTTTTCATTAGTTTTGGATTTTTGAGGATTCCTGGTTATTGTTATTCGTGGAATGTGAATTGTATGGCTCGTATTTTTGCACTTGTACTTGCACTAGCAAAACAGTGGAGTTTTGCTAACCCCCGAGTATTCGGGGGGTGGATGTCTATTTTTGCATTCAGGTTTTGGAGCATAACACAGGTTCGGCACGAAGGATGATGAAAGATGAACGATACTAATCACACGAGGACCCGTTGATGTCGTATTGGTCTAGTTGTATTTTCTTTTCCGCTGCAGTATCTTTTCCCCGTTGTACGGGGGTTTATTGTATTTCGACCCCTGCGTGGGCTGGTATTGTAATCGAGTTGTATGCTTTATTGAAAGGCCAAATCGGTCTACTGAGTCATATTAGCCTTAAAGGCATTGTCGATATGTTTAATGATGTTACTAGCCTGGTAGATCCTTGAGGAAAGGTTCTACGGCATGTAATATCCCTGAGCGGATTGGGGGTGTTACATAAATGGTATCGGAGCTTAGGTTGTGGAAACCTAGGCTGTCGGGTCAAGTCGTGTTGTTTGAGTCTTATTTCGTCGGAGTTTATCTGACTGAGTCGTGTCGCGATGCGTCATTTGAGTTTGTTGGTCATGATTAGTATCGTGGGGCGATCATCATTTTCGTGCGACCTGTGAAAGTAAGTCTCCCTTCTTTGTGTTGTGCCTCGTGTGACACGAGCTATTTTTATGATTGTTTGTTCAGTGACGGAATCCTCATATGGATTTTGATTTCGTGATATGTGGTTATTTGACTCTAATATTTCGTTCATATGAGGAGTAGTGTTGTTGGATTGTGCATGTTGAACTGTATTTCTTTTATCCGCTGCATGAGTTCTTTTGTAATGCCTTTCGGTATTTTACCGACTGAGTTTTATTTCGAAAACCGATTCCCTTAACCGAGTTTTTGGCATTATGGCCTTGATCATTTTGGCGAAATTCTTATGACGGTATTTAGTATTTGGTAAATGGCTTTTGTGAGTTTTTGAAATATTACCGTCATCGGCCTTTTTGGCGTTTTTGTAAATGGTTTTTATCCTGGTGAGTTCCGACGCGGGACCCACGGCGCTATAAAGTTTTGTGTAATTACCTGAAATTTTTGGGCATTCTAGCCCATTGGATTATCTTTGAAAACCTTGAGTATCTTAGAAAGTAAATTTCGAGACGTACTTTTAAAATGAATTATTTTCTCGTGGTACATCCAAGGTGCCACAATATGTTTCCAAATTCTTCTACCTCGAGGACCAAAATGTTTTGAGATATTTTCAATGTTTTAGAAACACTTTTATTTAGACCCGAGGGTCGAATATTCTGAATTTTTTTACTAAGAGAAAGTGTCCTTATTTTTATCTAATGTGAAATGGTTCTCCAAAGTCTCGATAACGATGTCTCACGTTTGTACTTTTTTTTGAAAGGTGATACTCAAGATCAACCAGTGTTCTTCTAAAATTATTTTCAAAATGAGGTTTTCGTTTTAAAACCTATCCATTCCCGTTTAAGGGCTGGGTATATATGTATGATGTTCGCGTTCCCATTATGATGTTTGCTCCCGAGTATGATCGAAT
This sequence comes from Orobanche coerulescens, assembly GCA_033398695.1. Taxonomy (NCBI): domain Eukaryota; kingdom Viridiplantae; phylum Streptophyta; class Magnoliopsida; order Lamiales; family Orobanchaceae; genus Orobanche; species Orobanche coerulescens. The sequence goes on from JAWKAU010000025.1 coordinate 373,289, forward strand.
TGGCGGCGTGAGCGTTGAGTCGCTTTCCACACATTTGTTGTGTTAGCCCTCTATGAGAGGTGGGATGTTGGTGTTGAATATTGTCGCCTCGTGGTGATTTCTGCGTTGTCGCGCATGTGCGAGCTGTTATAGCTTGGTTTGGTATGGCCGTGGGCATCGGTAATTGTTCCGTTATATGTCGGTTGTTTAATGTCTTGTTACCTTGCTCCTGTTTTTGTGAATTTCGTGGATGAGGTCGGGAGTAATACCCGTACTATTTTGACTTCTGTATTTTCTCTTTCTCCAGTCTATTGATTCGCTCATGTTCGTTGATACCTTATGAACTTGTTCTGTATTTCGGTTTCATCGTCCGAACGAACTGTGATCTTGTTGTGGGTCGATCTAGTTATCGCTGTGACTTTTTCGAGTTCGGTTCGATTCTTGCGAACCTTGTTCGGAAGTGACATCATTTGGTTCTATTAACTCTTCTATTCGACGTGGATCAGATTTTGAATTTCTGTATTTTTGACTCTGTCGACTCATTTATGTTCGTTGACATTTTCTGAACTTTTCCTATCCCTTCCTTTTGTTGATCGAACGAGTGTGGTATTGTTTCGGAATAACTCGTTTGTCGTTGTGACTTTTCAATCGCTATTCCCTTTCCTGTGGATCTTATGGGAATGCATGTCTTGTTGTTCCCACCAGATAATCCTGGGAGTTGTTGTTTGAATTTTATTATCCTTCGTGTTTCGGACATGATTGTTTGATTTTTGTTTTCTCGGTCGTTTGTTTGTTCGGTTTTTGTTCTTGTTTCGTGATTGTTGAGCGTTCAAGACTCCTTCCTAATTTCCTTATGTTCGGGAAATTAGTCTCGTTTTCGATCTTCCAACCCTTGGGCGGTGGAATTCCGTATTTGTTCAGCAATTGGCCCGCGTGTTGATTATCTGTTTGATGACGCTTGTCACTTGTTGGTTTTATTGTGTCTCTAACGGCGACGTTGTGTTGGTCGTCGTGGAGCGTGTTTTCACGCCGTATATTCCTTTGCGTTGCTTGTAACGTTTTGCCGATGGGCGTAAGTTACGCGCTTCTTGTGTATCTTGTTGAGTTTTCCTAGCAGGATATTTCTTCTCCCTACTTGTTTTAAGTTTCGGGACGAAACTTCTTTTAAGGAGGGTACAATGTAATACCCATAATTTCGATTTCCGGTAATTTATTTTTTTCGGCAGAAGTCCGTTTTAACGACTCGCCCATGACCGTTTCGTCATTTTGAGAATGATTAATTCTGTACTTTTTGTCATCCGAGTTCGTTTCGGTATCGTTTTGTTGAGTTCCGAGCTTTTTAGCGACTTTTCCGCACTTGAGTTCGATTCTTGCGAATCTCGTTCGAAACTGTTGTTTCGAGTTTCCCGTAAGTCCGTTTAACTTTGTTAGACGTGTTATGAACTTCGGTTTGGTTATTCGATCACGTATCGTGATTTTCGGACGTTTTGGGCCATTTTCGTAATTTCCCAAAGTTTTGGGTAATTACTTCCGTTGTCGAATTCCGAGCCTTCAGGTGGTCGGAATTGCGTGTTCTCTTAGCTCTTAGATTCGTCTTTGCGAGTACGTAGTAACCGTATCTTCCATTCGTATTCAGGTTCGGGTTTCGGGGTCGTTCGGGCCGTCGGAGTTGGCCCCGGCCGAGTCATGGCCGGGCAATCTGGGCCCGAGGCAGCCTGCCGAGTTACGGCCGTAGTGCTCGCGGCTTCGGCCGAGCAGCCGCACCGTGGCCGCGGCACATACCGCAGGGCCGCGGCACACTCGTGCATTTTTCGCCAAACTGCACAGTGCCGCGGCACATGTCGGCCGGCCGCGGCACACCGCCGATCATCAGGCAGATTGGCCTCGTGCCGCGGCACACTCAGGCCGCGGCACATTGTGCGGCTTATTTATGGCCTATGAGACGGGTTTTTGGCCATTTTTCTCCTTCTTCTCCTTCTCTCCGCGGCTGAGGGTGTGCTTATCATGGAGCCATGTTGTTTAACAACAAATCCACGAAGTTCTTGAGTTCATAACATCAATCAATCATCAGTTATCATCCTTTGATCCAGCGAATCAAGATAATCTTCCTTAGAACCCTAATTTCGTGAATTTGGGGTTTTTGCATTTTTGTCCGATTCGTTCCATGTTGTTGATTAATTCATGATGGGTATGATTAATCTTGGTAGTATTATTGTGTTTAACATCATTTAATCCATTGTTCTTCGTCGAATCGAAGTATATTTCTTGATTTCCTTCGAATCGACTATTTGGGGGATTTGTCCTCGATCTCGTTTTTCATCCATTTTTGATGGATCGATTATGGTTAAATGATGTTGTTAAACATATTCTATGGATTCTATATCCATATTTCAACTTGGAATTCCATTTTCGTGTTTTGTCGGGACGAATCGTGTTCTTGACCGTTTTGGGAAAACGCTTGAACATTCGTCGTTCGTTCTTTGAATTCAGCGGCTTTGGGTCGTACTTTGGAATTCATTTTCATTGTTATTGTCTTCGTTCGTAGTTCATTGTTGCGAGTTGGTGTTCGGTGGAGTCGGCGTGTTCGTAGTCGGTTCGTGCCGACCTACTCCGGTCGATTCTCCGCGTTGTGGTTGTTCAAGGCAAGTACCTTGTCCATACTTTTCTTGTTTTGTGGATATGATGATTGGTGACCGTCTCAATGCGTTTGTTTGGTTATTTGAAACGAGTTTTCAAAAGATTTGGCTAGCCATGTTAAAGGCTCACTTTCAAAACGCGTGTGTTTGTGAATGGTGTAGTTTGTAAATGACTATGTGATTTCTATGGATATGTTTGGTGTTGATGTTGCACTTGGTATTGCGTGTGGACGTATATTATTTCATTTCGGGGCGTTGTGGTTTGACGAGGTGTTTTGCTAAGTGTTTGATACCTCTGAATGAGTTGTTTGGATATCTTTGTTGCATTGTGCTATGTGTGTGATTTGTTTAGCTAGCCAGCTCGGGAGGGTCCTTTGAGGCCTCGGGCGGGATCAATGGTATTACCCTGTTCCCAAGGCGATGCATGTGTTGTGATATGTTATTTAGTGAACGTATTTCACTCACCTCGGGGGGGTCCGACGGGATCACGGAGGGAACTCCAATGGGTTGAGTCTGGGATTTGCGAGTGAAAGACTTCACAGGTTGGTGTTTATTTAGTGAACGTATTTTACTCACTCCAGGAGGGTCCGACGGGGCCTCGGGGGAATCTATGACTTCACTCTGGGTTCACGAGTAAAAACTTCACAGGTTGATGTGTATGTTTAGTGAATGTATTTTACTCACTCCGGGAGGGTCCGACGGGGCCTCGGAGGAATCTATGACTTCACTCTGGGTTCACGAGTAAAAACTTCACAGGTTGATGTGTATGTTTAGTGAATGTATTTTACTCACTGCGGGAGGGTCCGACGGGGCCTCGGAGGAATCTATGACTTCACTCTGGGTTCACGAGTAAAAACTTCACAGGTTGATGTGTATGTTTTGTGAATGTGTTTGCTCACCTCGGGAGGGTTCGACGGGGCCACGGAGGGAGTCCAATGGTTTCGCCCTGGATTCACGAGTGAAACTTCACGGGTGCGTGTGTATTTTATGTCCGTCGAGGACACGTGACTTGGGTTTTAGCCCTGTGAACTGTTGTCGGTTTTCTATTTGCGAAAACAAAACCTTTGGGCTGCGACCCCTGTTGATTTTTGGAAAGATATGGATTTGATAATCCTAATTTGTTTTCTATTAAAACTCCCGAGGGTATTTTAAACCATTTTGCAAACCATTCTCGTTATTTGTGATCTTTCGGATTTGGAAAGTTTTACTCAAAATCTTGCCTCGGGAAGTACTTTTCATTAGTTTTGGATTTTTGAGGATTCCTGGTTATTGTTATTCGTGGAATGTGAATTGTATGGCTCGTATTTTTGCACTTGTACTTGCACTAGCAAAACAGTGGAGTTTTGCTAACCCCCGAGTATTCGGGGGGTGGATGTCTATTTTTGCATTCAGGTTTTGGAGCATAACACAGGGTCGGCACGAAGGATGATGAAAGATGAACGATACTAATCACACGAGGACCCGTTGATGTCGTATTGGTGTAGTTGTATTTTCTTTTCCGCTGCAGTATCTTTTCCCCGTTGTACGGGGGTTTATTGTATTTCGACCCCTGCGTGGGCTGGTATTGTAATCGAGTTGTATGCTTTATTGAAAGGCCAAATCGGTCTACTGAGTCATTTTAGCCTTAAAGGCATTGTCGATATGTTTAATGATGTTACTAGCCTGGTAGATCCTTGAGGAAAGGTTCTACGGCGTGTAATATCCCTGAGCGGATTGGGGGTGTTACATAAATGGTATCGGAGCTTAGGTTGTGGAAACCTAGGCTGTCGGGTCAAGTCGTGTTGTTTGAGTCTTATTTCGTCGGAATCTACTGTGTTGATGTATTATTACTTAAATTGTTTGATAAACAATCTCAAGTATACAAACTTGATTGAAAATAAAGTTGTACTAACTAGTCTACGAACAGTTCACGATTTCAGTTGTAAGCTTAGAATACATTGTAAGATTGTGCCTGCGCGCCAATCATAAGCTTAAGTTGTAAAAATCCTTAAACTGTATCGAACTCGCCTGCGAGCAGTTCATTATTTAGACTAAGACAGACCTTTTGATGAAAGACCAAGAAATCTGCCAGAAGACATCAAAGAAGATCACTTCATGAAGAAGGTTTTGGCATCATCAAGAAGACTTGAAAAGTTAAGAAAGTAAGTCTTGGCAAATTGTCAAAAAGGGGGAAATTGTTGGGAAAACAAGAACCCTGTATCGAAACAGCTGGGATATCCAATCCCTGTATCGAATGGTATTTGATAAAGAGGTTTTGACATATATGCCAATCCGCATACAGTAAAGGATACTGTATCGAAGTATTCAGGCATTATCCTGTATCGAAGACACCTCGAATCGGCATATAGTGAAGCCCTTCAAGATCAAAGAAGAAGTCTTATAAAAGACCAAGTATGGAAAGCTGTCTCGAATCTCAATACGCTTATCTTCCATCTGACTCACAACAGGACAAAGAAGGAATCTTCAGAAGTCAAGTCCCGTTGAATAAAGAAGTATTTAAATACTCAAGGATAAAGTATTTAATACTGTCAGTCAACAGATCTTCAAATCCCGCTAAATCCGGATCGTGTTATAATCCCGTTGGAACGGAATCTCACTCAAACAGATACATCTCAACGGATATATATTTCAGAGACTATATATATCACTTCAAGATGCTGAAGATCAGTTACCCAAGCTATCGAAATTATTATCAGAGCAAAACATATCTCCAAAGCTTACTGCAACTCAGATCAAAAGAGATATACAGTGCTCATCATCCTGAAAAACACTTCATCAGCTGAAAGCTCTTAGAGTCAAAGTTGTTGTTCACCATCCGTTCTATACTTTGAACAAACCCAGATCAGCCCTGTGTGGACTGAGCAATCTGTGCTTCTCCGGAACTGTGTGTGAAGGATTTGCATTGAAGAAGACGAAGCTTGAGCGTGTGTGAAGAAGCAAGTCAAAGCATTAGCTCAAAACCAATCTGTGTGAACGGTTGAAGCTAAGATCTTTATATCAATCTGTGTGAACGATATATTGATTGTGTGTTGTTATAATTACGTAGTTGTGTACGTAGTAATTATAATAAACTTTTTACTCCTGTGTGGAGGACCAGTGGACGTAGAGGGGTTTACCTCGAACCACTTTAATTACTGTGTTATTTACCTTCAGTTTTTACTGTTTTAATTACTGTGATTAATTAAGTATACACTATACATTTAGTTGCTGTATCCACAGCAACCTACTGTATCTAAGACTTCCGCTACGCACTCAGATTTAAAATCCGTACAATTTGTTGTTTAAACTATTTCCCAAACTGTATCCAGTATACTTAGTGACCAACAAGTGGTATCAGAGGGTTGATTCTAAAAAGAATCAGTCGTATTTTTAACCGAATCAGATCTAAAATCACTTATTTTCAAAACAGTCTCTTTCATTTCTGTATTATCACATGGATACTTCTATGATCAACAAAGTTCCTATGTTCTCTATTAACGAATTTGATGACTGGAGAATTAGAATGGAGGCTCATCTTGCAGCAATGCACGAAGAGATGATTTTTGTAATACAGGATGGTCCTATCAAGATCATGAAGGTAAACACGGCCGCAAGGATTGAAGTCCAAGCCCATGCTGAGATGCTCGAGAAGGATCGCGAGCAATGGACCATAGATGAAAGAAAGCGAGCAAACCTTGACAACGTAGCTAAGAACGCGTTATTTGTCACTCTTGACAAAGGCACGTTCTCAAAGGTAAAGAGCTGCAAAACAGCCAAAGAAATCTGGGATAAACTCAAGTTGATTTGTGAGGGAACTGAGCTCTCAAAAGAAAACAAGATTTCAAAACTGACTCAGCAATTTGAATCTTTCGAAATGAAACCAACTGAGACACTTGAGGAACTTAACCTCAGATTCACTGGTATTGTTGGTGAACTTGAAGCGTTGGGCAAAATTTATACCCAAAAGGAGAAGAACTTAAAAATTTTCAGATCTCTCGGCCCAGATGGGACATTAAGACCACAACTATGCGTGTATCTTGCAATCTTAATGAAATATCTACTTTTGATCTCTTCTCGACCTCAAAGCTTTTGAGTATGATATTGTGAAGAGAGAAAGTCAAGAATCTCCTTCAAAGGTCACAAGACTAGCCGTGTATCGAACCGTCGACACGGCATGCCCAAATCGAAGCCTAGTCACAAGAATGCTTGTGATGGCACGACATCATCTCAAGTTGAAATGGCGCTTCTCATGCACAAATTCAAAAAGTTCATCAAACAGTCTGGAAAGACTCCCTACAGGCCCAAACCTGTCCACAAGGTAAGTACCGAAACATCATCTGGTGATGCTAACCTGTGCTATAATTGCAGGAAACCAGGGCATTATGCAAATAAATGTCCTCATCCCAAAGTCCAAAGGTTTCCAGAGGCCGAGCAACAAGAGAGAGATGAAAGAAGACATGCTTGGAAAGACAAGCACAAGGCCCTGATTGGAGAATCAGAAGCCTCCCCCACACCATCCAAATCAGCAGAATGTCTTCAGGTGGTCACTGAAAGTGATTCATCTGACGATGAGTTCGATGATAAAGCATATATGTGCTTTATGGCCAAAGACATTAATAAATGTCCTCATCCCAAAGTCCAAAGGTTGCCGGAGGCCGAGCAACAAGAGAGAGATGAAAGAAGACGTGCTTGGAAAGACAAGCACAAGGCCCTGATTGGAGAATCAGAAGCCTCCCCCACACCATCCAAATCAGCAGAATGTCTTCAGGTGGTCACTGAAAGTGATTCATCTGACGATGAGTTTGATGATAAAGCATATATGTGCTTTATGGCCAAAGACATTCCCGAAGGTGAAGATAGCGATGATGAGGTCAGTTCAACCTCAGCTATTCCGTCAAATGCATCTCATACTTTTGAAAACATGATGAATGAATTTAAAAACATTCAAAAGGCCCATGAGACACTAAAAACTGAGAATATACAGCTTCAATTAACTAATTTAGAGTTGAAAGATGAAAATGACTTGCTGAAAATAAATTATGAAAATATGTCTCTTGATTGTGAAACCAGCAAAGTCGATTTTGAAAAACTCATGGAGAGCAATCATCAACTTGATCATGAACTAAGTGAGGCTAAAACTCACAACGAGAGCAAGACAAATGATTTGGTTCTACTTCAAGCCAAAATCACAACTCTCGAAAAGCGAGAAATTGAACTTGAGACCACTCTGAAATCGTTCGAGAAATCTTCCAAAAGAATGGAAGAAATTAGAAGCCTTTGGGCAAAATGCTCATGACAAAAGTGGCTTAGGATACAGCTCATGTTCAAACAAAGGGAAAACTAGTACAGTGTTCGTCAAGAGTGTGGAACACATTACAGAATCGGAAGAAACCCCTAGTCCCGTGAAGGAACCTGCTGTACCGAGAAAACCGAAGGCTGCTATTCTGCCCCCGCAATCCTATTCCAGACAGCGGAATCATAAGTCGTTCCAACCTGTGAGGCGCACTCAACAGCATGCTCCCAGAGCATATCAACAGCGCCAACAGCCATTCAGAAGGAAGGCTGTATCCAACCACCAAAGACCCGCACGGCAGTACTATCAGTACAGCACGTCGAGGTATTGGATACAGGAGCCCCGTTATCCCTCGAGACAATAGATGCCGGTTCAGTATCAACAACAGCATTGGGAATCCAACTAGAGACCCAGAAGGCAAGCTGTTAGGCCTAAGAAAATGGCTCCACCTCCAAGACGGCATTCGTACTGGATTAATAATAATAAACCTGAATTTTTCATGTATAATAATTATCATGGCTATAACAACTACAGATATGCCCCCCGTAGATATCGCAACACTGTACTGAGTATGCCCTACAGTAAACCAATTGCTGCCAGGAAAACTTGGGTACCAAGAGGAACTAACAATCATGGACCCAAAAATCAAAGGGGACCTAAATCTACTTAATTTCTTTGTTACAGGACATTCTAGAGGAGGATACCTGGTACTTTGATAGTGGATGCTATTGACACATGACCGGAGATAGGAGCAAGCTATCAGATTTTGTAGAAGGTCGCGGTCCAAAAGTTCGTTTCAGTGATAAATCTAAAGGAAGAACAAGAGGGAAAGGAAACCTACTTGTCGGAAAATTCAAAGTCACCGATGTTGCATATGTTGAAGGCTTACAGTATAATCTACTTAGTATTAGCCAATTCTGTGATAAACAGTTCTCGGTGAAGTTCTATATAGATCGCTGTAGAGTAAAAAACATCCAAACCAAGGAAGTTGTGCTTACAGGAAGCAGATCAGGTAACATGTATATTGCTGACTGGAAGCCTATGATCTCCTCAATTCCATGCTTTGTTGCCAAAGGCACTGCAGATCTTAGCTGGTTATGGCACAAGAGGATGTCTCACGTCAACTTCAAGACAATCAACAAGCTCTCAAGACTGGGAATGGTTAGAGGTTTGCCAAATGTGTCATTCAAGAAGGACAGCGTCTGCGGACCATGTCAGAAAGGCAAGCAAATCAAGTCAACCCTGAAGAGCAAATCCTACCTTTCAACCCAAAGAGTGTTGGAAATGCTACACATGGATCTCTAAGGTCCTGTAGACCCAGTAAGTTTGGGAGGTAAGAAATACTGCATGGTTGTTGTTGATGATTATTCCAGGTATGCTTGGACGATCTTTCTTAGAAAGAAGAAGGAAACAACATCAAAGCTGCCCGAGCTCCTGAGAAAGTTGCAAAATGAAAAGGCATCGAGTATCGTGTTCATTCGTTCCGACAGAGGTACAGAATTTACTAACCGCTTTATAGAGCAATACTGTTCGGAGAATGGAATACAGCACGAATACTCAACTGCCCGTACACCTCAACAAAATGGTGTTGCCGAACGAAAGAATAGGACGTTGAAAGAAGCAACAAGGACAATGATTGCCGCAAGCAAATTGCCACAGCGTTTCTGGGGTGAAGCAACCAATACAGCATGCTACACTCAAAACCGCTGTATCGTCAACAAGCACCACAACAAAACAGCATATGAGGTATGTGTAATACCCGGTTGTAGTTCAGTCATTATTCAGTATTTATCATTCAGTAATTGTCACTCAGTAATTTTCACTCATTAATGATCACTTGTCACTCATATTCAATCATCGTATTCATCGTTCAGAGTAATGGTATCGAGTATCAGTCGTCATTCATCATCAATCTAGACGGAGTTTCGTGTCGTGTTTATCACCGTTGTCATATTCATAGTGTGCTGTGTGTGAGGAGTAGCGCACGCTACGTACTCTCTTTAGCGTGCGCTAATTGAGTACGGGTAGCGCACGCCACCTCTCAACACTAGCGCACGCTAGTTTAGTTGAGCAGGCAGTCCAGAAGGCACTGGACTGCAGTTGGGATTTTAGGTAGTGCACGCTACGAATGGTAAGTAGCGCGCGCTAGTGATCCGGAGTAGCGCACGCTATACAGTCGGTGTAGCGCGCGCTAAGGTCGGATCAGGTTGAGTCCAGTGGTTACTGGGCTGAATTGAATTAATTCATAGCGCACGCTGCGAGTAGTTTTAGCGTATGCAAACGGTGTAGTAGTGCACGCTAATTGTTGGATGTAGCGCACGCTACCGAGATCAGATCAGAGGACAGAAGATTTCTGGACTCCAGTACTGGGCATCAGATAATTCGTTAGCGCATGCTAACATTTGGGGTTAGCGCATGCCAATTGTACATCCGTAGCGCACGCTACCAAAGGTACGTAGCGCGCGCTACCGTTGACGGACAGTGGGTACTGGACTACCCAAAACATCCGTTAGCGCACGCTAAGCATAGGGGCTAGCGCGCGCTAAGCTGGAATCACTATAAATTGGACAGTTAGCCCAGTTTTCGGCATTTGTTATTTTCTTCACATTCTCTCATCGGTTCCGGGCGATTTGGAGCGATTTGAAGAGTATTCTTCGAGGTGTAATCATCAATCATCATCTTCAAGTCTTTGAGTTGGATTAATCATCACTTCATCATCTCCAAAACATCAAATTAAAGGTATTAATCTCTTGGATCTAGAATTTCGGATTTTTGGGTTTTTCTTTCCGATTTCTTCATTTAAGCTTGGATTGTTGTTGGAATATGTTAGATATGAATTGTCTACCTTGGATAAATGTATTCCTACGGATTTAATGGCTATTTTGGGGATTATTTCAAGAACCCTTGGGGTTGACTTCGGTTAATTTGGGGATTTTCCGATTGATGTTGTTGTAATCTTGAATTGTGGATTCCTATTGGATTATTGAGGCCATTGATATTGTTTTGCTGGTTTGAATCAATCATTTGAAAGTTGGTTTCGATAATTTGGGTTTGGTTGTAACCAACGGGAAGGATATTTGCTACGTATTTGTTTGAATGCCCCGATGAGTTTGATTATCGTTGTATCGACGTTTGAGTTGGTTATAATCGTGTTTGATACGTATATTAAACGGATTATTGGTAATTGTATTATTCAAGGTTGTTCGAGCGACCGACTTTTCATTTAGGACGTTGTTCGTGGACGGATACTCTTCATCAGTGTTGAGTAAGTTAATTCTTACTTGGTTAAAAGGATATTCATTCCTTTTGTTGTTGTTCATTCATAATCATAATTCATTCATCATTGTATTAACCATATTGAGATTTGTAATTGCCGAATAATCACTTCATTCACGAGGAACGACGGTTCCAATCATTTCATTGAGTTATGAATCACTTCACTGTTATTTCCATTTCGGTGAGTCATTCTTGAACTTGTCGAATTATTATTCATTGTGGTCATTCTCGTTCATATGACCTTATGGGTTCGTATTGCGTGGCCGGGTGCGGATGTGTGGAATTTTTAGTCGAGCACACGATGGTCATGTACTGGGTTGACTGATACATTGGACCGTGCACACGGTAAAGCTTAACTCCGTGAGACTAATTAGGTACAAGGACGGGTGTGTCCGGTCATTCGTATTGTACACTTGCACAGAACACTACGGGCGTACTATGATACTCCTCTTCAGCGTAATTCATAATTAAGGATATTTCATAACTTCAGTTAAATCATGATTGTGTATTTTCAACCCTTGAGGATTGTTGTTACGTATGGCGGACCCATTTGGGATTTTGTTTTTCAGGTCATGGTAAGGCAAAGGCACAGGAATGGCATGTTGACGGCAAGGAGTCCCAGTGATACTAGTAGGGGCCCCGATCTTTCAGTTATTCATGTTGTTGTTCGTTATTTTCCGCTGCAGACTTTCATTTGGATACTCCGTTTCACTCAGTGTTGTATATTTTATCTCCATATAAAATATACATGTATTTTGTATTATCCTGGATGTGTTGTATGAAACTCCTCATCGGAGTAATTATTGTTGTAATGTGGTTCGGTACTACATTCACCCTGTGTAATTCATTCATTTTCATTCGCCTAGTGGGTCCCAGTCGGGGGTCCACGACACTGTAATATCCGCCTAGTTTGGGGTGTTACAGAGTTGGTATCGGAGCGCTTGGTTTTGAATACTACCTTCCGAGTCATGTCTCATTTGAAATCATCGTCATCGGACTAGTATCATTGGACTTTCGCGTCACGTGTGACCTGTGCAGATGCCGAGCCAATCAGACCGAAAGAACTTTAAGACTTCTAACGCCATGGTATAATTTTTGGAAATAATCACATTCATAATTCACCAGTTAACAATCCTCAAACATCATTTTCATTTTAATCATGTGATCATATTAATTCATTAATCACTCAATTCATTTCATTACACAGTTGATGATCAGGACGATCATGTTAACTCATTAATCACTCAATTCATGTCATTACTCAGTTGTTGATCTGGAAGATCATATCTTTAATCCTGTTAATTTGTTCAAGATTATCATTTCAATAATTTCCTTAGATAATCATGTCACCTCAGTTAATCATTCATGTAATCACTGTGTTATAGCGCATATGCACATTTTCATCATTTCATGACGTAAATCATAATGCGGTACTCATACGAGATCTATGATCACCATGCGACTTTCCTACTTCAGTATGGAGAGAGCAAGCAGAGGACGCGGAGGGAGAGGTCGCGGTACGGGCCGAAATCCGGGAAATAATCACTCACTACCAGGAAGTCGTACCCAGGACTCAGCTCGATCGGAAGATGTTCGGGTTGATCCACTCACTTTTATGCAGGTCATGATGACCCACATGCAATTTCTTAATCATCATTGCGCCACTTTGGCCGAATTAATCGAGAGGACTCTCACGTACGAGCCTGCTACTAAGGAAATTGCTGAGCAACAACCTTCATCTGGCAGCAAGAAATCAACGAAGCGTAATCAATCCGAAGGCGGCCAGGCAACCTTCAAGAAGCCTCGTGCGGGCCCTAACTTTTCGGAGCAACCTCCTAAGGCAGCTAAACCTGCGGGATCTCATTCCCGAGCGGCCGGTGCGACCATCACCTGTTTCAACTGCGGAGGGCAGGGCCATTTCAGCACTAGGTGTACGACGCTGTCTATCACATGCCATAACTGTGGAATTGTTGGGCATAAGGCCCGTTTTTACCGAAAAACTCCAAGTCGGCTCCGGCAGCATCTCAGGCCCCGAAGCAATCAGCGATTCAGAATCAGACTGCTCTGTCAGCGTCGTTTAAGTCAATGGAAGCAAATGAAGGCGGAGCTCATATTTATCGGACGGGAGCGTCCGGTTCGGGGGCCGACAAGTCCCGGATTCATGTGATGAAGAGGATCGACGATCCGGTAGCCCGAATGATCCCAGGTATACTCATAATTTTATCTCAACCTGTGTGTACCTTTTGATAATGGTGCACCGCATTCATTCATTTTCGAATCGTGTTTGAATAGACTTAAATTAGATAGTCCTATTGCTTGTGGACCTCATACCATCGGTCTAACTGATGATAGAAGAATATCCGGAAATCATGAGGTTAAGAACTGACTGAATTAAGTTTAAATGACCGCGATTGGTTGGTGGACCAAATCGGGGTGGATTTACTTAAGGACGATGTATATCGGGTATTAGTGGGATGGATCGTCATGATACCCCCTCAATGTTCGTAAACGTTTGGTCTCTATCATTTCCGTCGTTGGGGTCGAATGTGTGCTTCAGGGAGGTGACCCCCGTTGTTCCGGTAGAATCATTAAAATGATGGAAACAGTATAATTTCTCAATCAGAGTTGTTCAATCATTCCTTATATCATTATCATCGATTGGCCGTTCTAAGGCAATTGAGGTGTTCATCCATTCATAATATCGTTGTCGTCGATTGGCCATCCTCAGGCAATCGAGATGTTCAACCATTCGTGGTATCATTGTTATCGATTGACGATGTACTCCCAAACGAGCTACCTATTTTACCTCCACCGAGGGATATGGAATTCACGATAGAGTTGGAGCCTGGTACGTCCCCATTATCGAAGGCACCGTACCGGATGGCCCCGACCGAAATGCAGGAATTGAAGGATCAATTAGAGGATTTGACCGAGAAGGTTATATCCGATCGAGTGCATCCCCTTGGGGAGCACCAGTGTTGTTTGTCAAGAAGAAGGATGGTTCTTTTCGCTTGTGTATTGATTATCGGGAGTTGGACAGGGTGGCAATCAAGAATAAGTATCCCTTACCCCGTATTGATGATCTCTTAGATCAACTTCAGGGAGCTTCAATATTTTCCAAGATCGACCTAAGATCTGGATATCATCAGTTGCGAATTCAAGAGTCGGATATCCCTAGGACAGCGTTTCGTAAACGCTATGGTCATTATGAGTTCGTAGTTATGCCGTTCGGGCTAACTAATGCACCTGCGGTATTCATGGAGTTAATGAATCGGGTTTTCATCGAATTTTTGGATCAGTTTGTTGTTGTCTTCATCGATGACATTTTGATTATTCTCGTAACCGAGAGGAACACGAGGTTCATCTTCATCAGGTTCTCAACGTGTAGAGACGAGAGCAACTTTATGGAAAGTTTTCCAAATGTGAGTTCTAGATGTCCGAAGTGACTTTTCTCGGGCATGTAATTTCATCAGATGGAGTGCGTGTTGATCCTCAGAAGACGGAGGCTATCCAAGATTGGTTACCTCCGAAGAATGTTAAGGAAATCCGAAGCTTTCTCGGATTAGCCGGTTATTATCGGCGGTTTGTGGAAGGATTCTCCAAAATTGCCCAACCATCGACGAACCTTTTACGTAAGGATAAGAAATACATGTGGTCCGACGCGTGTCAGCGGAGGTTTGAGGAACTCAAGAGCCGGTTAATTTCGGCACCTGTTCTTTCCTTGCCGTAATGGACGGAAGGATTTGTGGTTTATAGCGATGCGTCCGGACAGGGTCTCGGATGTGTACTCATGCAGAATGGGAAGGTTATTGCCCATGCGTCACGATAATTGAGACCTTACGAGGTTAATTATCCGACCCACGACCTGGAGTTGGCAGCCGTGGTTGCGTTGTAATTTGGCGTCATTACCTTTTGGGCGTCACCTGTCAGATCTTCACCGATCACAAGAGTTTAAAGTATATACTTACTCAGAAGGAGTTAAATATGCGACAGAGACGGTGGTTGGAACTAATCAAATATTACGATATCGAGATCCTTTACCACCCAGGCAAGGCGAACGTTGTCGCCGATGCCTTGAGTCGTAAGTCCGTTCAGGAGCAGATGCTTTCTCGTTTAACAGTTCAAAAGGAGCTTCATCAGGAATTCCTTAGACCCGAGATCGAGGTCTGGCTTTAGCGAGTTCATGGACAGCTTTGTATGTTAGAGATTTCATCGTCACTTGAGGAGGCAATCATAGAGAATCAGGGTTCAGACCCATCATTGATACGCATCCGTGAGGACGTGGCTCAGGGGAAAGCCCCTGGCTTTGTGGTCCACGAGGATGGACTTTTGCGTTTTAAGAATCGATTGTGCGTACCGGCGAATGACGAGTTGAAGAACTCGATTTTGAGAGAAGCTCATGCTACCCCTTATTCCGTTCATCCGGGGTCTAGCAAGATGTATAAAGATTTGAAACAAGATTACTGGTGGAGTAATATGAAGCGAGAAGTCGCGGAATTTGTTTTGAGATGCTTAACCTGTCAGCAAGTCAAGATAGAACATCAGCGACCGGCGGGCATGCTGAAACCTCTCCTTATTCCAGAGTGGAAGTGGGAGGATATTTCTATGGACTTCATCACGAGTTTTGCCGACGAGTCGTCGTGGCATGAATATAATTTGGGTAATTGTGGATCTCTTAACTAAATCGGCTCATTTCCTTGAGATTAAGAATATGTGGGGTCCCGAGAGACTTGCCCAGTTGTTTATCAAAGAGATAGTGAGATTGCACGGTACTCCTAAAAGTATCGTTTCCGATCGTGGCGGACGATTCGTGTCTCATTTTCGGAAATCAGTTCATCGTGCTATGAGAACTCAGCTTAATCTCAGTACAGCTTTTCATCCTCAGTCCGACAGACAATCAGAGAGGACTATTGAGACTTTGGAGGACATGTTGAGGGCATGTGTCCTCGATTGGAAAGGCGATTGGGAAGCCCAACTACCGTTGATCGAGTTCACGTACAATAATAGTTGGCATTCTTCGATTAAGATGGCACCTTGTACGGTCGTCGTTGTCGATCTCCTTTGTGTTGGGATAACTTATCAGAATCAATCGGCACCGAGCCGATATGCTTATAGCCGCCCGTGAGAAGGTAGCTTTGATCAGGATTCGTTTGTTGACCGCTCAGAGTCGACAGAAATCTTATGCAGATAATCGTCGTCGACCATTAGAGTTCAAGACAGGTGACCATGTTTTGGTCAAGGTATCCCCGAGTCGTGGTATCTTCCGTTTTGGGAAGAGGGGGAAAGTTGAGTCCGAGATTCATTGGACCGTTTGAGATTTTGGATCAAGTAGGCGAGCTAGCTTATCGATTGGTCTTACCTCCGGCATTGAGCCTAATTCATAATGTGTTTCACATATCTCAGTTATGGAAGTATGTTGCCGACCCGAGTCACATACTTCAGTTTGGCGGAATCGAGATCGCCGATGATCATTCATATGAGGAACGTCCTATACAAGTTTTAGATCGGCGAATCAAACAGTTGACGAACAAGACGATTCCTTTGATTAAATTCAGTGGTCTAGGCACAGAGTCGAAGAGGCTACTTGGGAAACCGAAGATAGTATGCGGGAGAGTTATCCCGAGTTGTTTGACCCTTAGTTTCGGGGACGAAACTCTTTTAAGGGGGGGTGTATGTAATACCCGGTTGTAGTTCAGTCATTATTCAGTATTTATCATTCAGTAATTGTCACTCAGTAATTTTCACTCATTAATGATCACTTGTCACTCATATTCAATCATCGTATTCATCGTTCAGAGTAATGGTATCGAGTATCAGTCGACATTCATCATCAATCTAGACGGAGTTTCGTGTCGTGTTTATCACCGTTGTCATATTCATAGTGTGCTGTGTGTGAGGAGTAGCGCACGCTACGTACTCTCTTTAGCGTGCGCTAATTGAGTACGGGTAGTGCACGCTACGTACTCTCTCTAGCGTGCGCTAGTGTAGTTGAGCAGGCAGTCCAGAAGGCACTGGACTGCAGTTGGGATTTTAGGTAGCGCACGCTACGAATGGTAAGTAGCGCGCGCTAGTTATCCGGAGTAGCGCACGCTATACAGTCGGTGTAGCGCGCGCTAAGGTCGGATCAGGTTGAGTCCAGTGGTTACTGGGCTAAATTGAATTAATTCATAGCGCACGCTGCGAGTGGTTTTAGCGTACGCAAACGGTGTAGTAGCGCACGCTAATTGTTGGATGTAGTGCACGCTACCGAGATCAGATCAGAGGATAGAAGATTTCTAGACTCCAGTACTCGGCATCAGATAATTCGTTAGCGCACGCTAACATTTGGGGTTAGCGCACGCCAATTGTACATCCGTAGCGCACGCTACCAAAGGTACGTAGCGCGCGCTACCGTTGACAGACAGTGGGTACTGGACTACCCAAAACACCCGTTAGCGCACGCTAAGCATAGGGTCTAGTGCGCGCTAAGCTGGAATCACTATAAATTGGACAGTTAGCCCAGTTTTCGGCATTTGTTATTTTCTTCACATTCTCTCATCGGTTCCGGGCGATTTGGAGCGATTTGAAGAGTATTCTTCGAGGTGTAATCATCAATCATCATCTTCAAGTCTTTGAGTTGGATTAATCATCACTTTATCATCTCCAAAACATCAAATTAAAGGTATTAATCTCTTGGATCTAGAATTTCGGATTTTTGGGTTTTTCTTTCCGATTTCTTCGTTTAAGCTTGGATTGTTGTTGGAATATGTTAGATATGAATTGTCTACCTTGGATAAATGTATTCCTACGGATTTAATGGCTATTTTGGGGATTATTTCAAGAACCCTTGGGGTTGACTTTGGTTAATTTGGGGATTTTCCGATTGATGTTGTTGTAATCTTGAATTGTGGATTCCTATTGGATTATTGAGGCCATTGATATTGTTTTGCTGGTTTGAATCAATCATTTGAAAGTTGGTTTCGATAATTTGGGTTTGGTTGTAACCAACGGGAAGGATATTTGCTACATATTTGTTTGAATGCCCCGCTGAGTTTGATTATCGTTGTATCGACGTTTGAGTTGGTTATACTCGTGTTTGATACGTGTATTGAATGGATTATTGGTAATTGTGTTATTCAAGATTGTTCGAGCGACCGACTTTTCATTTAGGACGTTGTTCGTGGACGGATACTCTTCATCGGTGTTGAGTAAGTTAATTCTTACTCGGTTAAAAGGATATTCATTCCTTTTGTTGTTGTTCATTCATAATCATAATTCATTCATCATTGTATTAACCATATTGAGATTTGTAATTGCCGAATAATCACTTCATTCACGAGGCAGCGGTTCCAATCATTTCATTGAGTTATCAATCACTTCACTGTTATTTCCATTTCGGTGAGTCATTCTTGAACTTGTCGAATTATTATTCATTGATATTCATTGTGGTCATTCTCGTTCATATGACCTTCTGGGTTCGTATTGCGTGGCCGGGTGCGGATGTGTGGAATTTTTAGTCGAGCACACGATGGTCATGTAGTGGGTTCACCGATACATTGGACCGTGCACACGGTAAAGCTTAACTCCGTGAGACTAATTAGGTACAAGGACGGGTGTGTCCGGTCATTCGTCTTGTACACTTGCACAGAACACTACGGGCGTACTATGCTACTCCTCTTCAGCGTAATTCATAATTAAGGATATTTCATAACTTCAGTTAAATCATGATTGTGTATTTTCAACCCTTGAGGATTGTTGTTACGTAATGGCGACTCATTTGGGGATTTTGTTTTTCAGGTCATGGTAAGGCAAAGGCACGGGAATAGCATGTTGACGGCAAGGAGTCCCAGTGATACTAGTAGGGGCCCCGATCTTTCAGTTATTCATGTTGTTGTTCGTTATTTTCCGCTGCAGACTTTCATTTGGATACTCCGTTTCACTCAGTGTTGTATATTTTATCTCCATATAAAATATACATGTATTCTGTATTATCCTGGATGTGTTGTATGAAACTCCTCATCAGAGTAATTATTGTTGTAATGTGGTTCGGTACTACATTCACCCTGTGTAATTCATTCATTTTCATTCGCCTAGTGGGTCCCAGTCGGGGGTCCACAGCACTGTAATATCCGCCTAGTTTGGGGTGTTACAGTATGGAACGACAAAACTCCGTTAGTTTCGTATTTCCACATCTTTGGATGCAGGTGTTATGTATTGAATAATGGGAAGGACCAACTTAGAACCTTTGATGAGAAATCAGATGAAGGAATATTCGTAGGATACTCCTCCGTCAGCAAAGCTTTCAGAATCTTTAACAAAAGGAAGCTGACGATTGAGGAATCAGTTCATGTAGTGTTCGACGAACCACACCATGACCCTACAGGAGTAGATGATTTCACTCAGAACATTCACCATCTACCTATCTTGGATCCTCCAACTCCCATAGAACCTGTCGTTGATTTAGAAATCAACCCCGCAGCTGTAAGAATCGATGTGGATGAAGCCGATGCTGTACATGCTGAAGCTGTATCCACAGAATCTTTCGATACAGTACGGGATCCTGAATTAGAACCCGACCGAAGATGGTTGAGAGATCACCCGCAAGAGCTGATCATTGGAAACATAAATGCTGGTGTTTCTACTCGTAGGAGAATACAGAGTACACAAGGAAATGTACTTTGTGCACAAGAAGAATCTGATGCTGAGATATCACAGTTTCCTGAATGGAAATCTCAATCCGAGCTTAGAAGACTCAATATGTGCAATATCGCTGTATTCTTAGCCCAGTCCGAACCTGTTTCGACCATAGACGCTCTTAATAATTCTCATTGGATAACATCTATGGAAGAAGAGCTTAACGGTTTCGAAAGAAACAATCTATGGTATCTTGTACCAGACCTACACATCAATCAGTTATAGGAACCAAATGGGTATTTCGAAACAAAAAGGATCGAAATGGACTTATTATAAGGAATAAATCCAGATTAGTCGCACAAGGTTATAGTCAGGAAGAAGGCATAGACTATGATGAAACCTTCGCCCCTGTAGCGAGACTAGAAGCCATCAGGATATTTCTAGCTTTTGCCGCCCATAAGAGTTTTATTGTATACCAAATGGACGTCAAGAGTGCATTCCTGAATGGAGATCTTGCAGAAGAAGTTTATGTTGAACAACCACCAGGGTTTGCCAACATAGACGGTATTGATCTAGTTTACAGGCTAAGGAAAGCGCTGTACGGACTTAAACAAGCCCCTAGAGCCTAGTACGAAACCCTGTCCCAGTATCTAACCAACAACGGATTTGAGAAAGGTGCTATGGACAAGACCTTGTTCAAGATACAGGAAGGTGATGACCTTCTTATGGTGCAAATCTATGTGGATGATATTATTTTTGGTTCAACTAACCTTGCTTTATGTCAAAGGTTCTCTCATCTCATGCAAAGTAAATTTGAAATGAGTATGATGGAGGAACTTAGTTATTTTCTAGGTTTGCAGGTAAAGCAGTTGCCTACAGGTATTTTCATCAACCAAGAAAAATACAGCAAGGAGCTTCTCAACAAATTTGGAATGAACACTTCCAAATCCTCGCCAACCCCCATGAGCACTTCCGTGCAAATTAGTGCTGATGAAGCCGGAAAGCCGTTTGACCAATCACTCTACAGGAAGCTCATTGGTTCGCTCTTGTACCTAACGGCTAGCAGGCCCGATATCCAGTTTGCTGTTGGAGTGTGTGCAAGATATCAAGTTGCACCTAAGGAATCACACTTCAATACAACTAAAAGAATCCTGAAGTACATTAAAGGAACAGTCGATGCAGGACTATGGTATCCTAAGGAAGGCGGATTCGATTTAGTTGGATACAGCGACTCGAATCTCGGAGGCTGCAAGCTAGATAGGAAGAGTACAAGTGGAACTTGTCACTTTCTTGGACCTAGACTCATTTCTTGGTTCAGTAAGAAGCAATTGGCTAATTCTCTTTCCACGGCTGAATCAGTACTATCTTCTTGGTAGTTCTTTGTATGCAGATCCTTTGGATGCAGCAACAATTGTCAGATTATGGAATCGATGCCAGAGAGACTCCAATCATGTGTGATAGCACGAGTGCAATTGCAATCACGCATAATCCTGTCCTGCACTCGCGCACTAAATATATCAACATGAAGCATCACTTTATAAGGAATCACGTCGAGAACAAGGATGTTCGCCTTGAAAAAGTTCATACAGACGTTCAGTTGGCCGACATCTTCACCAAGCCGCTCGACACAGCAAAACATGCTCAGACAAGAATTGGGAATGCTACAGCCAGACTCCCTGTAAGTAAATTACTGTTTTTACTCAACAAATTAAGGGGGAACGCTGTAAGACCCAAGAATACAGTATCCAACGTTAATTATTTGTACACTCAGAATCGTCAATACAGCACTGTAGCGAGCGAAGACATATGAATCCTACAGCTGACGTGTGCAATAATTAAGGGGGAATACTGTAGGACCCATGAATACAGCATTCATCCTCAAGTTGCTGTATGGAATTTAAAACCTATATGTACCTTTTTAAGGGGGAACACTGTATTGATGCGGAAACAGCACATACTATAGGATTTCGATTCAGTATATATATAATATAATATTATTTCTTTTCAAAATGATTTTTGTCCACGTGCCCTGTTTTTATGTCAAACGTCATGTACATTAAATGCCTTACACGACATCTGGACAACTGAATCTCAAAAGCCGTGATGTTTTAAATTGTTTATTGTTTTAAAACCGCCATTTTAGGCATTTAGGGTGACACAAATGTCAGAAGTGGGACCCGCACATTTTTTTAAACATTTTAATGGATTAGCGTACTAGTTACACTCAGTCAATCTTAACCGTTGATTTCAAAAACCGGTTCCCATCCCTTAAAATCTGACCATTCGTACTCTGCAAAACCCTATTTCGCCGCCCAACTATAAAAGGACTGAATCTGCCATTAGAGACTCTTTACGCTTTCTGCAAATTCAAGAGTTCTCAAGCAAAAGCATTTACATACTTTTACGCATTTCCGCATATTTCGGTTATTTTCTTGCACTTTTTATTAAGAAATCATCAAATGGTGGACAAACTTCTTCTCTGCTCAAGAAAAGCGCTAACATCATTGATGGCGGATCTTTTCAAGATCTGTTATCATTGAGCGCGTGCATGCGAAACCAACGACGCAGAACCCATGGAGTACATCATAACTCGTCTTCGTCAACAAGGCCTCTATCGCCTTGGAAGTCAGACTGCTGATAAGTACGATGCTCATCTGGTTGAAGAATTTTACCTCAACGCCGCCGTACGCTTTCTGTCATTGGCCCAAGGAGGTCATGTTGCTGACATTACCGCTACAATCCAAGGAGTTGAGATCTGTGTTGATAACGATCTGCTCCAGAACATCTACAGGCTACCCGCTGATGGCCTGACTATGAATCAACTTGAGACATTTGGGTCTCAAGAGCTAATCACTAAATTTTATGGACTGTTCACAGGCTCCAAAGTTGTTGACATGGTTCAGACTACATGTCACAAGAAAAATTTTTGTCTCCCATATGTGTATCTTCATGATTTTTGCTGCAGGATAATTGAAAATCGAACCGGTGCATTCGAAATGTGTACCAACCTGAGGTTCAGGATGATGGTGGCTATTCTGACCTGTGAAAAGGTCAATTGGTGCCAGATAATCCTGAAGCGCCTGCAAGAGGAGGTGTGCAAACCGGCCACCCAGAAGAAATCTTTTGGTTTTATGTTGAACCATATCCTGACAAAATGCGGATTGTCGCAATCCGCTGATGCTAAGAAGAATAACTCCAGGATATACCTAGGAGGCGTCAAGCCTACTGCGTATAATCAAACCACTTTGGTCTGCAACCATCCAAAAAATGGAAGTATGCCAGTTTCCGCAAATCCACGAGATGAGTCCTTGAAGTTCCAAGAAGTGGAATCTTCAAAGAAGAGAAAGAGATCTCACAACAAGAAACCCACTGCTGGTGAGAAGCCCAAGAAGAGACTTAGGAGGCTTTCTAAAGCCAAATCTGCCAAGCCCTCCGAAGAAGTTTCCCCCGTGGCTCAACCCACTGAAAAACAACCCCAGGGCCCAACCCCTGTGGAAGAGATGTCCCCTACTGTATCAACAGTAGATCCTGAGCCTTTGGCGTCTAGGACGGATAATGAGACATCTGCTAATGAACAAGACTTTAGCGAGTCGGCTGCCCATTTGGAGCCAACAGCTACTTCTCCTCTGCGGGATCCCACACCCGTACAGGATCCATCTTCCTTCAGGGCACCATCCCCTGTAAGGAGTCCCACTTCCATACAGGATCCCATACCTGTACAAGAATCCCTCGCTACAGCGTCTCCAGACGTTGTACGTAGTCCCTCCCCTGACACCATTGTTCATAAGACCCTTCTTTCTGTTCAAATTGAACATGCTTATGAAAGATTTCTAACCTGGAAAGGCTACAGGCTAGCTCCGTACGAAACATTGTACAACTGGAGCGATTAGAGCCAAGAAGAAAGATTCGTCTCAGAAGTGACGGACTCAATGGAAATTGAAGCCCTGATCCGATGGGACAATCCCTTATGCAAGGAGCTGATTGAAAGCCATCTGTTGCAGAAATCTGACGCTAGAAGGAAAGGAAAGGACAAGTCAGAGGACTCTCCCGCAAATCCAAAAGACAATGACAATGACTCAGACGACGACGACGATGCTTTTCAAGCTGGTCTGAGAATGAGTCGTGAAGAGGCTCAAGCTAGAGACGCCTATCCACCAAAGGTGACGAAGGGCCATCGACTCGAAGTAATCCCCCTTCGCCACAGCAAGAGTTAATTCCCGATGAAGAGGAATCAGTCCCTCTAGTCGAGGAAGTTGAAGCAGTTTTGGAATAGGCACCTGAGCCTGCTGCCACCGAAGAAGTTGTCACTGAGAGACAACAGGAGGATTCAGTCCCTCCTATATCAATGTCTACTGAAGAAACTTCGCAACAGGAAGCCACTTAACCCCCTGTCGCCGAACCAGAACAAGCTGCTCCCGCCCCTTCAACCATGGAATCCGAGGATGGTATCGTACCTGAGGGTGTCCAACTTACTTCACACCCAACCGTGAACGTAAGGAGGTTGAACAGCTCTGAAGACTTTGCTCAACCAGATTCTCCGATTTCTTCCGCTAGGAAAGAGCGCCTGCGCGCACTTGGTCTACAAATTGTATTCATCCAGGATGCAGTGAATGCTCTGTCTTCCGTTGAGAAAGCATTGAATTGGATGCATACTTCTGCTGTGGAGGAGATGACCACTCTACAACATGAAGTATCTCGTGTTGTCGAGGCATTCGTTCTTCTGCCAGAAGTTTTCAAACAAGCTCTGAAAATCATGGAAGACAAGCAGGAGCAACTCCTGAAGGAAGAAGCAACCAAAAAGCGAATAGCTGAAGCCAAGACCGCATGTGCCATGATTGAAAACAGCTCTCAATTGCGCGCTCACGACAAATGCATCAAGGACATGTCGCAGACGCTTTCCGCCCTTGTAGAAAGAATGACTAACATCGAGACGAAACAGGATGCTGCACTAGAAATCCTAGAACGTCTTGATGAAGCCAAAAGGGGGAAGAGGCAAGAGAAGCTGCTAGGAGAATCAGGATATAGCAAGAAAGGGAATTCGAGGCCGCTCAAGACAGCATCACTTCCGAGTTAAACAAGCTAGCCCCTCACTCCCAAAGTTTTAAGATTTCAGGCTCCCGACCTAAATTTCATGATCCAAATGTTCCGTGGCAAAATCTAATCCAGAGACCTTCTGAGATTCGTCTGCCGACCAACCGCCATCCTACTGCCGATGAAGTGAAGCAATGGAGGAAAAACGAACTGATGAGATACTTTGTCAAACTCATCAGGGAATCTGCCATCTTCAAGAGCTATAAAACGTTAGCGGAGGCCGCAGACAAATTTACGAAGATGCTAGAAGACGGAAAACTCCCTCTCCAGATCGAGATGAAATCCAAACACAGAAGAGGAGATCGGATCACCCATCCAGAAGACTGGATTCTTGCCTTTGATTGATCCTATGAAGGAAGAGCTATATACCAGGATCGAGGCAACGATTCCCTACAGAACTGGTGGCGTGGTACCGAGAATGATCCAGGGAGAATGTAATACCCGTAATTTCGATTTCCGGTAATTTCTTTTTTCGGCGGAAGTCCGTTTTTACGACTCGCCCATGACCGTTTCGTTATTTTGAGAATGATTAATTCTGCACTTTTTGTCATCCGAGTTCGTTTCGGTATCGTTTTGTTGAGTTCCGAGCTTTTTAGCGACTTTTCCGCACTTGAGTTCGATTCTTGCGAATCTCATTCGAAACTGTTGTTTCGAGTTTCCCGTAAATTCGTTTAACTTTGTTAGACGTGTTATGAACTTTGGTTTGGTTATTCGATCACGTATCGTGATTTTCGGACGTTTTGGGCCATTTTCGTAATTTCCCAAAGTTTTGGCTAATTACTTCTGTTGTCGAATTCCGAGCCTTCGGGTGGTCAGAATTGCGTGTTTTCTTAGCTCTTAGATTCGTCTTTGCAAACTCAGATAAAAACTCCTCTTCCATACATGACTTGCAACGCCAACCATTAACCCATCTTGGGTCACCTCAAATAGGCTATGACAAAACATTGAAACAACTCAACACAGTGAAAGACTTCCCGAGAGATTTTAGTTGAACAAGTAAAGCAAAACCTCGAAAGGCGGAAATGAAATAGATAAACATTGATAAAGTGTTTTACAATTCTCGGGAGTTTTAGAAAACAGAAAAGCTTTCTTTTGAAACATTAGGGTCTCAGCCCGTATCTCGTTCCGCATTATAAGTTTAAAAAGTAGAAAACTCTTTTCGGACTCCAAGTCCTGAGTTACGAAACTATTTCAAAATCGATTGGGTCTCGGCCCAAAAATCATTTTCGGTAAAACATCCGTAAAATGTTCATTTTGAAAAATATCGTTTTTAAATGCTCAAAAGCAATTTCATGTATTTCAAAATGACTTAACATGACTACATGTTCTTCTCAACAATCCACAGTCCTTCTCCCGATTACATAACTCCGTTTCCAAAATCTAACTGACATAATGATTTCCGAAATCATAATTTCTCAAGATCATCAATCCTATCCCAACTACGTCACCTTATACTGTAACGCATAATATTCTGTTGAATCTCAAAGCATGTCAACTTAGAATGGCAATAAATCTCGATGAAATTTAAAAATCCAAATACTTACAGATCGTGAAGCCGATGATTCCCCGTGATACTGGCACATGTCTCGACTCAAGAAAATACTCGACACAAATATTTTCAAAACACACGTTTTGCAAACTCAGATCAACTCGAGAACACAACACATCTCTATCCGAAGGAACATGTTAACACTGATCGGAAAAGTTTACAACAATCCCAGTACTACACCGATAAATCACATAACGCATAAGCCCGAGTGAACAACAAAAACTCAGAGCTCAAACACTTGTCAATCGACAACTCGAATGACACGACAAAATCACGACTCAACTCGACCCAAATGCCTAGGTTTTCTCAACCTAAGCTCCGATACCATATTCTATAACACCCCCAGATTTAACCGAAAATATTACAGCGTCGTGGGCCCCGAGATGGAACCCACAAGGTTAAAAGAAATTTTCGCAAACATTTACAAATGCTCAAGTGGCTAACGACAGTACTATCTTTAAAATTATTCGAAGACGTTATAAAACTCGTTTATCAAAAGCGCCGTAAAACCTCATTTTGAAAAGGGCAAAGGCCCAATGGCCGGAACTCAATAGTTTAGAAAATGATTTCCAAAGTAACTCAAGTTACTAGATATCAAAAAGTCATTTAAAATACTCATGTAGCAAAAAGGACAACCAAATAAAATTACTCTAGCAGCGGAATACAATATCTGATCAGGAATTCAGTTCATAAAAACATGCCCTTGCCAGTATCCTCCGGGAAGCTCATCTCTCCACGACCGCTACAAGCTCGATATCTCAAGAACCTAAAAAGAAATCCCACGACGGGGTCAGCCATAATATCCAACAATGAAATCAATCACATCACATTAATAATTACATACCAATGAAGTACTAAGTAAGAATACTGCCAAAGTAATCTTACCGCCATCACTCTACCGAAATTTACGTCTCGTACTGTTTTCTCACATAATACCTAAAGTTCTCAAAACATCATCATAACTCACTGTTACGAAATCTACTAACACTATCCAATTCAATCCATCGGATATCATCATCAAATCTCAACGCAAAAACCGATTGTCCATCAAAGGCGAATACCAAGAGGAAAATACGGAGCATACCTCGAGATGCACAATGCCACGACAATCACGTCAGTTTAATCCGAGATCAGATCAACACAATATATGAACATGGTCCTAACACAAGACCTACAAATGCATACTCATATGACAATGTCAATATGCTCAAAAACAATACAACTATGTATACCCGATGGAAATCCCATGATCCAGCGCCCTCAGCATAGATCCCAAGATGATCCTACAAGATCAACACGAGGTGGATAACCAACGATATACATATGCACAGCAATAAAACATATAAAACCGACAATGCGAATCCACATGATTCCATCAACACAATACTAGGTAATCCAACGATCCAGCGCCCTCAGCATAGATCCACATGATGATCCCGTCGGACCAACGCATGGTGGAAAACCTGTCCAGCGATCCAGCGCCCTCAGCATAGATCCCATGATGATCCCGTCGAACCAACGCATGGTGGACATCCGATCCAGCGCCCTCAGCATATATCCTCATGATCCCATCGGATCATTTACAACATAAACAATACAATCATGCATACACATATGCAACTCGAATATGTTCATCAACATGAACGACATATGAATCAAAACATGAACGACACTAAGATGACACAACTAGGACGACTTCATGTGCAGCAACATGAATGACAACCTGCATGATCAACAACATCAATACTAAACCGAATCAAACTAAGATATTGTCCCGAATCCTTCAGGAGAAATCCCAATGTCAAATCATCACCGGCGATTATCCTCGATGCTCGGCAATCCAAACGTACAATGAACTATAAATACTCATATCCTCATCTTTATCGCAACATAACCTCGATACCCGAACTTACCAATAGCATATACATTGTGAATTACCTCCCAGAATCGGAAGAACAATAAACAATCCAAATACCCAGAGTTCACAATAATAATCATCGCTATATGCATTATAAACGAAATGAAACCGAAACCATTCATTAAATATTATAACTGAGCAAGTAATACTTGCCTCGATAACAATACGACGATGATGAAGCCGCTACCAATTTCATTGCCTTCATCTACGAGCTCCTCAGCCCTGACCACGCAATTCACGAACATGCTCGAACACGACCGCAATATACGGTTATAATCACCGATCGATTATCGCAACCTATCGCAATAATAAATTTAACACACATTCGATAACAATCAATAATCGATATAACCAATCCACAAACTCAACGGTTCTACGATATATCGGTTAAACATAAGTCTGAACAATCCAACTCAAACCAGTACAAATTCACAACCACAACACGAAAATACTGCACTGTCTGCCTTCTTAGCGCACGTTAAACGCATAACGTAGCGTGCGCGCTCCCGTTAGCGTGTGCTAGCCTGTAAGCTTAGCGTGCGCTAATGCTGTACAGTGGCATGCATTCTAAGCATCGACTAACACCTTGCGACTACGAATCCGAATGAAGGGAGACATAAATCTTCATATCTCTTGAAGATAAACGACACCATAGCTATCACAAGGATCATATCAACGTCCATATATCTATAACAACATCAACAATCAAACCAAATCGATAACAAGGATCATATCATACACAATCTGGAATTCAACCTAGTATCATGATTCATCTCATCTAAATCAACCAATATAATTACCAAGATTCAGAAATCCATCTTAGATCGGGTTAAATGAATCAATATCCTTATAATATGAAGAATCTTTACTAACATCCGAAACTCTTATCAAAATTCCATTGAATCTCATATAACATCATCATCTGATTATCCAACATGCTCCTCACATGTAATCATCCAAGAAAAACGAACCACCATCAAAGGGATACAAAAATTACCTGGATTGGATGAACCAAGAATAAGAACACTTGATTACATTCCAAGAATCATGAATAACTTGAAGAACAAGGCTTAAATCCATGCTCTCCATCTTAATCTTATTAAAAATCATCATTATACAGTGTTTGGGAACCTCAAGAACCTCCCAAAGCTCTCTCTATCGACTGAAGGAGAAAGAATGGACTAAATGCATCTCAAAACCCGTCTGTCCCCTTATATAGAATACATTACTAGCGTGCGCTAACATCTCATGTTTATCATGCGCTACAGCCTTAGCGTGCGCTAATTGACTTTGTTAACGTGCGCTATCGCAGCCCAGAGGCTACTGCCTCGCTTCGTAAACTAGCTTACATACATAATGCCCATGCATTAACGTACGTAAAACATCATGTCTAGCGTACGCAAGTCCTTGCCCTTAGCGTGCGCTATCCGAAGTTGACTTACTACAGTATTCACCTACCACTCGTGCCCCCACATGCCGAAAGCATCCGCGATTTCTGGGATTCCTTTGACCGATCTGAAATTAGCATGCGCTAACCATACGGTTTAGCATGCGCTAGCCCTACATGACAAGCACCCGCTGACCTTATCTGGACACACGTCACAAGTGGCCAGGTCCACTCGCCGAAAAGCCAAGATTCCCTGTCGGACGATCTAATATTAGCGTACG
The DNA here is from genome assembly GCA_033398695.1 of Orobanche coerulescens. Lineage (NCBI taxonomy): Eukaryota > Viridiplantae > Streptophyta > Magnoliopsida > Lamiales > Orobanchaceae > Orobanche > Orobanche coerulescens. Next base: position 403,291 of record JAWKAU010000025.1, read on the forward strand.
CTAACCTTCCTTGGTAGCGTGCGCTAAATACCGATAAACATAAACACGGGCCTACCTGTCGGCCGCCTTCCGAACCTTTCCCAGAATGCCTAACGTACGTTAAGGATCCTCCTTAGTGTATGTAATGTGAACCTATTAGCGTACGTTAATTGCACCACGTAGCGTGCGCTACTCATACCTCGTAGTGTGCGCTAAGCATATTTCATAGCGTGCGCTAACGTGGCTGTACTTAGCCATTTCCCGCAATTTCTGTCCAAAGTCTCGACATACCAAAAATGAACATACGGCATACTCAATACATATACTCAACACATTATATCCTCAAATACAATTGTCGACCAAATACGACAATTATACCAATACTGACATCTCAGTCCTTCATTTATTTTATCCATATTGTACAGATTCCACGCTGTACAACATAACTCGGATAAAATAACATTAAACAATATTAGTAGAAATTCCGAATATTACAGTATATATCTCGGAATGATTTGCTTGGAAAGCTCAGATGAAAGTATGTATGCTTGATAGTACTTTTGTGTCTCAACACTTTGAAGCATCTCTATTTATAGCCCTTGAGGTTCATTTTCCCGTTACAATAGTACGCCTAATTTACGTATGTTAGGTAACCACTGTTACGTATGTAAGTAGTATAACGTATGTTACACCTCCTGTGTAACGGCCGTAATAAGATACTGGAAAATGGGCAGTAGCATCTGGTTTCACTTTTACGTACATTATGCTTCCATGCATTACGTACATAATGCTTGGTCTTCATATCCGTTGGATGGGATGATGTCCTGGATGATGTCAATATGTGGAAAATCAACAGTTAGTACATAAATTCAAATTCAAAGACGATTATGTATGCGGATTTACATACGTTATATCATATAACCGTTTCAAAGACTTTGACAATCTAGAAACTTTATCAACGGTTAGAAATCAATTGTTACGTACGTTACGTAGATAATATTACGTACGTTATGGACTATATATTGCGTACGTTATGAATTTTATATTATGTACGTAAGCTATGTAAAATATGCTAGATTTATTTTGTTCAAGAAAACATCATCAAAATATGTTTATTAAAAATATTATTTCAACAATCTCCCCCTTTTTGATGATGACAAAATAATACCTGAAAATTTTGAACTTCAAAAATTTGAGGGTCATAAAATGTATTTTGAAAAGCCCCCCCTGAAAGTAACTCCCCCTGAGTTAATTATATGAATTCAACATAGTCCAATATGAAGTTCAAAATTATGCATAGTTACTCCCCCCTTTTGTCATTAACAAAAAGTGTAAGAGGGATGTATTCACCTGAAAAAGATCTCAACAGAATCACAGTTAATGAATGGCATAAATAAGCAATATCATATCAAGATAATGTCAAAGAGTACCAAAAACTACGAAAAAACCATACGAAAATGAGAAACCATAAACCATCAATGTTTAAAAACCAATAAAATGCATGAAAATGTTTGGTCGATAATAACGAAGATAATCATCATTCGAAGGACCATCAACTAGTCAAGGTCAGCTTCGGGAGGCGGATGAGGTATGGCTAAATGAGTGCAGATACTCTGGACCATGATCTTGACTTCTTTCATCTCCTTCTCTAGCCGGTCCATTCTCATTTCCATTAGAGACGACGAGCTTCCTCTACTAAGTCTGGACGGGCCTGGCTGGGCAGCTAGTGACCTCAGACGAGGCCTCTCAGACTGAGTGCCTCTAGACGAAACTCTATCCTACGGACGAGGCAATGCACCACCATAAACCAAATGATCGTCATCCTTTAGATAAGCAAAGTAAACCCATCCTCGGCTACGGGTCTACATATATTTCATCGTCCGGATGGTTCCTTCATGAACTAAACTTTCCCGTGGGATGGAAACTCCATGCAAACCAGACAGATCAACACTGGTTTTCTCAAAGATTTTCGTCAGAATAGAACCATACGGCATTCCAGATTTTCTTTGCCGGTTAACCTTCACATAACCTTTCATGTGGAATATCATTCCTTTTTCCACAAACCATTTCATCACAACTCGAGAAAAATTGACTTGATTATCATTCAGAATGTGATAAATGATTTCCATATCGATGTTAACGAGACGCTATTGGGCATTTACTTTTGGCATAAGACTTCTAGTAGTAGTATCGTGAAGAAGTCGGATATTTAGGCGAAAGTCATTAGTTTCAAATTTGTCAGAATTCACTTCAATAACAGCCTTAGGTTTTAGGAAGTCTTGAACGGTGAATTCGTTTAAAGGTTCGTGTTCCGCATCCTGCATGTTGATAATAACATCTTCCTCATCCAGAACCAGATTTCCGGTACAAATTAAACCTTCATTAGGCAGCCCAAAAATTTCTGACAGTTTTGCGGCATCAATAGAGATTGGTTTTCCTTGAACAAGAGAGTTTATAACAACTGAACCATCTGAATCATAAGACGTAGAGAAATTTGCATAGAACTCACGGACACATCAACATATATCAATCGAGCAAGACTGACTAATTTATTGATCCCAAGCATATCGAAAAATTCCTCTATATCCACACCAACAGATTTCAAAGATTCAAAGTCGAAGTGATGACTGAGTGTTACCTCTTCATCAATCAATATTTCGTTGGAGACTTTCGCCATAAACTGGGGTCAATAACGTACGTTATATAAAGGAATAGCGACCGTAGTATAATATCAAAACCTTCTGCCCAAAAACCTGAGGTACGTAGAGTACGTAACCGGAACCTGCGTAATGTACGTAATATTCTTTACATACGTAATCTTCTGTCTATAGCAACCATAACACTGACCAAATGAATAGTGATATTCTTTTGATGATATCTGTTCATTTTTCCATGACCATTTTTGCTGTGAATGATGAATATGCAAACTTAAAATTGGTCAACATGTCCCGTTCCTAAAGTTCTGCGAATGAAGTTGAAAGGATCTTCGGGTAATGGATTGTAAAGATGTCCACCAATTGTTCATTAGTACCAACAAATTGGAGATGCACATTCCCGTTTTGGACATGGTCATGAATAAAATGGTGACGAATTTCAATGTGTTTTGTCCTACTATGCAATATGGGGTTTTTGCTCAAATTTATGGCACTGGTATTATCACAAAAAATAGGTGTATTTTTAAGCTCAATGCCATATTCTAGTAGTTGATTTTTAATCCACAAAACATGTGCACATGCACTCCCCGTAGCCATATATTCTGCTTCAGCCGTGGAAGTAGCTACACTGGTTTGTTTCTTACTACCCCATGAAATTAAACACGAGTTCATGAAATGACAAGTACCGCTAGTACTCTTTCTATCAATTTTTCATCCACCAAAATCTGCATCACTATATGCGAAAAGTTTAAAATCGATGCTCGATGGATACCATAGACCTAAACCAGTAGTACCTTTTAAATATCGAAAAATACTTTTTCAAGCAATAAGATGAGACTCTTTTGGATTGGCTTGAAAACGAGCACATAGACAAGTAGCGAACATAATATCAGGCCTAGATGCAGTTAAATAAAGTAAAGACCCAATCATACCTCGATATTGTTTCTGGTCAACAAACTTACCTTTCTCGTCTTTGTCGAGTTTAAGAGTGGAAGACATAGGAGTAGAAATTTCTTTGCATCCTTCCATCTTAAATTTCTTGAGGAGCTCATTGATGTACTTGGATTGGTGAATGAATATTCCGTCATTGAGTTGCTTAATTTGGAGTCCGAGAAAGTATTTCAACTCTCCCATCATACTCATTTCGAATTCTCCCTTTATAAGATTTGAAAATTCTAGGGACAGGGATTCGTTAGTTGCACCAAAAATATTATCATCGACATAAATTTGACAAATAAGCATATTATTACCGTAGTTCTTGATAAATAGGGTATTATCAACGTTACCTCTTTTATACCCATTAGAAATATAAAAAGATCTTAGGCATTCATACCATGCTCTCGGAGCTTGTTTTAATCTATAGAGAGCTTTATGGAGCTTGTATACATGGTCTGGATAATCATAGTCTTCAAATCCTGGCGGCTGCTTGACATATACTTCCTCCTGGATGACACCATTTAAAAACGCGCTTTTTACATCCATTTGATGGGGTTTGATCTTCTTGTAGGCGGCAAGGGCACACAGAAGGCGAATAGCTTCAAGACGGGCAACAGGAGCGAAGGTTTCTTCATAATCCAACCCTTCCTCTTGATTATATCCTTGAGCAACCAATCTTGATTTATTCTTCACTGGGAGACCATTATCGTCGGTTTTTACTTACTTTATGAACCCATTTTGTACCGATGATTGTTTTGTCTTCTGGTGCCAGAACCAATTCCCATACTTTGTTTCTTTCTAGTTGATTGAGCTCTTCTTGCGTAGCAGTAGCCCAATTTTCGTCATTTATAGATTCGTCTAAGTTCTTTGGTTCTGTAAGAGAAATGAATGCAATATTTTTCAGGCAATCATTCACATTTCTCCTTGTCCGTACACCATCATCGATTTTCCCAAGAATTTGTTCCATAGGATGATCTTTCACATTAGCCCATTCTTTAGGAAGGTTGAAAGGATTATCCTCCTGCTTTATGTCAAGCTTCTCTAATTCCTTCGTTGCTTCTGACACTTCATTAGCTGAAGCTATACCTGCATCATCATCAAAAACAACCTTTCTCGGGGGTAAAACTGTGCCATCGAATTTTACATGAATCGACTCTTCTACTGGGCCTCTTCTATAATTAAAAACACGATAAGCTTTACTATTAGTCGAATAACCAAGAAATATACCAATATCCGATTTAGAGTCAAATTTTCCAAAATTATCCTTACCATTATTATGAATAAATACTTTACAACCAAACGGATGAAAGTAAGATAAATTGGGATTTTTACCTTTGAATATCTCATATGGAGTCATCATCTTGTTTCTCCGAAGATGGACTCGGTTAATAACATAACATGCGGTATTAACGACTTCGGCCCAGAAATATTTTGGTAGCCCATATTCATTGAGCATTGTTCGGCTCATTTCTTCTAAAGAGCGATTCTTCCTCTCGACAACTCCATTTTGTTGAGGTATCCGAGGTGCTGAAAAGTTGTGCCCAATACCATATTTATCGCACCAATCTTCAAAATCATTTGACTCGAATTCTCCATTGTGATCGGATTTGATGGCGATAAATTGGTAATTCTTTTTCTTTCTGGGTAACCTTACACCACTTAGCAAACTCATTAAAAGCATCACTTTTATTTGCTAAGAATTTTACCCAAGTAAATCTAGAAAAATCATCAACAAGAACTAATTTGTAAGTTTACCATTCAAGCTAGCATGCTGAGATGGTCAAATCAAATCCATATGAATTAATTCAAGAATACGACTAGTGGAAATTTCCATTTTGGGTTTAAACGAGCCTCTTGCATGTTTTCCTTTAATACAGGCCTCACAAATGTGGTCTTTTCTGAAATTTAATTTTGGTAGATCACGGATAATATCATTTTTGGCCAATTTTGAAAGTAGATGTAAAGAGGCATGGCCCAATTTTCGGTGCCAAATAACAGCATTTTCATCATAGGAAATTAAACATTTTTCATTAAAATAAGATTCATCTTGAAGATCAACAATGTAAATATTTTCATAACGTAAACCGATAAAAACGATTTGGTCTTTTCTCATTGCCATGCAATGTGTAATTTCAAAAATTAGTTTGAGACTAGTATCACATAATTGGGAAACACTGAGAAGATTATGACAAAGACCATCAACCAAAAGAATATTTTCTATAGTTGGTAAAGATTTCTTACCTATTTTACGTGTTCCTTTGATTTGGCCCTTTTTATTATCACCAAAGGTGACACAATCTCGATCTTTCTTTGTCAGCTCTATGAAAAGATGCTCGTTCCCACTCATGTGGTTTGAACATCCACTATCAACATACCATTTATTTGATAATGTTATTGTCCTTGCATGTACCTACAAAGAAAATTTTCTTCCATTTTATAGGTACCCAGGCTAATTTGGGTCCTGTAGAGTTAGACATATAAACTTGATTTGGAATAATGGTCCCTTTAGGCACCCAAATTTATTTTACTTTTATAGTTCGCCTGGAACTTCTACAATAAGTCCTGGTTTTAAACATTTTGGACATGATGGAATTACCATTTTAATTTATCCGAATCCTTCGTGGTAATATCTAAGGACCTTTTAATTAGAAATGAATTATACCCGAGTTCTTGTTTTGAAAGAGAAAATTTTTGACCAAATAAGAGTTGCTCAAATTTGTCATTACCACACGAGAATTTTCTAACATAAAGTTTGAGTTCTTTCTGAGTATTGTGTAAATCATCTCTCAAAAAATTTTCGGTTTCCAAGCATTTTGAATGATCAATAGACACATCTTTGTCTTTATTTAATAATTTTGAATTTTGATTTTCAAGAACCTTTATTTTCTTTTTCAAATCTTTATTAATATTGCAAACTTTTTCATACTCGTTATTTAAAGATTCAAAAGCATCAAGAAGTTCTTCATGACAAGAATCAATTACCTCGTCTTCTGCATCGCTGTCTTCAAATGTGCGGGCCATTAAAGTAAGATTGGTTTGAACTTGTGGTTCATCATCCTCATCATCATCGCTCCATGTAGCAACATAGACTTCTTTCTTTTTGAACTTCTCATGAGGTGGTTTTGATGAACTCATAGGCGCAGCAGCACGACAATCTTTAGCAAAATGACCTGGAATGCCGCACCTTTGACATGTATTGTCGAACCTTTTATTTTGTGGGAAGTGAATCTTTTTGGATTCATCCCTCGGTTCCTGTTTGATATCTCTTCGGCGCCTTTGTAATAGATTTTTGAATTTCTTTATATTTTTGGCATAGAATGCCGTCTCTTCATCCTCGTCCTCGATCGGTTCATTTTCTAGATCACTATCCTCTTTAGCTTTGAAGGCGATCGGCCTTTCTCTTTCTTTAGGCTTTGGTTTCGAATTTCGAGATTTAATGACAATCTTATAATTGATAAGGAATCCAATGAGAGCACTGAATTCCATGTTGTTTAGATCTTTCGACTCCATGATAGTCGTAACAGTAGCATCCCATTCTCTCAGTAGTGATCGAAGGATTTTATTAGCTTTATCACTACTTGAGATCGGTTTTCCAAATGAGGCTAGCCCATTTTTGATAGCCGAGAAACGGTCAAGCATAGTAGTAATGCTTTCTTCTTCTTTCATAGTGAAGAGTTCATAATCGTGAAGAAGCATATTGATTTTTGTTTCTTTGACTTGACTCGTACCTTCGTGAGTAATATCGATCATCTTCCAAATTTCTTTGTCCGTCTCGCATGAAGAGATTCTGTTGTGATCTTCTGGATTAATAACACAGTAAAGCAGTTGAGTAGCTTTATTATTGAAATGATCATTCTTCCAGTCGTTATCATCATACTCTTCAAAACTTTTGAGCGAGCCATCAGTCTTCTTTGGAATAATAGGTCCAAGAGCAATGACCTTCCAAATTTCGATATCGTGGGCTCGGATGAAGATAGACATTTTCTTCTTCCATGTCATAAAATTCAAACCATCGAAAAAAGGAGGGCGATTAAGAGCATTGCCTTCAAGAGAAGAATGGATAAAGACCATTTTTGGATCTTTTCTCTAGCGGGTGTTAAACCGGTGAAAAAGAGACTGCTCTGATACCAATTGTTAGATTGGTACCACCACTAGAATGGGGTTGAATAGTGCAGATTAGAGTTTTGAACTCTTTTGTGCAGAAGCAGATAATCGGAGTAATAAACAAAGAACGGAAAAGAAATGACACAAGAATTTGTTCGAGAGGTTCGGCTATTAACGAAGCCTACATCCCTACCTAGTGTACCGACTAGGACTTTTCTTCAATATTGAATGCTTTTGTAGTTTAGTGCCAACTCTATTACAACAGCACTTTCGAGCTTAGTGGTAAACTTCAGTTGCTTGATTTCCTGGCTCAAGCCTAACCTTACTATCTTGATTTACGAGTACAAGATAAACTCTCATAAATACAGTGAAGGTTGCGAGTACAATTTACTCATCTTATAGTATAATTTCTCACAGAGATACAAGAATGTGTATATAGAAATGTAGAACAATTCTTCTCGTATCACAATATAGAATGTATATATCTCGGAATGATTTGCTTGGAAAGCTCAGATGAAAGTATGTATACTTGATAGTACTTGTGTGTCTCAACACTTTGAAGCATCTCTATTTATAGCCCTTGAGGTTCATTTTCCCATTAGAATAGTAAGCCTGAATTACGTACGTTAGGTAACCACTGTTATGTACGTAAGTAATATAACGTATGTTACACCTCCTGTGTAACGGTCGTAATAAGATACTGGAAAATGGGCAGTAGCATCTGGTTTCACTGTTACGTATGTTATGCTTCCATGCATTACGTACGTAATGCTTGGTCTTCATATCCATTAGATGGGATGATATCTTGGATGATGTCACTATGTGGAAAATCAACGGTTAGTACATAAATTCAAATTCAAAGACGATTACATACGTTATGTATGCGGATTTACATACGTTATGTCATATAACCGTTTCAAAGACTTTGACAATCTAGAAACTTTATCAACGATTAGAAATCAATTGTTACGTACGTTATGCAGATAATATTACGTACGTTATGGACTATATATTGCGTACTTTATGAATTTTATATTACGTACATAAGCTATGTAAAATATACTAGATTTATTTTTTTCAAGAAAACATCATCAAAATATGTTTATTAAAAATATTGTTTCAACACAACAATCCCGAACCTAACGATTCGAAGAATACAATCACAACCATTTCTACACAAGTACGAAAATGGAAGACACCCTAAAACCCACCTACGATTCATGTAAATCCGTACAAAAACAACAACGAGGGCGGGTCGCAACCGAACCCTCTCGATATCACAAATACCACAAAATTTACCATGAAATCGTAGGGAAAACATGAATACCACTAAGATTAATCACATACATCATGGATTAATCAACAACACAGAACAAATCGGGCAATAAATCGAAAATCCAAAATTCCCCAAAAAATAGGGTTCTAAGAGATTACCTTTTGGATCAAAGACGAAGAACACAAGTAGATGTTGTTAATCTACACCAACAACTCAAGAAAGATGATAGTTGAGGTGATTGGAACTCAAAATCGCCTCTGGATCGCTCAAGCCGTGGGGAAGGAGATGAAATGAGGAAAATGACAGGAGTTGACCTGCTCTGGCCCTTATATACTGTATCTAATTAGCACACGCTACTCTCATGGTTAGCGCGCACTAACGGGATCGTCCAGTAGTCTAGTAGCTCCTGTCCTAAGACGCTAGTGCGCACTACTACAGAATTAGCGCGCACTACAACTAGCATTAGCGTGCGCTATAGACAGTATCAGTGTGCGCTACCTGTTCAGACCTGTCCGGAGTCCAGAACCTCAAAAACATTCTGCCCTTACTGGAGTACCGGATTAGCGCGTGCTGCCAACTTATCTAGCGTGCGCTAATTCCCACCATTACGCGCGCTAAGAACGGTCTTAGCGTGCGCTAACGGGCCATAACAGACAACTTGAGGGTCTCTGGAATGTCCCGTTAGTGCGCGCTAAGAGCATCCTTAGCGTGCGTTAACGAGTGAAGACAGCAGAGCAGACAGCCCTCAAAGTTGGAAAACGACGAATTTTCCCCGGATGAAAACAACGTGCACTCGACACTAAACAACGGACTGAAAAAGACACACGCGCGACGAGTTCAAGTCCGAACTAGAGTACTAAAAGAAAACATGATTTCGAATACCCAAGGGTTCGTAAAACGACAATGATAGTAATGACCTCATAACTTTGGGAAATTACAAAACATCCCAAAATATCTGAAATACACGATACACGATCGAAACACCAAACGAAAGCTCACAACATGCATAATAACATAAGATGGATTTGCGGAAACTCCGAAACGGCGGTTCCGAACAACGATTACGAGAATTGAACCAAATAGCGACGAAAATGACATTAAACATGGAATTAAGTAGAACATGTCCGAAACAAGCTCAGATGGAAAAAAGTCCAGTATTAAATATTCTCGAAATATCAGTACGATTACAAGCGCGTCACTAAAATGAAAAATACACCAAAAATAAAAATATCAGAAAAAAAGGCAAAATGCGGATATTACACATTGTTCCTCTCCATTTGGTTAGCTCTTCCTGCATTGCAATTATCCATGAGTAGTCATCCAGGGCCTGTTCAGTTGTTTTGGGTTCCATCTGAGACATGAAACATGAGAACATTGTCATTCCTGCTGGTTCTGTAGATTGCCTGGTCTTGACTCCATCAGTTAAGTTTCCAATGATTTGTTGGATGGGATGATATCTGAGCCATTTGGGGGTGTCATCTTCTGGATTTGTTGCCCCTATTGATTTGCTTTGATGGACTTCGTCTCTCTCTACATCAGCTTGATTTTGGCCTTCTTGATCTGCAACTGGTTCAGTTACGGTCTTGTTAGCTGCATATGGGGATCCTGTCTGCTCTGCAGTTGGGTCTTCATCAGCTGCAGTTGGAACAGGTACAGTTGAATCTGCATTTAGGTCTTCAGCCTGACCTGCAGTTGGGTCTTCAGCCTGATCTGCAGTTGGGTCTTCAGATGAGTCCATCATTCCTGTATCATTAATGATGATTTATTCCAGAGAGGCGGATTTGAGCTTTTTCTCAATTGGCTCCACCTGTTTTCTGTACTCAATAGTAGATTCATCAAACACAACATGAGGTGTTTCTTCCACAACTAATGCTCTTTTATTAAATACTCTGTATATCTTGCTTATTTGTGAGTATACCATAAAGAGACCATCATCAGTTTTAGCATCAAAGGCATTCAGTTGGGTTTTATCATTGTTGTTGATGAAACACTTACAACCAAAAATATGAAAGTAAGCAACAATTGGTGTTCTGCCATTCCAAACCTCATAGGGAGTTTTGCCATGTCTCCCTACTATAATACTCTTATTCCGAGTATGGCATGCTGTGTTGACAGCTTCAGCCCAGAACCTCTTGGGCAGGTCAGCTTCTGCAATCATTGACCTGGCTGCTTCCTTCAGGGTTCTGTTTCTTCTTTCAGTTACACTATTTTGCTGTGGTGTTCTTGCGGCTGAGACTTCATGCTGGATTCAATTCTGATCACTATATTCAGTGATTGCCTTGTTGAGAAATTCTCCACCTCTGTCTGATCTGATCTTTATTATTTAGAGGGATTTATCATTCTGAATTTTCCTCAGCAGTTCAGGTAGCTTTGTTGATGTCTCACTCTTTTTATAGAGAAAAACAACTCATGTATATCTGGAGTAGTCATCTACTACTACTAAAGCATGCTTCCTTCCACTCAATGTCCTTGGCTTGATGGGTCCAAAGAGATCCATATGAAGTAAATCCAAGACTCTAGTGGTGAGAGTGGTAGGCTGAATTGGTTTAAATGTTGCTCTGGTCTGCTTTATACTTCTGCTGGAAGTCCTCTGGCCCACTTTTGAGAGCTGATTTTTTTGATGGCTTTGAAATTCAGGTGATATAATCTTTTATGCCATAGCCATCCATTCTCAGTAATTATTTTTGATATAAAACAGGAGTTTGGTGTTCCTAATCTCCAATCTATCAGGTAGACATCTCTTCTTCTATATCCTTGGAGCTTTACTTCTCCAGAGAGCAGATCAATCACCATACATTTCCATCTTGTGAAGACTACCAGGTTGTTCTCATCTCAGAATTGGCTTATACAAGAAGATTGTATTTAAGCCCTTTGACATACTGTACTTTTTTAATGATTAAGTTTCCTCTGTGCATCTTCCCATAACCTTTGGTTTGTCCTCTTGAGCTATCTCCAAATGATACATCTGGACCTCTTTCTTTAACATAATCTGTCAGAATCTTCTTGTTCCCTATCATGTGCCTTCAGAGTCTACAAACCATTCTTCACCTCCTATTGTTGAACTTGAGGAGATGTGGTAGTAGTCTTCCCATATTTTCTGCAATCAGTAAAGAAGAGATTTAGGTACCTAAATCTGAGTGGGTCCTCTGGGGTTAGTAGGCTTCCTGGAGAACTGGTTTCTCCTTGAATTATTAAAATTATGTTGATTACCCCTATAAGTATGTGCTGTCTAGGCCTATATCCCTGGTTAGGATTGTATACTGGATATGCCTCATAATGTTTCTGGTGTGGGCCATTCCTAAATCTTAGCTGAGATCATTTATTAAAGTTTTGGAGTATCCACACCTGGTCATTTTGAAAATTCGGATAACCTTGAGGTTTACATTTACCTATCCCATTTTGAAATCTGTTTTTGGGGAGTCTTTGCTAATAATTAGCATAGTGTTTTGACTGTTGCTTCTACCTTGGCCATTGCCTAGTCTCTTGTCTAGGTGGCTGCCTTGTAAACCTTGGCTGCTGCCTAAAATTTTGACTGGGCTGCTGCCTATTTTGAAATACGGGTTTTATAGGTTCAACAGTCTGTACATGTGTTTCTCCCTTGATGAAAGTGGTTTTAGAACTAGAGGGAGTGTTGGGGTCATATCCAAGGCCTGATTTTAAATAAAGTGGCCTTTTATTTATACACAATTCATCTAAGGTTATAGATGTCTTCAAGGATGTTATTTCCTGTGCTTGTGTATTACTTAGCTGTGTCAGTTTAGCAAACTCATATTTGACATGAGCACGTGCAGCTGATTTCTCACTGTTTAAAATAGTTAGCCTTTTAATCTCAGCTGTTGTATTATCATCCGAGTTTTTCAATTTATTTTCAGCCTGTTTTTCAAGTTCATATTTAATTTTTGTTAACTCTAGGCTTAGTTTTTCCAAATTATTTTTCAGCTGCCTATTCTCATCTTGCAGCTGTGTTTTCTCAGCTGTCACAGTCAAGTGTGTAGTTTTTAATTTTTCAAAGTCTTTGAGGAGCTTATTGACGGTTTCGTGTAAGCCAATATCTTGAGACATGTCTGAGCTGTCATTATTTGAAATTTAAGGTTTAGACATTACCTCTTCATCAGCTAGGTTGGCCACCAGACAGTTGTAGTCTTCATCATCATCAGAGAAGAATCCGCTGCTTGATTCGACTCTTTCTTGGTCTTCTCCAATGAGAGGTTTTCTCTTGTCTTGTTTCTTACCCATATCCTTCTTATCTTCATCTCTCTTGAGATCAGGGTAGTCAAACTAGATGTGTCCTGTCTTATGACAGTTGTAGCATTCAATCTTCCAGTTTCCAGATTTTTGATTCCTCCTTATATTGTCCTTGTAATTCTTCTTGTACTTGGAGTAGTTCTTCCTCAAGTTGCTGAATCATTGCATGATAAATGCCATTTCTTCCTCAAAATCTAGAGGATTCTAAGGTTTAACTTCAGACAGGTTCTTTGTTGGGGACTCAGCTGCAAATGCTAATCCTTTCTCTGATGGTTCAGTTGATGATGAGCAGGGCAGCTCAAACTCATGTGCCTTTAGGTCAGAGAACATCTCCTGGATCTTTATTTTTTTGAGATCTTTTGATTCCCTCATGGCTACTGCTTTCATGCTCCATTCTGGGTTAAGGGACCTTAGAACTTTCAGGGTCATCTCCTTGTTGCCATATGTCTTTCCAAAAGATTTTATTTCATTTATTATCTCTGTGAATCTTCCATCCACCTGATCAATGGTTTCTCCACTCTTCATCTTGAAGTTGTCAAACTTCTAGGGGGTTATTGACAACTTGTTCTCCTTGATTAGCTCGGTCCTTCATACATTACTGCCAATGTGTCCCAGATTTCTTTTGCATTCTTGCAGTTCTTGATCTTTACCATGGTGGCTTTATCAAGGGTCTGGTGTAGGACATATCTGGCCCGGTTGTCTAGGTTGGATAGCTTCCTCTCTTCAGGTGACATTTCCATTCTCTTCTTGGGAATCTTCTCTGGATTCCCAGCTGTAATTTCTTCAGATGTGTTGTCCTTCAGGAAGATCTTCTATTATACACCACGTGTCATCATGAATGGATGATAGATGAGCGTGCATTCTTATTTTTCAGAGGTCATATTCATCAACAGAAAATACAGGTAGTCTAGAGTGCATGTGCTGCATGTGTTCCATTTTAAATGAGAGATTTATATGTGCTCAGATATATGGACCTGGTTAAGTAAAATTGAACCAACCTCTGCGATACCACTTGTAGGTCACAAGTCGTTAGGAATAAGTCTAGAGAGGGGGGTGAATAGACTTATTAAACTCTTTTCGTGAATCTCAGGTGAGTTTACTCAACTGATAAAATATGCAGCTTAACTGCAGATGATAATGCGGAAGCAAAGCTGATAACAATGCAGGTGACTAATGTCGACTGCAGGTGACTTATGTCAACTGTAAAACTAAGTTATGCGGAAGACAGTTGACTAATAAATGGAACAGTAAAAATGAATGTTGCAGATAAATATGATGAATGCAGTAAAAACACGCAAGCACTTATAGTGGTTTCAGAGGTGGGGTAATCCTCTACTAGTTCGCTTTTCTCCAAACTAGTTGGAGATGAATTCACTATAACTTTCAACCAGTGATAAACATTACAATGATTAAATCAGTTACAACAGCTTCCAACGAGTGGAAACCCGTGGCCGTTGAAACTTTCTTTGGCTGCCTTGCACCTCTTGATCGAAAACCCGTAGATGCCTCAAGAACTCGCAAGCTGTCTATCACCTTCCAATCAAGAACCCGTGGATGCGTTTACAACCTCTTTACTTTCAAGAACCTCGTTCATGAAAGTAACCCTTTACTCAAACTTTTAAGACAAAAGTTTTTATCTTCTCCAACTTAAGAGCTTCTCAGAATATGACTGTTAAGCTTTGCTCTTCACGATGCTATTGTTCGATTTGATTGCTTTGATTGCTTAGATCGCTTGTATGTATTGTTCGCATCGTACTTTGCTCAATTATGGCTTCTGATATTTATAGTACGAATCCTTTGAGCTTCTTCATAGCCATTGCATCACTGTAACAAATCCTTCCATTAGATAGTAGACTTCTTTATTTATTCGTTCATCTCTTTGCACGGCTTGATTCCCTTTTCAATTCCAACCATTTGAAAGAATTTTTTTGTCCACGCCGCTTTTCTTGATTTGTATATCCGTAAGTCTTCCTGGCGTGGATCTTAAGGAATATTTTATTCCTAACTTTTCGGGAATCATTCACTTTGTCTCCTTGAATTAAGTCTGCATGTGTCTTTCTGTAATTGTTGACTTTCAACGCTTTGCTGACGTGGACTTAGTTCAGAGCGCGTCTGATGTTTCTGTTGAAATAACTTCTCTGAAAACGTCTCTGATCTGTCTTGACACGGTTCTCTTGATCTGTCAAGGTTCTTTGATATGCACTGATAAAGTTCTCTGATCTGCTCTGTTAAACTTCAGATGTTTGAAAACTCATCTGATATTAAACCCGTCTGTGGTCAAACATCTCTGATATACTCTGTTGACCAGAACTCCTCTGATAAGTTACCTGTTTATTTTTCATCTGTGATCAACCTCCTATGATCTGTTGAGTTGACCAAAACTCGGCTGAAGTTATCTCTCCTGATGATAACTTGTCTGCACCTCGGCTGCTGTAGTGTTTTGGTTAAATCTCTCTGATGTTCCTATTGACCAAAACTCGCCTGATAAAGAACTCGCCTGATGACTTCTGTGATATATTAGATGTTCTATACTTAGCCGATTTTCTAGTGATTAATCTGATCAAATTAGCCTATTCAATGGCTTATAGAATATACTCATTTGGTTCTTCTTTACAATGCCAAGTATTTAGAACATACATTTGAATAAATCAGAATACAGGGATGACATCATCAAAATCTAACAAGTATTCATAACATAGAGTCCTTGGACAAATTCGTAGTTGTGTTTATCGATGATATCTTGGTCTACTCTAAGAGTCCGGAAGAGCATGCGCAGCACTTACGGATCGTTTTGAACCTCTTGAGGAGCGAGCAGTTATATGTCAAACTTTCTAAATGTGAGTTCTGGATAAAAGAAGTGATGTTCCTTGGTCACGTGGTATCAACGGAAGGGGTCTGAGTATATCCCCAGAAATTCGAGGCAATTTTGGAATGGAAATCTCCTAAGAACGTGAAGGAAGTCAGGATTTTTTAGGGCTTGCTGGGTATTATTGTCGGTTTGTGGAAGGGTTTTCCAAAATTACCCGTCCACTTACTCGATTACTGCAGAAAATCCAAAAGTTTGAATGGAACGAGACGTGTCAGGCTAGTTTTGATGAACTGAAGAAGAGATTGACGACGGCTCCAATTCTAACACTACCACAAGGAACTGAAGGATTCATAGTTTACAGTGACACTTCAAATCAAGGTCTCGGTTGTGTACTGATGTAGAATGAGAAGGTGATCACCTACGCTTCACGGCAGTTGAAGCCATAAGAAGTTAATTATCCAATTCATGATTTAGAACTGGCGGCTGTTGTTTTCACCCTGAAGATATGGAGACACTAGTTGTACGGGACTCAGTGTCATATCTTCACAGATCAAAAGAGTCTTAAATACATCTTCAGTCAGAAAGAGTTGAACATGCGACAGAGGAGATTGCTAGAATTGATTAAAGACTATGACTTGGAAATTCTTTATCATCCAGGAAAAGTGAACGTAGTGGCTGATGAACTGAGCAGCAAACCCATTTCTATTCGAATGCTAGAGACGCTCACGTCCCAGTCCAGCATACAGAAAGAATTGATATGTGAAGGAATTGAAGTATGGTTACAAGGCGTTCAAGGACAATTATGTGTGATGGAATTAACTTCATCGTTGATCGAAGAAATCAAATCTAAGCAATTAGATGATCCTCTAATGGTTCGTTTACGTGATGAAGTGGGCAAGGGTAAGGCCCTAGGATTTGTGGTTCGTGGGGATGGAGTTTTTAGATATCAAAGTCGACTTTGTGTTCCCGATATTGATGTTTTGAAGCAGACAATCATGAAGGAAGCTCACAGTACGCCCTATTCTATTCACCTAGACACCAGTAAGATGTATAAGGATCTGAAGCAGAATTTTTGGTGGGGAAACATGAAGAAAGATGTGGCGGAATATGTCTCGAAGTGTTTAACCTGTCAGCAGGTTAAGATCGAATATCAGCGACCCACCGGAATGTTGAAGCCACTTCTGATTCCTGAATGTAAGTGGGAGGATATATCAATAGACTTTATCACCAATATGCCAAAGACCGTAATAGTTGATCGCCTAACCAAATAGGCTCATTTTCTGGGCATTAAGGATACTTGGGTACCAGAGAGGTTGGCACGAGTGTTTATTGCGGAGATAGTCCGATTGCATGGTACACCAAAGACCATTATTTCTGATTGAGATGGTCGCTTTGTGTCGTATTTTTGGAAAGCAGTTCATCAAGCCTTGGGAATCGAGCTGAACTTTAGCACAACTTATCATCCTCAGATTGAGGGACAGTCCGAGAGGACTATTCAGACAGTAGAAAACATGTGGAGAGCTTGTGCCTTAGATTGGTCGACTGATTGGTAAATTCATCTGTCGTTGATTGAATTCACCTACAAAAATAGTTAGCATGCTTACATTAAGATGGCACCTTTTGAACCACTATACGGAAGAAGATGCAGATCACGCCTATGTTGGAATGATTCGTCTGACCTAATTGGGACGGAACCAGAGTTGACAATACAGACTCAAGAGAAGGTAGCTCTGATTCTTGAAAGGTTGTTGACTGCCCAGAGTCGACAGAAGCCTTATGCCGACGTGCGCCGCCGCCCGTTAGAATTTGAAATTGGGGATCACGTACTTTTGAATGTTTCTCCTACCTGAGGAATTTTTCATTTTGGGAGGAAAGGAAAGCTGAGTCCAAGATATATCGGACCATTCGATATTCTTGAAAGAGTTGGGGAGTTGGAGTACATGTTAGCCTTGCCGCCATTGCTGAGTCATGTTCATAATGTGTTTCACGTATCTCAGTTACGGAAGTATGTACCGGATCCCAGTCATGTCATCGATTTTGGCGAGATCGAAGTAACTAATGATGGCACATACGAGGAGAAGCCAATTAAGATACTCGAGAGTCGAGTCAAGCAATTGAGGAATAAACCAATCTCATTGGTTAAAGTTCAGTGGTCTCGACATGGAGTCGAAGAAGCAACTTGGGAGATGGAAGACAGTATGAAGGCTAGATACCCAGAATTATTTTCATCTTAACTTTCAGGACGAAACTTCCTTTTAGGGGGAGAGTATGTAATAGCCACATAATTGTTGTGTATTTTCATCTGTATTTGAACCTTGTGGTATTTGATAATGTCATATTGATAATCGAAGTGTGGTTTCCGCATTCGTATTTCGATATTCATTACCATATCGTGTGGAGTTTGTCAATTCATACATGCTTCTGCATGACACTAACGTACGTTAAAGAGTTGTGCATAACGTACGCTAGGAACTACAGGTAACGTATGTTATGGTCGAAGCATAGCGTACGTAATAGGCGGTCAAGGCAGATAAGGTGTGGTCGGCGTGTGGGGACCAGATGGGGATATTGTCGGATTTCCCCCGCGTGAACCTGGACACCTTTTTGTTAAAGCAAGTCAATGAAGCATAGCGTACGTTAAGAGGGTAGAATAGCGTACGCTAAGTTGATTAGATTACGTATGTAAATGGTGGTTAGCGTACGTTATGAAGGACAGAAAACGAGACAGTGAGCTATTGTCCGGCGATAGCGTACGTAAGGATTTTTCGCTAACGTATGTTAGACAGCTAATGTACGTAATGTCTTTTGGATAACGTATGTAAGGTTTAAAACTCTATTTATAGACATCAACCTCTTCTCATTTCTCACTTTACCCTTCGCCCATTATCCGACTTCTATGACTTGGAGAGTTACCCTTACGATATTAACCCCTCATATCAGTCTCTGAACGTTATTATTGAAGACAAGGTGTAACACCCCCAGAATCTGACCGGAAATATTACACGCCGCAGACCCTCTCTATGAGAATCCACCAGGCTAGACATCGAAATAACACATTATTGTACATAGCGACGTAACAACATAACGAACCAATAGACCGATTTGGTCTTTGTCACTAACATACAAATCAAAGTATACATTTCTATCTCGAATTATACCCATGCAAGGGTAAAATACACTCACAAACGAAAGTACGACAGCGGAAAAGACCATACAACGAACTCTGACCGACTGTATCCAAAATTGGACTTCATGTGATTAATATCATTCGTCTTCCATCATCATTCGCACTGATCTTGTGTTTTGCTCCCAAAACCTGCATGTACCTGGACGCAGAACAGACATCCACCCCCCGAATACTCGGGGGTTAGCAAAACTCCACTGTTTTGCTAGTACAAGTATAAAATGCAAATACGAGCCATACACAACACATTCCGAGAATACAACGAAATACTTCCCGAGATATATTATTTAGTTAAAATAGTTCAAGTCTTGAAAGTAGAAACGAAACAAGTAAGCACTTTGAAAAGATTTCCAAATCTCAGGAGTTTTGAAAACATTTGAAATTGAAAAGTTCTTAATTCCTCGAAAGCCACTCAGGGTCACAGTCCCAAAGTTCATTTTCCAAAATGCAAACCCATTGACAAAACACGGGGTCCACGACCCAACCATTCCGGCCACAAAACACAGGGTCCACGACCCGATCATCCCCTCAATTCAGTTACAAGGACATATTACACATAATACATTATTCTTATGCCATTCTAGCCAACCACCAAGACTCAATATATATTGTCTCTCGACCCCGAGCACAAAGCATTGTGATACTCCGGACAATATCACAATTAACGGAAACATCAACATCAACATCACGAAAACCACACTTGGTAACCTGTGGCCGTACCCATTAGTATCGGCCCCCAGAGGCCCCGTCGGACCGTCCCGGGTGGGAAACCACTTCCGCGGCTGTACCCATTAGTATCGGCCCCCAGAGGTCCCGTCGAACCATCCTCGGGTGGAAGAACAACAAGCACCCACCCAAGTCCACTTCCGTGGCCGTACCCATTAGTATCGGTCCCCAGAGGCCACACATGCCATCCCCGGATGGAAGGACGACAACACCCACACACCAGCGTTCACAACTCATAGTTTGCAAAAACAAAACTCTCAAGGGTCAAACACACAAAATATAAAGTCGAGGTACCTTGCTAGAATGGCCATATAGTCCAACACATAAACAAGATCATCGACTCCAGAATCCAATGGCGCAACTAGAAACAAACACATAGTAACGAGATAGAATACCTTTCCAGCCACGCCGAATGACGCAACCATCTCATAAAGGATTTACACCTTTATCACACAACGTCACAAGATCATCGATAACCATACGTCCCCACACACATCTTAACAAAAGGTTAGAACTTTAAACTTACCAATGACATAATCACATAAAATGGCATCACACGAAAGTAAGGCGTTCCCATACTCAACACTAACACACATATTCAATTAAGTACATTAATTCACGGAACACACGAGTTATCTTTAAGGAAAATCGTGATCGTAAATATACCGATTCTTTTGAAAGTTATTAATAAGAATTCATTTAGTACATATAGTAAATTACCAACTAATATATCCACAGAACAGGTAATGTATGGGCAAGATACTTGCCTCGAATAATCACAAACGCGAAGAATCGACCGAAGTAGGTTGGCACGAACCGATCACGAACCCGCCGACTCCACCGAATGCTAACCCGTGACAATAAACTACGGACAACAATAACAACAATGAAAATTAATTCCAAAGTACGACCCAAAGCCGCTGAATTCAAGGAACAAACGACGAAAGTTCAAGGGTTTCCCCCGAAACGGATAAGAACACGAATCGACCCGACAAAACACGAAAGTGGAATTCCAAATCGAAATATGGATATACAATACATAGGATATGTTTAACAACATCATTTAACAACAATCGATCCATCAAAAACGGATGGAAAATGAGATCAAGAACAAATCCCCCAAAAAGTCGATTCAAAGGAAATCAAGAAATATACTTTGATTCGACGTAGAACAATGGATTAAATGATGTTAAACACAAGAATACTATTAAGATTAATCATACCCATCATGGATTAATCAATAATACGGAACGAATTGGACAAAAATGCAAAAACCCTAAAATTTCTCAAAATAGGGTTCTAGGAAATCTCACCTTGATTCGCTGGATCAAAGGATGATATAGGATGATCAATCAATGATATGAACTCAAGAACTTCGTGGATTTGTTGTTCAACAACATGGCTTCAAGATCCCCAAGGCTCCAGCCGCGGAAGAGAAAGAGAGAAATGGGAAAAATGACCGAAACTGGACTGCTCTGTCACATTTATACTGGTGCAGCCTAGTGTGCGCTAGGCTGCCGAGCTAGCGTACGCTATCGGCCCGGGCCGCAATCCAGAGACTTCGACTAGATCGCCGCCGTAGCGTGCGGCGCTTTTCCGCCATAGCGCGCTACTCGCTTGGTCGTAGGCGTGCGCGGCCCGACAAGAGCGCGGCGCTACTGCCGATCCACCCGAGTCCGTAACCTCACCGCTTTATCAGACGGCCGACTAGCGTGCGCAGCTAACCGGCCGTAGCGTGCGCTGCCACCCGGACGTAGCGTGCTCTATGCCGGTTCCTGCCGCACCCTTCCGCCAAGATCGCAACTGCTCGCCAAGACTGCAACCGTCCGGCCAGCCGCAACCGCCTCAGCACTCGCAACCGCTCGCCAAGCACCCACAACCGCATTTACCGGGCCCAACCACCAACACTCGACGACTCGATTATCCGAAAACGCAAGGAACGAACACGATAAAATGATCGTGGGCAACATCATCGACCCGAAATGAAATACCATGCAACAATTAATCACATGCGACCATGAAAAGGGTCAAGACAACAAATACGAATGTGGATACCCACAACTTTGGGTAAATTACAAAATGGCCCAAAACGCCCGAAAATCACGATGCAAATCCGTTAACAAAACACGGGGTCCACGACCCAACCATTCCGGCCACAAAACGCAGGGTCCACGACCCGATCATCCCCTCAATTCACTTACAAGGACATATTACACATAATACATTATTCTTATGCCATTCTAGCCAACCACCAAGACTCAATATATATTGTCTCTCGACCCCGAGCACAAAGCATTGTGATACTCCGGACAATATCACAATTAACGGAAACATCAACATCAACATCACGAAAACCACACTTGGTAACCTGTGGCCGTACCCATTAGTATCGGCCCCCAGAGGCCCCGTCGGACCGTCCCGGGTGGGAAACCACTTCCGCGGCTGTACCCATTAGTATCGGCCCCAGAGGTCCCGTCGAACCATCCTCGGGTGGAAGAACAACAAGCACCCACCCAAGTCCACTTCCGTGGCCGTACCCATTAGTATTGGTCCCCAGAGGCCACACATGCCATCCCCGGATGGAAGGACGACAACACCCACACACCAGCGTTCACAACTCATAGTTTGCAAAAACAAAACTCTCAAGGGTCAAACACACAAAATATAAAGTCGAGGTACCTTGCTAGAATGGCCATATAGTCCGACACATAAACAAGATCATAGACTCCAGAATCCAATGGCGCAACTAGAAACAAACACATAGTAACGAGATAGAATACCTTTCCAGCCACGCCGAATGACGCAACCATCTCATAAAGGATTTACACCTTTATCACACAACGTCACAAGATCATCGATAACCATACGTCCCCACACACATCTTAACAAAAGGTTAGAACTTTAAACTTACCAATGACATAATCACATAAAATGGCATCACACGAAAGTAAGGCGTTCCCATACTCAACACTAACACACAAATTCAATTAAGTACATTAATTCACGGAACACACGAGTTATCTTTAAGGAAAATCGTGATCGTAAATATACCGATTCTTTTGAAAGTTATTAATAAGAATTCATTTAGTACATATCGTAAATTACCAACTAATATATCCACAAAACAGGTAATGTATGGTCAAGATACTTGCCTCGAATAATCACAAACGCGAAGAATCGACCGAAGTAGGTTGGCACGAACCGATCATGAACCCACCGACTCCACCGAACGCTAACCCGTGACAATAAACTACGGAAAACAATAACAACAATGAAAATGAATTCCAAAGTAAGACCCAAAGCCGCTGAATTCAAGGAACAAACGACGAAAGTTCAAGAGTTTCCCCTGAAACGGCCAAGAACACGAATCGACCCGACAAAAGACGAAAGTGGAATTCCAAATCGAAATATGGATATACAATACATAGGATATGTTTAACAACATCATTTAACAACAATCGATCCATCAAAAACGGATGGAAAATGAGATCAAGAACAAATCCCCCAAAAAGTCGATTCAAAGGAAATCAAGAAATATACTTTGATTCGACGTAGAACAGTGGATTAAATGATGTTAAACACAAGAATACTACTAATATTAATCATACCCATCATGGATTAATCAATAATACAGAACGAATCGGACAAAAATGCAAAAACCCTAAAATTTCTCAAAATAGGGTTCTAGGAAATCTCACCTTGATTCGCTGGATCAAAGGATGATATAGGATGATCAATCAATGATATGAACTCAAGAACTTCGTGGATTTGTTGTTCAACAACATGGCTTCAAGATCCCCAAGGCTCCAAACAGGAAGAGAAAGAGAGAAATGGAAAAAATGACCGAAATCTGATACTCTGTCACATTTATATTGGTGCGACCTAGTGTGCGATAAGTCGCCGAGCTAGCGTACGCTATCGGCACGGGCGCAATCCAGACTTCTGGACTAGACCGCCGCCAGGTAGCGTGCGCACTTTTCCGCCATAGCGCTACCGCTTCGATCATAGCGTCTTGCCCGGCAAGATGGCGTGCGCTACCCGCCGATCCACCCGAGTCCGTAACCTCACCGCTTCTATCAGACGGGCCGACTAGCGTGCGCAGCCTAACCGGCCAGAAGGCGTCGCCACCGCCGTGGCGTGCTCTATGCCGGTTCCTTCCGCACTTTCCGGCGATGGCAACTGCTCGCCAAGACCTACAACCGTCCGGCGGTGCATAGCCAATCCGGCGATTACCCATACTGCTCGGCCGGTACACCCTGGCAAACGGCCGCGACCACCAACACTCGACGACTCGATTATCCGAAAATGCACGGAACGAACACGATAAAATGATCGTGGGCAACATCATCGACCCGAAATGAAATACCATGCAACAATTAATCACAAGCGACCATGAAAAGGGTCAAGACAACAAATACGAATATGGATACCCACAACTTTGGGTAAATTACAAAATGGCCCAAAACGCCCGAAAATCACGATACGTGATCGAATAACCAAACCGAAGTTCCCAACACGTCTAACAAAGTTAAATGGACTTACAGGAAACTCGAAACAGCAGTTTCGAATGAGAATGGCAAGAATCGAACTCAAGTGTGGAAAAGTCGCCAAAAAGCACAGAACTCAATAAAACGACACCGAAACAAACCTGGATGCTAAAAAGTGCAGAATTAATCATTCTCAGAATGACGAAACAGTCACAAGCGAGTCATTAAAACGGACTCTTGCTAAAAAAATAAAATTACCGAAAATCTAAATTGCGGATATTACATACCACCCTCCTTAAAAGAAGTTTCATCCCGAAACATAAAACAAGTAGGGAGAAGCAATATCCCGCCAGGAAAACTCAATGAGATACACAAGAAACGCATAACTTTTGTCCATCGGCGAAATGTTACAAGAAACGCAAAGGAATATACGGCGTGAAAATGCGCTCCACGACGACCAACACAACGCCACCGGTAGAAACATATTAAAACCAACAAGTGACAAGTGTCATCAAACAGATAATATTATCAAGTTAATTATCTGAACATTCACAAAACACAAAGTACCTATTACAAGGAAACACGCACAGTCGAGAAAACAGAAAGTAAACACAAACGATCCACAAGGGCAATCATAAATAATTCGGACTACGCCGAAATCCTCAAAACCACACTAGGCATCTCCGTGTCCTTTTGGAGCAAAGACGCAACCTCGATCCCCAAATCTCTCAGCTACCGTCTCGCAATGTACGGCTCGGTGACCCACCTGGCCACACTCGAAACAGCTAACTAACGGTGAATGACAATTCTTCGTGGTACGAGATCAGGCAACAATAGTCAGACAACCCTGATCGAACAACAACGATCGATCAACAACGACTGAACAACAACGATAGAACAACAACGATCGAACAACAACGATCAGATAACAATGATCAGACAACAACGGTCGAAAAATAACTCTGAAGTTCACAATTCAACTCAAGATATTAAAAGAGCTGGTAGAAACTGGAAGATGTTACTTTCAAACAAGGTTCACAAGAATCGAACCGAACTCATAAAAGTCACAACGATAATCAGATCGATCCGAAACAAGGTCACATCCCGTTCGAACGATGAAACTGAATTACAGAACAAGTTCAGAAAGTATCAACGAACACGAACGAGTCGGTAGACTTGAGAAAGAGGAAATGAAGGAGCCCAAAGATAATATGGGTATTACATTCGACCTCTTATAAAAGAAGGTCGTCTCCGCAACTCCCAATAACGGAAACAAGGCAACAACACAAAAGCAGTCGACGGAAACATTTCCCATGGGCCTCTTAGAGACGATCCTGATATCTGTACTGAAGTTCGCGCCCCGAAAGACTCGGAACCCAACTCGCAAAACTAGATCTTGTGTCTCTCGGGTCCACACTCGAGACGCGTTACCGACGAGAAAGACAATTGGTACGTGCATGCCCCGGCACACCACGGTTGAAACATCTCGGCTCGGCATACCGAATATACAACTGCTAGGTACAATGGAATATAACGTCGCAAAACAACAAACCGGAGATGCCAACTTGGCATAACATATCAACACATACAAAAATCACAACAACCACGGCATCGTTCGACGATTACAACGTCCCGAACGATACCCAACATATAATTACTAAACATCACGAAACAAGTACATATATATACAATCATACACACCTTCTCCGACCACAAGCAGGAAATGATGGGTTTTAAAAACGAAAACCACCTTTTGAAAACAATTTGGAAACACCGGTAGATCTTGAGTATCACCTTACAAAAAGTAGTACAAACACCATTATCGAGACTTTGAAAAC
The DNA here is from genome assembly GCA_033398695.1 of Orobanche coerulescens. Classification (NCBI taxonomy): domain Eukaryota; kingdom Viridiplantae; phylum Streptophyta; class Magnoliopsida; order Lamiales; family Orobanchaceae; genus Orobanche; species Orobanche coerulescens. The sequence goes on from JAWKAU010000025.1 coordinate 429,529, forward strand.
CATCTTGCGTTTGAACAAAATGAGGACACTTTTCTTTTAGTGAAAAATTTCAGAAATATTCGACCCTTGGGTCTAAGCAACTGCATTTGAAAATATCTCAAAATATTTTGGTCCTCAAAGTAGAAGAATTTTGAAATAGATAGTTGCGCTAGTAGGCGCCCCGAAAATACAATCCATTTAAAAGTACGTCTCGAATTTTATTTTCTAAGACACTCAAGATTTTCAAAAATCCAATAGGCCAGAATGCCCAAAACTCACGAAATCCTTTATCAAACCGTCATAAAACATTCAAGGTCAAAGTGCCAAAACTCGATTTAGGGAATCGGTTTTACGAATTAGAACTCAGTTTGCAAAATACTGAAAGTCATTTTGAAAGGACTCACGCAGCGGATAAAATACAGTTCGAAAATACATTAGCAGCGACACCGCTCCGCATATAAATAAAATATTAGAGTCGAATACCCACATATCACGGAATAAAAATCCACAGAAGGATTCAATCAATCAACGATATAATCATACAAGCAGCTCATGTCACACGAGGCACAACACAAAGAAGGGAGACTTACATCCACAGGTCGCACGAAGATGATGATCGCTCCACGATACTAATCACGACCAACAGACTCAGACGACGCGTCGCGACACGACTCAGTCAGACAAAATCCGACGAGATAAAACTCAACAGACACCACTGACCCGACAGCCTAGGTTTCCACAACCAAATCTCCGATACCATAAATGTAACACCCCCAGAATATGACCGGGAATATTACACGCCGCAGACCCTCTCCGTGAGGATCCACCAGGCAAGACATCGAAACAACACATTATTGTACATACCGACGTAACAACATAACGAACCAATAGACCGGTTTGGTCTTTGTCAATAACATACAAATCAAAGTATACATTTCTATCTCGAATTATACCCATGCAAGGGTAAAATACACTCACAAACGAAAGTACAACAGCAGAAAAGACCATACAACGAACTCTGACCGACTGTATCCAAAATTGAATTTCATGTGATTAGTATCATTCGTCTTCCATCATCCTTTGCACCAATCCTGTGTTTTGCTCCCAAAACCTGCATGTACCTGGACGCAGAACAGACATCCACCCCCCGAATACTCGGGGGTTAGCAAAACTCCACTGTTTTGCTAGTACAAGTATAAAATGAAAATACGAGCCATACACAACACATTCCGAGAATACAACGAAAGACTTCCCGAGATATATTGTTTAGTTAAAATAGTTCAAGTCTTGAAAGTAGAAACGAAACAAGTAAGCACTTTGAAAAGATTTCCAAATCTTGGGAGTTTTGAAAACATTTGAAATTGAAAAGTTCTTAATTCCTCGAAAGCCACTCAGGGTCACAGTCCCAAAGTTCATTTTCCAAAATGCAAATCCATTAACAAAACACGGGGTCCACGACCCAACCATTCCGGCCACAAAACGCAGGGTCCATGACCCGATCATCCCCTCAATTCACTTACAAGGACATATTACACATAATACATTATTCTTATGCCATTCTAGCCAAGCACCAAGACTCAATATATATTGTCTCTCGACCCCGAGCACAAAGCATTGTGATACTCCGGACAATATCACAATTAACGGAAACATCAACATCAACATCACGAAAACTACACTTGGTAACCCGTGGCCGTACCCATTAGTATCGGCCCCCAGAGGCCCCGTCGGACCGTCCCTGGGTGGGAAACCACTTCTGCGGCCGTACACATTAGTATCGGCCCCCAGAGGTCCCGTCGAACCATCCCCGGGTGGAAGAACAACAAGCACGCACCCAAGTCCACTTCCGTGGCCGTACCCATTAGTATCGGCCCCTAGAGGCCACACATGCCATCCCCGGGTGGAAGGATGACGACACCCGCACACCAGCGTTCACAACTCATAGTTTGCAAAAACACAACTCTTCAGGGTCAAACACACAAAATATAAAGTTGAGGTACCTTGCTAGAATGGCCATATAATCCGACACATAAACAAGACCATCGACTCCATAATCCAATGGCGCAACTAGCAAAAAACACATAGTAACGAGATACAATACCTTTCCAGCCATGCCGAATGACGCAACCATGTCATAAAGGATTTACACCTTTATCACACAACGTAACAAGATCATCGATAACCATACGTCCCCACACACATCTTAACAAAAGGTTAGAACTTTAAACTTACCAATGACATAATCACATAAAATGGCATCACACGAAAGTAAGGCGTTCCCATACTCAACACTAACACACCTATTCAATTAAGTACATTAATTCACGGAACACACGAGTTATCTTTAAGGAAAATCGTGATCGTAAATATACCGATTCTTTTGAAAGTTATTAATAAGAATTCATTTAGTACATATCGTAAATTACCAACTAATATATCCACAAAACACGTAATGTATGGGCAAGATACTTGCCTCGAATAATCACAAATGCGAAGAATCGACCGAAGTAGGTTGGCACGAACCGACCACGAACCCGCCAACTCCACCGAACGCTAACCCGCGACAATAAACTACGGACAAAAATAACAAAAATGAAAATGAATTCCAAATTACGACCCAAAGCCGCTGAATTCAAGGAACAAACAACGAAAATTCAAGGGTTTCCCCTCAAACGGCCAAGAACACGAATCGACCCGACAAAACACGAAAATGGAATTCCAAATCGAAATATGGATATACAATCCATAGGATATATTTAAAAACATCATTTAACAACAATCGATTCATCAAAAACGGATGGAAAATGAGATCAAGAACAAATCCCCCAAAAAGTCGATTCGAAGGAAATCAAGAAATATACTTTGATTCGATGAAGAACAATGGATTAAATGATGTTAAACACAAGAATACTACTAAGATTAATCATACCCATCATGGATTAATCAATAATACGGAACGAATCGGACAAAAACGCAAAAACCCCAAAATTTCTCAAAATAGGGTTCTAGGAAATCTCACCTTGATTCGCTGGATCAAAGGATGATATAGGATGATCAATTAATGATATGAACTCAAGAACTTCGTGGATTTGTTGTTCAACAACATGGCTTCAAGATCCCCAAGGCTCCAGCCGCGGAAGAGAAAGAGAGAAATGGGAAAAATGACCGAAATCGATCGCTCTGTCACATTTATATCGGTGTGCCTTAGCGTGCGCTAGTCGCCGAGCTAGCGACGCTATCGCTCGCCGCAATCCGAGACTTCTGGACTAGATCGCCGCCAGTAGCGTGCGCAGCCTTCCGCCATAGCGTATACCCGCCGGTCGTAGCGCACGATTGCTCGACAAGAGCGCGGTCACACGGGGTTATACTTGCGTCTCGCTAAGTCCTCTCCGTGCGGCACTATCTTAGGTTGTCTCAAGCCTAAGTAGTAAGCCTATCAACACACAAGATTACTAGGAAGGAAAGTAAGAAATGCTTTGGGGAAGGTTTTCTCTTATTGCACTGTAGCAAATCAGATTTCTCAAGATGAGTTACAAATGAGCCCCAAGGGGGTATTTATACTAAACCTCCTAGGCTTACAAATTACCAATAAAACACTACTATTCCAAGTATTTACAAGAATTCCATCATCTAGAATGATCTATACAATTCTAAACAATTCTAAGAAGTCTTCTTGGAGTCCCCATACCCCTCTGGAACGTCCGGCCCGACCCGGCCCGAAGTGTCCCGGCCCGGCCCGGCCAAGGCCCGATTCGGCCCGTAGCAACCCGACCCGATTTCTGACCTTCTGGAACCCTCTTTGACCTTCTGGAGTTGATTGGTCTCCATCTTGAAGCTTCTGGGGTCTTCTTTCTGAAGAGTGGATTCCTCGGCTTTTCAATGTCTACTGCTGTCACAAGGCTTTTTCCGTCTAAGCCTATTATAGGGGGGGTAGTCCTCTGTGAGCTTGGCCGAGTCCATGTACGCGTGCGAGCCTGCTGCGCGCCCGTCCGGCAGGCTTCGGCCGATGCCTAGATGCTCGCCGCCTTAAGGTGGGGCGTGACATTCTCCCCACCAAAGTCGTGACTGCCCCTGCACGATGTCGTCCCGATATTCTTCAATCTTCTCAAGGAATTGCCATAGGTGATCCTCATGTTCCCAGCTATTTTCGGCGTCTGGGAGTCCCTTCCAATGCACAAAGAACTCGGTGTATGGGGCCACGCCTTCGTCGAACGTCCCGATGTGAAATGATCTCGCTACTTCCTTGTCGAAGGAAGTAATCACGGCAATCGGTGCTCGATGTGATCGAGCTCGGCCCGGATCCTCCATGTCCCGATGGTAAGGCTTGATTGGCTAACATGGAAGACCGGGTGTATCTTCATCTTCGGCGGAAGTTCCACACGATAGGAAACTGTCCCAACACGCCGCTCGATCTTGTAGGGTCCCTCGTATCTTCGGATGAGTCCCTTATGCACAGCCCGAAATGCTTTAAATTGCTGCGGGAGAAGTTTCACCATAACTAAGTCGCCTTCATTAAACTCGACCGCTCGTCGCTTGAGATCGTCCCATTTCTTCATCTTCTTGGCTGCCTTGTCCAAAGATGCTCAAGCCAAGTCCGATTCCTCCTGTAATGACTTAGCAAAGGTATATGCTGCGGGACTCTGTCCCGTGTATCTGGTGGCAATGTTGTTCGTTGTCGCCGGTTGTCTCCCTGTAGCGAGCTCGAATGGGCTGTGTCCTGTTGATTCACTCTTCTGCAAGTTGTATGAGAATTGGGCCGTGTCTAAGAGTTTGGCCCAGTCCCGCTGATTGGCACTCACATAGTGCCGCAAGTAGCACTCAAGCAGTGCGTTAACTCGTTCTGTCTGCCCGTCCGTCTGTGGGTGGAAACTTGTTGATAATGCTAAGTTCGAGCCCAATAGCTTGAAAAGTCCCGACCAAAACTTTCCTGTGAAATGTGGGTTTCGGTCACTCACGATTGTCCTTGGAATGCCCCAATATTTTACCACATGTTTTAAGAACAACTTGGCCGTCTCCAGAGCCGTTACGTCCGCCGGTGCTGGAATAAAGGTTGCGTATTTTGAGAACCTGTCCACCACAACTATGATCGAGCCGTACCCATCCGATTTAGGCAAAGCCGAAATGAAGTCCATTGAAACGCTTTCAAAAGGGTGTTCCGGTATGGGTAAGGGTTGAAGTAGTCCACCAGGTTGTTGTTGCTCCACCTTGTCTTGTTGACATACAAGACATGTCCGGACGTATGACTCAACGTACTCACGCATCCTGGGCCAAAAGTAAGAATTGACAATTAAAGCCATTTATGCGGTGCATACCTGGGTGTCCACCCATAGTGTATCGTGGCATTCCTTCATGATGTCCCTCCGTAAGTTCCCCATTTGGGCACGTACAAACGATTGCCTTTGGTAAAGAGTAGCTCGTCTCGTTCCCAGAACCGTCTTGTCTTGCCGCTCTGGCAAGTTGCATGATGTTTTCTGCGAAAGGGTCTGCCTCGATCCCTCGCGTATGCGGTCCTTGATGCTTCCTTCGGCCTTGGTCAAGGCCGCAAGCTCGGCCTTCCGCTTAATGCATCGGCTACTCGGTTAAGTACTCCCGCTTATACTCCAGGTATAATCGAACTCGGCTAGGAATTCCTGCCATCTTGCTTGCTTTGGCGTGAGCTTCTTCTGGTTTGAAAATAACTTGTGGCTACGTTGTCTGTTCGTACCACAAACTTGCTCCCAAGTAAATAATGCCTCCAGGCTCTAAGGCAATGAACCACGGCGGGCATAGCCTACTCATGTACCGAGAACCGACGCTCCGTGTCAGTCCATATTCTGCACACATAGGCGACGGGATGCCCTAGCCGCATCAAAACTCCTCCGATGGCATAATCGGATGCATCGGTCTGAACCTCATATGCCTTGGCATGGTCTGCAAGGCAAGAACCGCCGTCACTTTGCCTTTGAGTCGCTCAAAGGCCTCTCGGCACTTATCCGTCCACTCCCATTTGTGGTCCTTCTTCAATAGGTCCGTCAATGGTGCTGCTATCCGAGAGTATCCCTCGATGAACTTCCGGTAGTAGTTCACGAGTCCCAGAAATGATCGGAGTTGGGTTACGCTGGTCGGCGGCTCCCAATCTCGAACGGCTTTCACTTTGGCCTCGTCCATCATAATGCGGCCATCTTTGATACGATGCCCCAGAAAAGTCACTTCCTGTTGGGCGAATGAGCATTTCTCCAACTTTGCATAAAGTTCATTGTCCCGCAATGCTTGGAACACCTGTCGCAAGTGTTCTACATGCTCCTCCATTGATGATGAGTAAATGACGATATCATCCAAATAAACGACAACAAACTTGTCTATGTATGGTTGAAATACCTTGTTCATCAGTGTGCAAAAGGTCGTTGGGGCGTTTGTAAGCCCGAACGGCATCACAAGGAAATCAAACAAACCATACCTGGTCGCCATGGTTGTCTTGGGTTCGTCTCCTTCGGCTATCCGGACCTGCCAATATCCGGATCTTAGGTCGATCTTTGAAAAGTATTTAGCACCTCCCAGTTGGTCAAACAGCTCTCCAATGAGTGGAATGGGATACTTGTTGCGAACCGTCAGTTTGTTGAGTGCCCTATAGTCCACGCACATACGCAAGGATCCATCATGCTTCTTTTGGAACAAAACGGGGGATCCATAAGGAGATTTGGATGGTTGGATCATTTTGGAATCCAACAACTCTTTCAATTGTTTCTGCAGCTCCTTAAGTTCCGGTGGTGACATCCTATAGGGTGTCCTCGAAGGTGGCTTCGCATCGGAAATAAGTTCAATTTTGTGGTCCACATCCCGTCTGGGTGGCAACTTCTTAGGTAGTTCCGCGGGCATCACGTCCTGGAACTCCTCCAAAACGGCTTGAACTTCCTTTGGTACATCCTTGCCTTCAATATCGTTTCCATCATCAGGAACGTAAAATGCAGCGAAGGTCTCTTCCTGCTTCCGAAGGCCTCGACTAAGTTGCATGGCTGAAAGGGTGCCTGCCCCCTTCGCTTCCCTCCTGGCCGGAATGGCCTGTGTCCTGTCGGAGTCCAAAATGACTAAGGAATCTGAAAATGGAAGAATGCAAGCCCGTACCTGATCGAACCATTGTAACCCAAGAACCAAATCATAGTCATCCATGGTCACTACAGTGAAGGTGATCATTCCCTGCCAGTCACCTATCTTTGCTTTCACTCCTCGTGCTTCGCCGGTCACCGGTTTAGCATGGGTGTTCACTGTCTTGATCGATCCATTAGTTGGAGTGACGGTAAGTCGTAAGACTTTGGCTACGCCGTCCCGCATGAAATTGTGCGTAGCTCCTGTATCCACTAAGGCTTTGATGTGTGTGCCTCCGATCAAGGCATCCACGAACATAGACCCCTTTCTGGGTCCCTTCGCCGGCTCCACAACGGCTTTGACAGCATTGAGCAAACTCAATGAGCCCATATGCGCACCATCCGCAACCTCGGTCTCCGTGGTCTCTTGCATGGCTGCGACCTTCTTCCTCCGAAGTGGGCAATCGTACTTCATGTGAGAGGTACTATGACAAATGTGACAACCGCTCGGCTTATCGTTCTCGTCCACTGGTTGCTTGCCCCAGTATTTGTTTGGCCTGAACCTTGATGGGCGGTCTCCCCCACCTTTGCCTTTATCTGTGCGGAAAGTCCTTGGCTTGTCGCTGGTCTTCAACTCCCGTAAGCCCTCGGCCACAGCAATGGCAGTCGCCACATCCTGAACATTGCGCCTTTCCAACTCTTGCCTCGCAAAAGGCTTGAGTCCGTCCATAAATGCAAACAGCTTGTCGGTCGCCGTCAAGCTTGGTATCTCCAGCACAATTTCTTGGAACTCCTTGACATAGTCTTTGATAGTACGAGTGTGGCTGAGTCTCTTCAGCCTGCCCCGAGCCTCGAACTCCACATTCTCGGGATAGAATTGCCTCTTCAATTCGGCCTTGAAGTCTTCCCGTGAAGCCATCCGCACGCACCACTCTCAATGTCGGCTGCTTGGTCCGCCACCACAAAGACGGCCGTGTGTCAAGTACAAGGGCGCCGTCCGCAACTTGGTGTCATCATCTCGAATGTTTGAGGCACCAAAGTATTGCTCCAGTTCCATAAGAAATTGTCAATCTCCTTGGCGTTTCGATCCGTTGAACTTCCTGTGCCTTGGGATATCAATTAAATGCACGGTGTCGCACCCACATGTCCTTCTCCATTGGCAATCGCCCTTTTCACTGTTGCCATCTCCGTCTTGAGAACCTCCATGCTCTCTTGCATGTCCAGGATCATGGCCCGAAAATCGGCCAACTCCTTCTTCATGTCCCCATCACAAGCATTGATAGTAGAGAGAACTCCTGTGCGGCTCCTCACCGCCTTCTTCTAAGTCATCCACCCTCCTCGCAACCTCATCATAGACCTCCTCCGCCGAGTCACTCATCATCCATGGCAGCAATCGGGTCGACAGACTTGTCTCTGCCCTTCTTGGTCTTCTCGGCCTGAGTGTTGGGTTGGGTAACGTCGGATGATTGTGCCATCTTACTCCTTGCACGATCAGCTAGCAATCTTCGAAAATCCGCCTTGGTTGTCTCAACCTTGTCTCCGATACCAACTGTCACGGGGTTATACTTGCGTCTCGCTAAGTCCTCTCCGTGCGGCACTATCTTAGGTTGTCTCAAGCCTAAGTAGTAAGCCTATCAACACACAAGATTACTAGGAAGGAAAGTAAGAAATGCTTTGGGGAAGGTTTTCTCTTATTGCACTGTAGCAAATCAGATTTCTCAAGATGAGTTACAAATGAGCCCCAAGGGGGTATTTATACTAAACCTCCTAGGCTAACAAATTACCAACAAAACACTACTATTCCAAGTATTTACAAGAATGCCATCATCTAGAATGATCTATACAATTCTAAACAATTCTAAGAAGTCTTCTTGAGTCCCTGCACTCTCTCGAACGTCCGCCCGACCTGCCCGAAGTGTCCGGCCTGCCCGGCCAAGGCCCGATTCGGCCCGTAGCAACCCGACCCGATTTCGACCTTCCGAACCCTCTTTGACCTTCTGGAGTTGATTGGTCTCCATCTTAAAGCTTCTAGGGTCTTCTTTCTGAAGAGTGGATTCCTCGGCTTTTCAATGTCTACTGCTGTCACAAGGCTTTTTCCGTCTAAGCCTATTATAGGGGGGGTAGTCCTCTGTGAGCTTGGCCGAGTCCATGTACGCGCGCGAGCCTGCTGCGCGCCCGTCCGACAGGCTTCGGCCGGATGCCGGTAGATGCCTGCTGCCTTAAGGTGGGGCGTGACAGTGCGCTACCTGCCAATCCACCCGAGTCCAGAACCTCACTGCCCCTACTGTCTCGGCCGACTAGAGCGCGTATCTAACCGGCCGTAGCGTGCGCTGCCACCCGGCCGTAGCGCGCGCTACCTTCCGGCCAGAAGGCGCGCTACGCGGCTCTCGCCGCACCTTCCGGCTAGTGCCTGCAACTGCTCGCCAAGACTCCGCAACCGTCTGGCCAAGACTCCGCAACCGTCTGGCCAAGATTGCAACCGTCCGGCCAGTGCCCGACCACCAGGACTCGACGACTCGATTATCCAAAAACACACGGAACGAAGACGACAAAAACTTGTGGGCAACATCATCGACCCGAAATGAAATACCATCCAACAATTAATCACACGCGACCATGAAAAGGGTCAAGACAACAAATACGAATGCGGATACCCACAACTTTGGGTAAATTACAAAATTGCCCAAAATACCCAAAAATCACGATACGTGATCGAATAACCAAATCGAAGTTCCCAATACGTCTAACAAAGTTAAATGGACTTACAGGAAACTCGAAACAGCAGTTTCGAATGAGATTCGCAAGAATCGAACTCAAGTGTGGAAAAGTCGCCAAAAAGCACGGAACTCAACAAAACGACATCGAAACGAACTCGGATGCCAAAAAGTGCAGAATTAATCTTCTCAGAATGACGAAACGGTCATAAGCGAGTCGTCAAAACGGACTCTTGCTAAAAAAAAAGAAAATTACCGGAAATCTAAATTGCGGATATTACACAAGGAGCATTGGGGATTAGTGTTCAAGCATCCGACGTTGAGTTTCATCAAGTGTTTTGCCATTTCCTTCCGTATTAAGGTATGTGATGCTTTACCAATCTAGAGTCCATGTTCTTAGTGATGATTATGGACATGCTACTGAGATTATGGAGTTTGCTATGAACATTATGAATGAGCAACAAGTTTAGGAGGATTGGATTGGATGAACGTAGGGTTTTCGTTGGTAATAGTTGAACCTTGCTTATGCCTATCATAAGAATGTGATTTTCAAAGATTATAACCTACCTTGATGATGATTTCGTGATGAATATATGATGAACGAATTGACTATGTTGTCACCTAGACTAGGTGAATTCGAGATGATGAACGCAGGGATTGTTCTTTAAGTATAATCCAGGGTTTGTAAAGATTGTTTGGATTGGTAATCTTCATATGAATGGTTAGAACGATACGATCATGTTGTAACAATCATGGTGAATGTAGAACTTGGATAAGATGAATCTACTTGCGGGAGAACGAGAATCACAAGTGGGATTAACTTAGAAATTCGATTGAACGTGCTTACCTTGTTATGAATTCGTTTAGATAACCGATACGTGTATTAGAAATTGATGGGCAGAATTGGAATGTGGTTTGTGACGATTTTAATATGCTGAAATCCGTAGACATCAACGTGTTATCCCCGTTATGATCCTTCGTTTGGCATGTAGTGTGGTCTTCGTTCGACGAAGTGTGCTTTAAGTAATTAATCGGGAATCAGTTGTATGATGATAACTAGTTCGATCATTTTTTGGAATGTTTAGCATGTTCGTGTGATAGCCTTGTACCGTAAGTTGGGTTTGTCGTTATTTCCTTTTGTGTAAGGTTCGAGGTTTGCGAACGGTTGATCGAAGGGCGGCCTTCGAGTTTGTTGAAGTCGTTGAAGTATTTATTTCTTGCCATCTTTCAAAGGCAAGTACTTTAATTATGTTTTGTGTATTGATGTTATACATGTTGTCGTGCATATGTGTCGTTGTTGTATGTCCACCTCGTGTTGGTCCGACGGGATAATCTTGGGATCTATGCTAGCGCATACTGGATCATCGGGATGTGTTTTTCCACCTCGTGTTGGTCCGACGGGATCATCTTGGGATCTATGCAGTGAACGCTGGATCATCGGAATTACCATGTGTATGTTGTGATGTCATGTTGTGATTATCATGTTGTGTACGGTATTGTGTCTTCTCGTAGTAGAGACTCGTTGTTATTGTTGTCATTGATGATGTTGTCTTTATTCCTCGTGAGATGTTGAATAATCTGTTGTATAATTATCGTACTTGTACTAGCATCATTGTGCTAATCCCTTCGGGGGTGGACATTTGTTTTATGTTCAGGATACAGAAGGACGGGGAAACAACCACTAGAGCTGCATGATGACGAGGGTGCACGGGGAAACAACCACTAGAGCTGCATGATGACGAGGGTGCAGAGTGATGTTACGACCGGGACGTTTTGTCAGTTGTGTTTCGTTTTAATAAAGTACAAATACTCTGTCGTTTTGTTTGTCTTGTGTGATTTACTTTCGGGTGTTGGTTGATTTGTACTTTTCATACTTGTCATGTAATAATAAATTTTACGATTGGTATTTAATAATATTCTTAAATTCTTAGCCTAGTAAATCCTTATATCAAGGATTTTGTAATAATCCTGAAGGTCTCGGGGTGTTACAACTTAATGGGTCAATAGGTCTTGAAGAGCCTATTAACAATGTTACCTCTGCAGTAGAATAGGGCCAGCTTACCGCTAACAAGAATGAAAATACTGGTTCTTTAATATAAGGGATACAGGCGTTAAGAGCAGAAGCCGAAGATTCGGTTTACCGCTTGGTGCATTGACTGCTTCCTAGTTTCTACTTAGCTTACCAATGTAACCTCAACAGTGGCATGTAAGGCATGAGGCTTGAACTAGACCGTAGGAGCATAGAGAAGAGGACGGCTTAGGCGAGAAGCCGGTCACAAAGAAGAGTTTGCCTAGGATAGAGACAGGTTAGCCTGCTTGTTATTAAAAGTATGCCTTTCTTTAAGACATCAATGGCACTCAACTATCACTCTCGTCTTCCGAACATTTTACAAATCCACTGCTCTTAGCTTTCCTTAGCCCTTAGATCAACTATCTCATTACTTAGGTTTCGTAATAGTACTCTAACTCTAAGGCCTTCTTAGACAATTAAAATCCATCCGCCAAACAAGCACTACTTGAATTAAATAAAAACAAATTGAACTGAGTGTAGCTATCTTAGCCTAAAATTATGTGATCAATATTTTCAATTGGATTGGATTGCAAATAATACAAATCTGTGCACAAAATAATGTCACTCTTTTTTACAAACAAAATATACAACACACTTGAAATCCTAACTGCCCAACCCACGCCTTGAAAGTTATCATAAGACACTTCTTATGGTTAGCACATGACACCCCATAAAACACGCAAGGAAAATGCCCAAGAAAGATAGCAGCATTGGTCGGGACTTTCTCGGAAAATAATTCCGGAAAGAAATCACTTCTATGTCGAACGGAAGGGAATAGAATAACAAATGCAACAACTTTGCAGATCGACAATGAGAGTTGGATTCTAATATGTACTCAACAAGGGCCCCCGTCTTGAAACCCAACAAATTTCACGAGACCATCTCCACCGCATGTAAGGAAACCATGAGAAACAACCTGAATGTTCGTAACTGCAGCCTGCAAAACCAGAGACAAATAATTAAATCTTCGAAGCACTTTGCTCTCAGAGTTCCAATGGTGATGGGCACTTAGACATTTGGGTTAAAAAAAAATTAAGAAAGGAAGTCACCTTCCAAATTTACAGATACCACCTTATATTTGTTTTTATTTTACCTATAGCACCCCCAGGGGGGTGTTGGCAACACTTTCAGGAGTATTCACAATTTTAAAAGTTAACTGGAGTCTTTTGTAATTGAGCTAAATTAGTTATAGTAATTGTGGCTCATTCAGACCGACTGCCTCACAATTACCCGGACAACTCCACCGAATCCACGAGAGCTAGGCTGCAGAAAGGTGTGCCTCTCGTGCAATCTCGGCCAGTGAAATACCAACTTCGCCCTCTTTGCATCCCAAAGCTTTACATCTCCGTCCTTGCTCCCCGTCAGGAAAAAACTGGTATTTGGAATTGTAGATATTTTGGTGACACTCCCTTCACGACAGAAAAGGTAAGTGGTGTAATTTCTGATTTTCCCATCATGTTTTAACAATATTTCGAGTATTTTGTTTTATTTAATCGGTCACGGGTACCTGAGTGAGCCTTTGGTATGTACCAAAGCATTCCATTTCTATTTTGGTCCCCGGTTTTGCTCCGCATATCAACAGAAGATGAAGCATTTATGTTATGTTCCTCGGTATCCGCGTGCTTGTGTTTCTTTGTCCTTCCCGTGGCTATGTAGCGGAAGTCATGTAGTCCAACATCGCCACCTTTTCCACCCGTTAGAATGAGAGGAGAAATTGATCCGCTTCCTATGTCATTATCAAAAACGGAAAGGGAACGGGCACCACCTAGAATACAATGGATCACTCTAATTTTAAGGAATAATAAGGAATATAAGGAAGTTATATAAGGAACTCAGCTATGCATAGAACATACAAGTCGTTCGAAACAAGTACACTAATATTTTATAAATGAATAAAAAAATACACAAAAACTTAAATGGAAACAAACCTTCATGACACATTATTGAAGCCCGAGATGTGGCGGGAGGAGCAAGTGTATCCCATATAACTACATTAACACCACTAGAGTTGTACCCAGCAGCAGCAACAATAGATCCACTTGCCGTAACATAAGTGACATCCCTGTGAGGACACATCGGAAAAACTATTGTAAAATTTGATATATAAAACTGGACTTTTCGGAACTAGGCTTAAAATAGAGCTTTGTAATTCACCTAAATACAAATGACATTAATAGCTGGCTCTAAGTAACAAGGCATAAAACAAAATTCTCAACTAACTATATACAAATACAGAGGAATTAATTTCTATTGAAACTGAACATTTTTCGCCCAGCCAAAACAATAATAATAATAATAAATAAAAGACAATACAGTAACCAGCTAAAAATGTCAATGATCAATTCATCCTCTATAAATGTTCTATCATGTAAGAAAGGCAAGCAAAGATTGAAAGTGGAAGGTCCGTCTTGGTAGGAATTGAACAGCTCCAAGTAAAAGCAGGGGAAGAAAACGTTCTACTTGATATTGTTATGCATATATTTTACCTCTGATAAGAAGTCGGGAAAAACTCTAAAAACGATAGTCTAAGTTAAAATGCAAACTTTATCTACAGTGTAATCCACAAATGACTACATACGCGGTATGATTATTAAAGCAGACAGAGGATTCTGTAGGATGGATATTACTCCTTCCTCCAACTTCAAGCTGCCAAGTGCAAACAGTTCCATCTAACGCGGCAGTCACGAATCGGTGTCCACAGTGGTCGAATCGCACTGCAGACACAGAGGCAAGAGCATATGACAGAGGGGCATTTGCAGCCGGAAGTACTCCGTATGTAGCAGTTGATGTGTCCTTGCCAAACTGTCGTTACCATATTTTTTGTTAAACTTATGTGGACATATATGATAACAGCATCTCCGCAAAGCAATTAGATGAAAGAATCAAAGTAATATGCAAATGAAGAATGAGCATATGCGGACATATACCTATTTTACTACCACATAGATCTCATTTTGTGCCTTTGCATTAACTGTGGTCTTTAAGAGCAATTGAATAATTTTATTTTCGAAGTATATAATTGCAGTGTGTGCTGCTAACCAAAGTCCAACCAACGTATGTGGACATATAGATAACAGCATCTCCACAAAGCAATTAGATGAAAGAATCAGAGTAATATGCAAATGAAGCATGAGCATATGCAAACATATACCTATTTTACTATCAGGTAGATCTCATTTTGTGCCTTTGCATTAACTGGGGTCTTTAAGAGCAACTGAATCAATTTTTTTTTTCGAAGTATATAAATGCAGTGTGCTGCTAACAAAAGTCCAACCAGCTTTTTTAAATCAACTAAAAAAGATGTGCAGCCAAAGTTTTAGTTTGATGAAATGATGAGAAAAATGTTTTTGACAGTAGGGCCACCGGACAGTTATTTTAATAGTTGTAGGCAAATGGCATCTAAAAGGACGTGTAACTGACATCCTGGAAATACAGGTTAAAAACGGCAAAAAGTGTACTGATTAAAGTCAGGTAAAAATAGATTTTTGAAAATTACTGTAATTGCCTTATAGCAGATTAAGATGTCAGTATGATTGTCCATGTGCGATAAATGTGATGTAGATGAATAGTGAACAGCTTCATAAAAGAAACAATGTTCTTGCTCAAGTAATTCAACAAACAAAAAAATGCACACCTACAAGAATCATAACATGATATGAATGTGGGAGGAAAATGAAAGTATATGGGGAAACACATATAACGATGACCTCGTGTAAGAGGAATATACCTCCCACAGGTATACATGAGTGTTGCTAGAACCAACCAAGAAGAAAGGTCTAGATGGATGAGATGTGAATGCCCTTGTCCTCATGTTATCCGCTGTAGCAGGTGGATCAAGAAACTTGTCGAAACTTTCTTGGACCCCCCAATCAAGGCTGGATACACCAAATGCTCTACTATTAAAATCCCTGCCTGGTCTTGCCAAAGAACCTGCACCTATTGTAGCTCCACCAAACCCAAGGTATGCACCCTTATTACTCCCAAGGCCCACACCTGGAGAAACGTATGTAGGAACTGGCATTGAATCAGAACATGCCCACCCATTATGGGGCCAGTCAGCTTCTCCCCAGATATATTCTGATTTATCTCTATAGAGAACTCCATCTTCCCAGTTGAAAAATATTATCCCCTGAATTGAAAAACAGTAGCACACAGAAATCTAGGATCCTATAGTTCAAATTCCATAGTGAAAGCGCAGATTAAATATAATCAGAATGACCTGTTACATGCAGCCAAAAGGCACAAGCCACAAGCACCCATGTACATTTGTTAAAGGTTCATCAGAGAATTCATAAACCAAATTAAATTGTTATGGATCGAGCTTATCAGAGGCGAGGAAAGGCAAAAGCGGGGCAGGCTAAGGAGCCGGGCTGCGAGCAGGGCCGCGGCAGTAAGGGCCACGGCTGATTATTATTATTATTATTATTAGGTCTTTTGAGTAATTAGGATATTATTATTATTATAATAGGCCCCTGCGTGGGTATAAATAAGTATTGTAGGTCTTTATTTCTTATGATTGGAAAAACCTAGTAAGATTATCGGCACTTGGTGCTTAGGCAGGAGAGTCTCCTGATTTTATCGTCGTTTCTATTGAATTAATCTTTCAATTCCTATTTACTCTATCATAAATAAAGTTAGTCTAGATGCTAAAAAGTTTCAAAGAAGTCACAACAATACTAATAGTAAACTGAACGAAAGTCTTATAAGAAACAAGTGATATACTATTCCACAAAAAAATATAGAACTTCAAGGTTAGAACAAAACAAGTTGTCGGCTGCTAATCCTTCCCATTTCCCACGCAACTGAACCAACCAGTTTCATCATCAAGGCTAGGTTGCTCCTATCACACCCCAATAGACTAAATAATATCATATATCCTTTGTTTTTCAAATATACAAAACAGAGTTACGTAACAACAGTACATAAGTGATGTAGGACAAAGCAACTCTTGGGTGATTAAATTGCAACTCAATCACTACCCCAAGATTTATTCCAACCACATAAGGAATCAAGCTCAATCAATATTTATATGAAATCAGTTTATACTAATCAATCGTGAAATAATTCTGAGATTACAGGTGTAAATAGACTAAATAAAACCCTAACGGGCTAAGCCTAAAACAAGTGGGGTAAAAGTAAATAAAACCCAACGTCAAATAAATAAAGTTAAAACCAACATAATTGAGATATGGGAATTAAAATAACGGGACTGATCCATATCAGTAAGTTATAGAAATGAATTAAGGTAATAGACGGCGGAATAGGAGCTCTCATGACAGTCATATTACTGGCCAACAGAGGCAACAAATAAGCAGACCAAAGGGACAAATTCTGACCTTCTTATTGCTAGCAAGTGCAGCTTGATGCTGATTGATGGAGTTTATGCACAAAGCCTGCCCCAAAATTACATGAGAAAAACCCAAATGTCATATGGAGTCGTAAGATTTAGTTATAGTGACAATAAAACAGAAAAGGTACCTCCAGAAGTTCTCCATTTCTCTTGTATATTTCTTTAGGATTTTGAAAAGGCATAAACCTCTTTGGGTCACTTGAGTCTTTGTCCCCAAAACTTTTGAAGGGATGATCATCTGGGGATAGACAAGCTAAAGGTGATCCACTAGCATGACTAGGACTACCAAGTCTGTCTTCTTTATCCCAAGTTTTCTCAGATTCAAACTCTCTTGTGATGCTTACATGTACATCACCCCATCCAATAGAAGACTTCAGCTTAATATGCAGCAGCCAATTACGATATTCTTGCAAAAAAGCTCCACGAAATAGCTTTAAATCAGTACAAATATGCCACAACTGTTCAAAATCTAACAGCTCCTTGCCGTTGTCTAACAAATTTATATTTTCAATTATCTGATAATTATATTCAGCTCCTTGTTGTGATAAACCATCTTCCAATTCGAAAAGGTTGGCTCCTTTTAATACATTTACTTCTTGAAGCAGGTAAGTTGCAAACTGCTTTGAACAATAAAGAGAAACCTCTATGCATGTCAGCTTTATAAACTCAGCCAAAGTGCTCGTAACCAATCCAAGTTCTAGCTGTATATTATTGTCCTTGTGTTCTAAAGGAACAGGTGAAGAAGAGCAACTTTTATTAAGTACTTCAGCCAATATACTGAGTTGATATTCCAAATATCTAGACATATGTACCCATAGAGAAGCACTCACATGCCACATCTTGTCATCCGGGACCGCTCCACTTTGTTCTTGCTCCTGTCCGTTGATTTCAACGTGCCCTCCTAAGTTAATAGACAGTGAATCATGGGCAAGCATCTTCACAATCTCATCAGTAAGTTTATCCAGGTCCTCCACCTTGATCTCATAAGCGCCACTCCCTCTCAATAATGTGAGCAACACAGGTCTAACTGAAATAAGAAGAGCTTTGAAATTCCCATGCAGCCAAGCCGAAGCAAAAATTATGTGGTATTCAAACAAAACTAGAATATTAAAAAGTGACTTCAGAGATTCATTGGAGTAGGATCTGAAGAACAACTGCAACATGGCTCGTAGACACCAAAATGCCCGTGCTATCCCCTGATTGGAGAAACCCCAAGCAGCAAGCCAACAAAACCTGCCTTCACCAGTAAGGCTATTCCTGGTAAAATATTTTGAGCGCGAAAATTTTTCGCAAGAGACAACAACATATTTCACATACAAGCAGGAGATTTCTTCAGTAGCTTTCAAGAGAACATTTGACAGAGAAAAGAACAAATTATCAGGTATATTACTCCTTCCTTCAGATTGCAATTCCTGAATATATTCTCGCAGTATATGTTTTCCAATAAACTCTAGACCATTTTGATGTAATGATAATACAATCTGTGCACAGAAAAGAGAAATATTAGATAAACCTACACAGGACAGCGAGAACGCACCAAACTACTGCCAGCAACAATATTACCATGCTATATAAACGGCAAGGACCCAACGAGAACTTCTGCTGGAAATATGAAATAGCTGCAGTCAATTTGCCTTGAAATTCGTTCAGTAATTTCTCAAATTCCTGACTGTCGTCAACTTCATGTTTAATAGATTCTCCGAAACATGGGCTATCATTACCTACACAGCTTGGATGTTGTCTTAACAAGTGTGATATGTACTGCATGGCCAAATATAACTTACTATGTAATACAAAGTGACAGGACATCTCATCTGATATCCAGTTTGAGGAACACTTATGTACATATTGGTTCACCATTTCAACAGGAAGGTTGCAGGTTGGGCTGTGCATCACACTCTCTTTTGTAGGTCCAGCAGAGGGGTTATCGGACGATCGAATGCACTCCAGTGCATCAAGCTTGTCGAGAAATAAGGAAAGAAATATTATTCTTCTTAACAAGCAGGAATAAATATAAAATATACAGGCAGATGTTGACCATGTTTATGATTACCTTGTCAAACATCATTCATCACAACGAAGGTAGATTGTACAAGTCTTAGTTCTAATGTTAAACACCATATCCTTACACAGCAAAAACCAGCAGGAACCTACTAAGTGAGAGTTATATATTAGAGCACATCGCCTATAATTCTTATCATCAATGCTTTCGAAGTGATCAAAAACCCCAAATAAAAGATAAGACCAATATCTTAAGTATACTCAACGAGTTTATTTCTTCTATAGTATCTCGTAGCACGAGTCAAATATTAAAACATATATATGAGGATTGTCGAATCAAAATCTTCTATCAGATTTACATCCCCAACTTGAAAAGAAAACAAGGTTAGCCAAAACCAAATAGATTGGAAAAATGTAAGAATAACTTACAGGAAGGCCACATCTGCTAAGAGAAGCAACATTCATCAAAGCTGCCCACCGACATAGAACAGCAGCATTATACTCCCCAATAGCATTTTTCAAGCTAGTCTTTGTAGCCAACATCAGGCAATACTGACCGATGCTTGGATCCAGAAACGAAGCATGAAAAGACGAAAGGACAGAGATATTGATCTCAGAACACATTTCAACCCCAAGCATTCTCATAAAAGATTGGGAATAATTTCCTAGCAGCCACTGTACCAAAAACAATAAAATGAGTCATTAATATACCAACATAAAGTAACACTACGGAGGAACCAAAAAATGAAATGTGTTTTCTTACTGAGAAGAGTGTCATAACTCCTAACCTCTAGAAGGCTCGCCATCCAAAAGTCGCCTTTTGATAGTGCAGATGGGAGGAGAAATTTTAAAATCAGATCACGTTCTAAAGAACCACTACAGCCCTCTATGAGACGACAAATTACAAGAGCCAGCTGTTCATCTCCAAGGTTTTTAGCACAGAGTGTGACAGCAGAAGAAGCATCTCCTCCGAGCAAAAAGAAGGCTATTGCAAGCTCTAGCTGATGCTTTCCCATTAATACATAAGCATTTTTAAGAGCTGCTGCCTTATTTTTATCCTCCTATAAAAAGGCAGTCGAGAAAACTAGTTTACATAAAAGACACAATATTGCAGCACCTAGATAATTGATTTACTAGCACAATCACTTAATTAACAAGAGAAGCTAATATTTACAAAGAAAACAAACAAACTGCAGACTGCAGTGGTACCAAATTTGAAGTAATAAGACAAGATTCAGATGGATATTCCATAAAAAACAATTTTAAATGAGAAACAAAAAAAACTTTCATTACCTGGAAATTTTAAGGAAAAAAAAAGGATAATATTATGCAGGTTCCGTACTAAGATAAGGATATATGGACTTCTTGAGATGGGGACTAGTTCATACATCCATATGTACATCAATGACCTGGTCGGTACAAAAGAAGGGGAAATACTAAAGGAAGCAGTATTGGCTATTTAGTTGCTAGGGAAATGGTAATGATAACAACAATGCTAACAAAAAGGTGAGGCAAACGAGACGCAGCACGTGGAAAGCTAAATTAGCTCCTCTAACTCAATGCACTAAATAGCAATAGCATGGGCAATAGTGTGTTTGTCTCACGTGGAAAGAAAAATTAGCTCCTCTAACTCAATGTACTAAATAGCAATAGCATGGGCAATAGTGTTTTAGTTCAGGTAGTTTGTAGCGCATACCAAAACGACCCAACCCGCCGGGTCGACCCGCCGACCCGGACCCGACTGACCCGTGCAGGACCCGGACCCGGCTGACCCGTCGGACCCGGACCCGTGGTATACACAAGTGGAGTCCGGGTCTAGGTTTTGCCTACCCGGCGGAAAAGTAAAAAAAAAAAAAAAAAAAATGAAATTTGGCCGTTAGACCCGGCGGGTCTAACAGCTAGTGCAGATTTTTTTTTAAAAAAAAAATTCCTATCTATAAATACCTCACTACTCAACACATTTTTCACACCTTCAATATAATCTATCTCTAACTCTCATTGCTAATTCCTATACTACTTAATCTCTCTCTTTTTTTCGCATTTAATCATTATGTCGAGTTCCGACAAGGAAAAGGGTATTGCTACATCTCCCAAAAAATCCAAAATGTCCAAGTTCCGGCCAATGGGTCTTTGGGGCAAATCGAAGAAACCATCTGGAATAATTATTCGGGAGGCCCAAAATCAAACTCCACCCGGTTTTGAAAATGAAAGTCAAGAAGCTGAATATGATGCTATACATGAAAGTATCTATTACGGTAGTACAACAACTACCAGTGAAGAAGAAGTTGATCTCCGGGGATTTCGACGTGTCCCGAATCAACAACATTGACGAAGAAATGGACCATGAAATCGATGAAGCTATGTTAAATCAAACATATGCAACGTTCGAGCGCACTCTTCATGGCGTACCAACTCCGACGCAAAAATCAAAGTCGAAGTGTCCTGCGGCAAGCCAAGCTGAAGAAGAACCTCCTTATGTTGAAGAGTTAACGTCCGAGGAGGAAGAAACTGTGAAAGGAAGAGGAAGCAAGAAAACTAAAGCGAGAAAGAAGTCTGCCCTTGTTGCAGAAAAGAAACCGGTATCCGAACTTTTTTCAAAACACTTTAAAAAGGAAAAATGTCGGATGGTTCGATGAAGGTATCTTGCAACTACTGCTCGAAAGAGTATCCGTATAAAATCGGGGATGGATATGGAAATTTTAAAAGGCATTTTGAGAATAACCATGCCTCGGTCCACGGAGAACAAAAGTCACAAAGTCAACTCAACTTCCAACCTTCTACTGGAGCCGGGCCGGCCGGCAATCAAGGTATGTCTGAATCTCAACTTTATAAATATAATGAAAAAATTGCTAGAGAACAAACGGCAAAATTATGTGCATAAGAATCTTTACCTTTTAATTTTGCGGATAGTACTGGTTGGGAATACAGGATGCAAAATGCCTATAATCCTGCTATTAAAAAAATTCCACGTACCACAATGACTAGACAAGTAGTATACTTAGCCAAACAACATAAACTTGCACTACGAGCTTATTTTAGATCTATAAATCATAGAGTTTCTTTAGCTGCAGATACTTGGACAGATTTTAAATAAAAAAAATGATTATATGAGAATAACTATACACTGGATTGATGAAAATTGGAGCTTAAACAAATGATTACTTGTGTTTAAAAAATTTAATTGTACACATAGTGCAGATAATATAGCTAGAGCAATTATTAAAATTTTAACTTTTTATTGCTTAAAAGATAAAATTTTCACAATTGGTTTTGATAATGTTAGTTCTAATACTGCAAGTGTACCAGCTTTAATACAAGCTTGCAATCCTGTTTTAGCGGGTCGATTATTTCATACTAGATGTACATGTCATATTCTAAATTTATGTGTACAAGATGTATTAAAATTTGTAGATGGGGCAATAGAACCAATTAGAAAATGTGTCTTGTTTTTACATAATCGTACTAAGTTAGCTAGACAATGAGTAAAATTTTTAAAGTCAAAACAAATGCAACCCAAATTTTTTACTCCAGACGTAAAACATAGATGGAACTCAACTTATGAGATGTTAAATTCAACTAATGAATATAAAGAATTATTGTGTGAATTTTTTGATACGTATTTTCGCGTAGAAAGATTTTATTTTATTGCCAACGTATTGGGATGAAACTAAAGATTTAATAAAACTATTAAGGGTTTTCGAAAATGCAACTAAAGATTTAAGTGGTTGTTATTATCCCACGTCTCCTAAAGTTTTATTTCATTGTTGTTTTATTGTATCTGAAATGGATGCTTGTAGTAAATCCGAAAGATTATCGAATGCTATTTACAATGTGTTTAAAATGGCTAAAATACTTTAATCGTATTCATGATGTTTTCTTGATTAGTGCTTTTTTATCTCCTGATTTGAATTCAGCTCAAGTAGAACAATTACTAGAAATATATTATAATATTCTTAAAAATTTGGGTTTTCCTAATATTGTGGATAGTGTTGAAAGTCAAACTTTATTTGAAAATATTCCTGACGTTGAACAAGTAAAAATTGATTTAAAAAATAGTTTAGAAACTGTTTTTTCTGAATATTCTTCTAAATGTGGTGATAAGATTCAAACTCAAAAAACAAGAACTAGGACTACAAATACATTTAACATGGAATTCGACAGAACTCCCACTAACTCATTTCAACAACAACTCTATAATATAGCAAGAAATAGTGGTGGTAGTAACGTCGGTCAAAGAAATGACCTTAGTCGATATTATGCAACTAGTTTTGTGCCGGAGGATGACAATGCAGGTACATTTGATCTGTTGGATTGGTGGAAAAGAAGGGGAACCGAATTTCCATTACTTTCAATTATGGCACAAGAAATTCTTGCAGTGCCCGCATCCACAGTCCCCGTTGAGAGTGCTTTTAGTGAAGGAGGCTATATGTTGGACGAGCGGAGATCCCGAATGACGCCAAAAAATCTCGAGGCTCAAATGATACTTAAAGACGCAACAAAAGCCGAGTTACGAGATCAAGAAAATAAGTGGGATGACCTATTAGCGGACCAAGATGCCTATCAAGAAGGCACTACTGAAGGAGAGTCTAGTCAAATGAGTCAAACCGATGATCAAGACGACGACGACATCGACTTCGACTAAAGGTAAGTAAGGTAAGTCAGGTAAGTAAAGAACTACGTAGGGCTTTGATTCCTCACGAGGATACGTAGGCAATTTAATTTCAAGTGAAAACTTAAAATTAAATACAAGCCCATTTTTTTAACTCTTCTCAAGTAAAAGAACTACGTGGAGCTTTGTTCCTCACGAAGATACGTAGGCAATTTAATTTTAAGTAAAAACTTAAAATTAAATACAAGCTAATTTTTCAAATGATTTCCTTGTTCACCTATAGTTATTTTTCGTGTATAAAATGATAACAAATAAAAGTTTTATATACTTAAAAAAAAAAACAAATGAGACGGGTCGGACCCGTGACCCGACGGGTCGGTCCCAGACCCGGATCCGTGGCCGACCCGTCGACCCGCCAACCCGTACATTTCATATGTACGGGTGGGGTCCGGGTCCTGGCCTGCCGACCCGGCGACCCGGCGGGTCCGACCCGGACCCGGCGTTGGGCACGTCTAAGCTATTCAGGACCCCAATGGCGTAATAATTAAAAAAGTAAAAAAAAAAATTCATTACAAAATTACATGTATTTACTAATATTAGTATATTACATGTTTTACTATTTATAAATAATATATTATTATTTATTATAACAAGATAATACTAAATACCACATAAAAAGGCTTTGACAATAATATGAATATATTGGAATTTAGAAAAGGTAAATGTTGCAAATTATTTACATGGCCAATCCTTTGGTGGAGAAGAACAGAGTTTGTAATTTCAGATCCAGACCATGGAGAAGGAGCTGCTAGGGTTTCACAAGAGTTTGCTTTTTCAGCAACTCACTTTTCGAAACACGTCCCATGCCCCAAATAGCGCCGTTCTTTCTATTTCGCATCCGATAAAGCAAAAAAAGCACGTGATAGGGTACACAACGTGCCACATCAGCAAAATGCATGCGTTTTTTTGTTCCCGGTGCTACCTGAGGTACCCTGTTACGCATTTTGCTGGGAAAGCACACGATAGCGCGGTACGTACCGCACGAAGAGCCGCTATTTAAAACACTGCTCTCACTGGAACCAACACAGCTCATCACCTACCTTCTCCAATCGTCTTCCCAGACAACCAAACAAGCTACGGTTTTGGTTTTCAGTTTCATAATATCTTCCTATCCTCATCAAAATCCTTGTTCGGATCAGACTGCAGAGAATTGACTGGAGGTGCGTAATATATTTAAAAAATGGCATTACAAGCAAGTTGTCACGATGCTAAGTTGAGCCAAGTCGCTCATGCGCTGTCTGGACGACAAGTCAACAATTCGCCCGACGACTAGTCATGTCAAGTCGACAAGAAGTTCACACCACTGTTTTAAATAACGTTTTGTAGCGTAGGCTATAGCGAGCTATAGCGCAAAAATTGACTGTAGCGCATCCAAAATAGCGTTTTAGACAAATAACGTAGGCCTTTTGATGATTTTGCACGTTTTTTATCCAAATAGCGCAAATAGCGTAGGCTATTTGAGAAATTTTAATTTTTATCATATTTTTTTATTTTAATTATATATTTTTATTTAATTACAAATATTTTTTAATTATTATTTTATTACTTTTATGTCTATATAAACTATAAAGTTCTATTAAATTTGTTACAAAATATCATGGTTATCACGGCGCCAAGGCGAGGCGAGGCGCTCGGCTACCGCCCGGACGCCTAGGCGCCTAGGCGCCCGCCTAGGCGACAATTAGGCGTTAAATATAAAATATATTTAATAAATAATAATAATTAATATTTCACTATTAAAATTAATAAACAACATTATATTAAGTCCACATTTTATAATTAAAGCCATAAAATTCAACACAAATAAATAAAGGGTACGAAGTTCACATAAGTAGCAAATACAATAACATAAAACACAAGCTCTCATCTCTCAAATATCATCAAAAATCAAATCATTAGCATATCCTTCATTGCCCTCATTCTCACTATCATGAGCATTGGTAGTCTCTTGGCCATAATCATCATCAAGATCAACATCATCATCGGGAAAACCATCATCTTCTTCTCCATCTTCTTCATCACGTAATCTAGAATTAGTACTAGTTCTACCACGCCGAGCATAAATTAGTACTTCACCACCACGCGAACCCCTGCTCTCATCAAATTGAGAGTCTAAATGAGATCTCCTAGAAAGATTACGGCCTTGGAGATTATTCGATGCACCTGTTGCTTCATCAACATGGCTCCATAAAAGATTATCGCCCGGATGAACAACCTCATTGTCGACCCATTCATTATCCCATGGGAAATCTTCTATGATCAATGGATTGAAACTAGCCCCTTCTTCACGACGCTTTTGGAATCGATTGGCAATCTTCCGATTATATTGAATATACACCAAATCATTGAGTCTTTGATGCTCAAGCCTATTTCTCTTTTTGGTGTGGATCTAAAAAAAAAAAAAAAATTAAAATTCAAAATTTATTTACTTATTAATGACACTTAGTACTTACAAATTCAAATGTGCTCCAATTTCGCTCGCATCCGGAAGACGAGCAACAAAGACCAATGATACGCTTTGCAAGTAATTGAAGCTCAATTGCATTTACACCGAAGGCATTCCACCAATCAACTAAAATGTAAAAAAAAAAATTGTTACTTCTCAACAAATATAATTTAGAAAGAGAGAACATACATTTTATAAGTTAAGTTGGATACTTACGAGGAGTCTTAGTCTTTTGTTGCTTGATTGCTAGTTGCTTCCCGAAACTCCCTCGCATGTGCTCGTAATCATCAACTTGATTACTTATCTTGATTTGTAAAGCCTCATCCGTCACCATTTTTTCAAGCACGTCATTGAACATTCCTCGTTGCTTAGCCGCATAGGTTAGGTCATTTTGTTTGAGGTCAAAATATTTAGAAGGATTTAAGAACAAAGCCGCTCCATATAATTTGACCTCCATTTGAACTTCCCACCTCGTCTCAATAATTTCCATCACACTATCCAACAGTCTCGGCTTATTTGCAAATGACTCCGAGATTGTTTTTTTTGCATGATCCATGGCCACGGTAAGTTCGGGCATTGCGGGTGTCTCATCGGCATCAACTATCCTCATCACAATAAGCAGCGGTTGTGAAGCTCTTATACAATTTTCAACAACATTCCAAAATCGAGAAGAAAGCACAATGTCGCTCACTCTTTTGCCCGCTTCTGTAGCCGCCAATTTGGACCTAGTCCAATCCTCACTAACAAAAAGCAATCGCAGTGCATCCTTGTGCTTGTACAAACTTTGCAAAGTAAGAAATGATGTGGCAAATCGGGTAGCTCCTGGCCTACCAAGGTCTCGCCCATTAGTCTTGTCTCTCATTGCTTCACAAATTCTTTTATGCCGATAGATGAATGTAGTGACGCGCCGCGCTCTTTCAATATTACTCTTGAACTCCGTCAACTTTCCGATATCCTCCAACATTAAGTCGCCTAGGCGACGCCTAGGCGACGCCGCGCTCGCCTAGCTCAAATCTAGGCGAGGCGATGGATTCAGCGGCTGGCCGACCGCCTTACTTGTGGCGTCGCCAAGCGACGCCGTGATAACCATGCAAAATATAGTTTTTTAATAATTCTTAGATATATGTATTGTCAAAGATAATGACAAATAACCAATGATAAATAACCGATAGGAAAACTTGTTGATGAGTTCATTAAAAAAACGGTGGATTGTAGCTAAATGAATATGATATTTATACATTTATTTTCATATATTCTTATTTTAAGTGTTACTAGTTATAATTTTAACTTGATTTATATTAAACAAAGAATTATATATTATATAGATATATTTTATTTTTTTATATAAAATAGTAGGAAGGCTAAACCTGCGCTATACGCTACGCTATTTGCGCTACGCGCTATCAGGACAAAAACGCTACACATCAACGCTGCGCTATTTAAAACACTGGTTCACACACACACACATATATATTAAATTTAATATATAATATATAAACACGCAACAATTTCGTAGTTTTCATCAAAAAATAAGAGACGTAAAGTTTAAATTCAACAAATATCCATAATAGATCATAGTCACTACATAATAATATCCAAATATGATTAAAGTTGTAGACTAGCAAATAAAATGAGTAAACGAGATGGAAAAAAAGTGTATGTTTTCATACGCTTTGACCATTTTTTATTTTAAATCCAGTTCACGGATCGGTTCTGGGTAAAAATGGGTTTTCGGGTCGGGTTTCGGGTCAAAAAAGTACCGTCTAAACTCAATAAGTCGTCCATCGACTTTTTTCAAAACCCGGCAGGACGACTTGTCGTCAATTGGTCGACGACTTAATAACCATGATTACAAGGAGTACTAATTTTTGCCCTTCAATTTTTTGTTTGGTGGCACCTAAAATACTCATATATGTGATAGAAGAAGTTTGTCCAGAAGTTCCAATAGAAAATTTCATCTTTAAAAGACAGGTATAACTGCATAATCACTCTCTTTGAGTTTTACTTGGCCATAATGTGGCATCATTTGTCAGTCTAATATACTCCTCGTATTATTAATTTCTTCCAACTGCCATATAACCGACCTGGACTACAGTTAGAGATACCAAAATGAACAAGCACACAGTTCAAGCAATATATGAAATTCCCAGAAAACGAGGACAAGTACATGAAATTACCGAGTACCTGAAAGTTTCTAGAGAGAAATCCTGCTAATGGTTTATCTTTTTCATCTTTGCTTAATTTGAACAGGCCAGACAAAACTTGAAGCCTGTTCAGTGTGATGTAAAGGAGTGTACAGGCCTTCGGATCTTTGTTCATCATGTATCGTTGTCTAGCCAGCCTTTCCATCTAAAATAACATGCTAAGTTAAAAAGTATAAAGGATATAACGAAATCTTCGTCACCCAGTAATTAACAATTCAAATCCAAGTGACATAACCACACATATACACGTGTATGCATATATTTATTCAAAGAAGTATGAAGTACCTAAAAAAGTTGTATACTTTATGAATATAAACTATCTAACTTCTCATTCTATTGAACAATTTGGGGCCAAGTTAAGGGCTAGTTGTACCATAGTATTTGCAGTACGTATGCCATAGCCAACAGGAATGATAGCCACAGCTCTCAAACCTCACTGCCACAGTTGGCAATCTTAGTGTCACATGCAACCTTTCTCATTAATTTTCACCCATCACATGAGTCCTTTATAAAATTTATGGTTTATGGTTTATTAGCGAAATCCAAACTCAACTTAAATTTACCATTTTGAACTTGAGCTTCTAAACTGTACAATTGATGAACTAGGCCAAACAAACCAGGAGTAGAACAATAACTGAAAAAAAAAAAAAAAGCACAATACAGATCGAGAAGTGGCTAGTGAAGAGAGACAGAGTCAAAGAGCTAAAACCAACTCATCAACCCAAGTCTTTTTTTTAGGTGTCAATTTACCAAAAAGATACTTCAAAGAACTATATATTATCAGAGGAAGGAAAAGGTAAATAATGTAAAAAGTTAAAAACACATAGCAGTTACTCTAATTATCCGTTTACAAAATAAACTGCTCTGGGAAAGAATTTTGTCAAGTAATCTTATCATGCACAACACAGCATGATACATACGATACAATAAACAATAGTTTAGCAGCACAAAGAAAGCCACATTCAACAGTACTATGCTGCCTATGTTTGGGAAAACAAGTTTAGCAAAGCAAAACAGAAACATTTAGTCAAATTGTTAACAGTTGTTCACAAGGTAACTTAACCCGCAACTGTTGTTCACAAGGTACCTTAACCCACAACTTGTTAGAGCCAACAAGTTTACCAAAGCAAACCAGAAACAATTAGTCTATTTTTTAACAGTTGTTCACAAGGTAGGAAGGGCATCCGGCGTAAAACTTTGCCACTTTGTTATTTGCATGAGTTATGGTGTTAACTAATTTTAGACAATTAAACGACACTATAATCTTCATGCCACCGACCCCAACATAGTTGGGATTAAGGTGTTGTTGATGTTTTGATGATGTTCACAAGGTACCTTAACCCGCAACTGCGCCACATTAGTATACCAGAAACCAACACCCATACTTCGCATTTCTTCCCAAGATGGCTCCGCAGACAGTAGAGAATTAAACAAAGTGTCGTGACAATCTGAATGATAAGCCCACCCAATCAGTCCTGAAGAAGCGAGCAATTCTTCCACCAGTGGTGACCTGCTGAACCTTTTGGTAAAATGTAGTTGTTGAAACCTAACTGCAACCCAAAATCTTCAAGAAACTGTTTTAGTTAATACAAGAATTACTATATCGTTCATAAATTAAAAAAAAAAAAAAAAAATGCACACCACTAAAATTGGGGGGGGGGGGTACAGAGAGAAAAAGAAGGAGAAAGGCATCACAGAAAAATTATGCTGCTTAGATACTAGATGAAGCGTTCCTACTTTTTATTTTTTCTCATATTTTTTTAGTAGCACTTAATGACGTCTTTAGAAAAACTTGACTCCACGGTCAGGTATTTGGCAAGTTTGACTGCAACTAGATAGTGTTCTGGGTTAAAAATTCATTTTATAAGCACAGATAAAATAGATGTTGAAGCTTCATTACAACAGGAAATCAAACTGTCAATATTTGTGGAATGTAATACTAAGATCAAGGTGACCAACGATGATGAACAAAAATTCAGAATGAAGCAACATGACTAATCATAAAATGTTCATATTACTACAATGCACTTAATATAATAGAATTTACCCCAAAACACTTCCTAACATTATTTTCTACAAGAACCCCACAGTTTTTGTTAACAATCAGGTGTCCACCTTTCTGTCATTTCGTCTGCATATTATGGCACACTTCACCTTTCAGTGCTTAAACATAGTTTACCTTCATTTTACTCATCCAACAAGATCATTTTCTCTTAACAAACTAATCAACACTAGCATCCTCCACAAAGATGTGGATTTAATACTCCACAATTAATCTAGAACCAGTCACACACAAGATGCAGTTATAAGAGACTACTTCTAAATGGATACTTGTTGAGAAAACAATTTACTCCGCATCCTGCAAAGCACACAGAATTTGACAACATCATGGCCCCTAACTGCAGTCTGCATGTGAGCGCCACTAGAAGCGATCACCTACTGGTGATGATTAGCCTGTCTTTCAAATTAAAACCTATATTCCAAATACAGAAACAAGCAACAGGTGCAACAACACATCACAAGAGGATATTGAATTTAACCATCCTTCTGTAATTCCACACAATTTGGTTTATTTTTGCACTCCCACCAGCTATACAATCATCACAATAGAAGAATTCTAAACATTATTTCCCAGAAATGCACTAAAACCAGCAATCAACAAAGCAGAAAAGCGACAATTGTAAGAGCCCAAGTGGGCAGGACGATAAAAAACGACAATTTCCAAGGGTACCTTCTACCAGGTTCATCAAGACTTCCATAAGCAGAACTGCGGTGAGGATTACCGACTTCTTGTAGAAGATCAATTAAGGCAAGAGCTTGCATCTTTTCAACTTTAGTTATGTGTGCATAATTATACAACCTTTCAAAAGCTTCAACAAAGTCATTAAATTCAGATATTGAAGATAAAGTTGGAGCACTATGTGGAGCATCATAACCACCACCAAGAGCAAAGTGTGAGAACCCTGATTCAAATTGTGAACTACTCCACTGAAATAATCTATCACTTGAAACAGGAGAGAGAAGGCCTTCAAGATAATTTGACAGGGGAACTGGTGAAATTGTATTGCAGGGAATTTTGGCACCTTGTCTTTGTTTAGACAAATTACTAGAGTCAAGGTGCTTAACGAGATGGCGCAAAGCTATTAATGCACGTTTCCAATTACCTATAAAAAGAAACAACTTTAATAAAACAAATAAGGGCGAATTACATAAAGTACCTTTATTGTTTGAACAATTACATCCACACCACAATCTCACCTCCGGCGTTCACTTCTGGACGAATTTGTAATTGTTCAAAATGTAGGTACTAATCTGATTTTGAGCCATTTAGCAGGGGTGGAATATGCCCCAAAGAAATAATGAAATATTTGGATTTTTATAATATTAAATTTTAAATCAAAACACCACTATTCCCAATTAGAAGTACCTGAATATAAGTTGACCAAGAGTGCCTCAGGATGGAACATAGAAAGAGATCCTCCAATGTTTTCTGCTATTTCTGACAGGCTGAAGAAACAGATTCCAGGAGATAAATTGTGAATCCATTGACATCTTTCAGAATTTGCAACCGACTTCGATTTATCTTTATTACTGATCTCTGCAGAGGGCTTCGACTGATCTCGTTCTAGAATGACCTTTACTGGTTGTTCACTATAACTGGTAAACTTTGAGGAAGATACATGATTGTTGGAACATCCATTCTCAGGTAATAGTAAAAATTGACTGAAAAGACTAAAACACTTGTCGTGAACAACCATGAGGGTACCCTTAGGGCCCCAAAGGAAGTCAGAAACAGCAGGCAAAGCATTGGTAACTGCAATGCAAATCCAAGCATTTCCATCCAAAGGCTTTTCGCATTTTAAAATATCTTGACCTCCACGACGTCTCGAAACATATACCCGCAATTCATTCCGTAAACAAACCCCAAGTAATGAATGGCCCTTGCCCAACCTCAACCAATTTAAAGCAACAATCTCACCCTCAACATCTAGCTCGTCTTCTAGCATAAAGCAGCTCGAACTCTGGACATGCATGCATTCCCATATGCGAATTGTACTAGAATAGTTTGGCTGATTGGTGGTGGAGACTGTTGCAATATTTTGACCACAAGCGCTAGGAGCTACTGCCAGGATAGGGCCTTGGTCAGTAGTAAGCACACCAATAAGACTCCAGTAAGCATATGTGCTCAAAGATTGAGCTGGCGTGCTCCTCCACAGTTTTAAGCTTCCATCAGCACAACCAGTTACCATATGATAAGCATAGCAGCCACACATTCCATCAATAGAACTCAGCCTCTGCTCTACAGATAAAACCAAGTCACTGGGACAGACCACACAGCAGCTTGTAACCAAGTCATCATTATGAGGAACAGGAAAGATTGACGAGCAAGGATCAACTGAGACAAAGTAATTCTTACCAGAAAAGGAGCTTTCGTATACTTGCAAATGCTCTTTCGGACAGCTACCATACAAATCATGATAATGAATGGTTATTTCCCATGATAAAGCCTGGAATCTATCCATCCACAATGCCACCAGAAGAAATTTACTAGAAATACGGTTTCCATCACAGTTAGAAGGCAAAGCAATCGACCAGAGTCTACTTGGTCCTCTTTCATGACCTTCAGTCCTAAAGGGAATCGAAAATAAATTCTGAAAACCAACTTTTCCTTCATAATTTTCCAAAGTCACTATAAATAAATCAATGCCATCTGCATGTCCCAAGAGAAGAACACGGCCCTCACCTAGCACTGTGGGAGCCCAACTCAAGCAAATGTAATTTGGAGAGTTATCAGAAAAATAAGTTCTTCCACAGAGTTTCCAAGAGGGAGTTGAGGTTGGCAGGCCTACATGGCTACTGAAAAAAGTTGGAAACGACCAAAAAACAAGCATCCCATTTTCATCTAAAGAAGCAGCAAGTTCAACTTCAAAAAAACAAGGATGAATTGCAAGTTGTAAAACTTTTCCAGAGTGACCCTCAACTTCTAGTACTCCTTCTGCACAAGCCGACAAAGGGCTTTCATTATGGCTGTCATTAGCAGATTTCCCTTCTATACTAAATGATGATTGAGAATATAACTGCGTCCAGACAAAAGTATTACAAGGTATCAATTGAACCAAAGAGCAAACATCCGGTGGACCAGAAACTCTACTCCTCATCATCAAAACTTTAAGAACAAGCAATTCACTAGCTTCCATTTCAAAATTGACTAAATCCTGCTTCTTCCATAAAGTAACACTCGGAAATCTCAGTGGAGCATAATCATCAAGACAGTGAATAGTCCACAAGGTTGTTACTCGATTAGCACCAAAACCAAATAACCATTCACACCTACCAGCAGTATCATGATGACGATCATCTAAGCTTGAAAAATAGCAAACTTCTTCACCAGTAACAGCCACGTTTTCAACTTCTGTTGCCCAACTTACATAAACATCGGATCCTAGAAAACCGTTCAGTGTTTGGTTTACCTCTATTACAGCAACGACACAAAAAGATAACTTTGTTGCTTTCTGGTCACTATTATCCTTTCCAGCTTTTCTAATCCTCCCATCATCAATATCACCCCATAACCTAACAGCTCCATCAAGGCAGCAAGTTAATAACACCGGTCTCAGTGCCTGCCTTGCATGTCTACGTGATGGTCTCCCTGTTGCCGGCCTCCACTGTATCATCCTAACAGGCATTGGATGATGTAGCTTGGCCTGTGGATATATGGTATTTCCATCACCTTGAAAAACTAAAACGCATTGTCTTGCATCATTAAGTGGGGAAGACAGACCTCCAAGTTGCACTTTACTTGATGGAGCTGTTGCTGAAAACCCATCAGTAGACCAGGTGGTAGAGATGAGAGCTTGAGGAACTTCTGGTTTGAAAGACCAGGCTATTTCCCATAGTTTCTCCTTTCTCCTCCACATCACCACTTCAATACCTCCTGAAATTATTCCATCTCCTGAACCTGTCCAATGAATAGCCTCCACCTTCATGGATTGCGCAAGCATTCCGGTCTGGCTCCAACAAAAAGAACCTGAATCTCAGTAAGTAAGTTCATATTCGACCTCAAGAGAGAGAAGGAGAGAGACACATAGATAGACAGAGAGAGACAATTAACATAATGCTTAAAATCGCATTCGATTATACAAATTCCCGACTCCATAAATTCAACTCACGTTTCATCACAGTTAACAAGCCTTGAAACTTACCATGCCTACATAAATTCATAACAAAAACACGAATTAAAAAAAAAAAGAAAAAAAAAAAGGTTCCGAACTTACTGCTCGAAGCTTCATCTTCATTACACGTCAACAACACAATACGATCACCCAAAGCCGCGGCGAGTTCGCCGGCGGAAGGCGTGGCAGGGGACCAAGAAACAGCGGAGACACCCTCTCGAGGCAGCTCGATTACTTGCCGATAGATCGGGCCGATTTTTGTTTCGGCCTCCATTAGAGGGTTCGGGAAGTGAGAGATGACTAGAAGAGAGGCGGCGCCGTAGGCGATCCATGAGTGCCCGGCGAAGTCCAATAGAAAATCGGCGTTGGCTTGCAAACCGGGTTCTGACCGGGACGGGGCGGGTGGGATTGTCTGGGACTTGATTAACTCGAGCGGAAGGTTGGATGAGATATTGATCGGCCATCGCCGGGACGAAGCCGAGGCAACCTCTCCCATTGTTCGAGTGGAGATTCGGGAGTTGTATTTCTTCAACGGCTTCTTCTTTTTGTTTGAGGGCTGCTATTCCCCCCTTACACAGTGACACCCGCCGTCTCCCCCCTTCACTTTTTTTTTTTCCCTTCTTTTTGTTATTTTTTGTTTTTTAGCAATTTTATCTTAATATATTTAACATTAATATTATTTTTTTATTATTATTAAAATTAATAGTTTCTCATATTTTAAAATATATTATTAGAAACTTTATTTTTTTTCTTTTCTATCCTTTACTCATTTGCACTTTAATTTTTTTTTCATATTCTTTATTTATTTGTTCTTTTTTCTTTGAATTTTATTTTACTTTATTATTATCAAAATTAAAAATTTCTATTATTTATTTATTGATTGATTTTTATTTATATTATTTATGATTAAAAATAACTACGACACAATATAATAAATAATAAATACGGAAAATACGATCAACATTGATAAATAAATTATTCGATTACATTATCTGGTCATCAAATCGAACCAAGATTGTATCATTTCTCCATATTCATCAGCCCATCATTTACAATCTTCACTCACATTATTCCACCATAAAATTGAAATTGATAGTACAGGATAATCGGAGTTCAAAAAAACTTGTACAAAATGATTACCATTAATAAATGCAATTGCTATATGTTGACGTTGTTGAAATGAAATTGGAGCTGACCTTAATGCCAAGTATGTAAAACAACTTCCACTAAGAGGATTAAATGCATGCAGCACAATATTATCTCTATGAATCCGAACAATATCTGTAATTGCTTGTGTCTCCGGATGCACACGGTACATATGAAAATAACATGCATGTACCAAAAAATAGTTAGTTAATAGATGGACAAATTATATTAATATTTCAAATGGAAAAAAAAAACTTAATTGCCTTTATGAATTAATTGAGATAAAGCATATTGGACGTTGCTTAATAAACCTTTTTTGGCCTTCCTTTCGCTTTGTACTGCATTGTAAATACTTTTAATGCCTGTAGTATTAGATGGGTCACGTTCCTTCAAGGCGCTCAGAATAAACCGAGGAGCAGTAATATCGGCTATTTTACTCACAATGTACTTTTCATCTCGTGTTAGTCTTGATGTGTACTCATGACCCTCTAAATATTGTGCTAGGGCATGATTATGCTCTCCGCACACAACAGTAATTCCCCACAAAATACCATCTGGAGGAATTGGTACACCTCGTAGAGAGAATGGACAACCATTTTTTTTTGTACTAGTACATCTTTTTAAAGTTTCTCCACTTTTTAAATATCTTGGTGGTTGATATTTTTCTCCCTTTTCACAAATGAGAGTGCATTTCGGGAGTTTGTTACCTATTTTCTTTGCGGATTTATCAATAACTATGACGAATCCATTTTTCCTTCCGGTCGTCCTCACCCAATCTAACATCTCATCTCTACTTTCAAAAATCTGTAAAAAAAATAAAAAGAGTAAAACTGATTAAATGAGTAATATATGTATATACTAAACTAATTAAATGAAAAGAGCAGAACAAAAAAATATATTTATACGAAAAAAGAGCAATATATATATATACCAAAAAAATGACGAAACACGAAAAAAAAATATTTACACGAAGTAATACCTGATCAGTGGTAAATTCACACGACATGTTCCCATTATTTGCTTAATTATGTTCTTCCATTTATTATAAACAGAATAATGTTTCACGAATGTGAACAAATAAGTGATATTACATGAGAAATTTAAGAAGAAAATATAGAGAGATGACAAATTATATTTCTTCTTCACTCCCTATTTATAGCCAAACAAGACTACTAAATAATAAAAATAATTGACATGACAATTCAATAGGTAGTATAGATTAGGGAACTATTTTGGTGAAAGACTTTGAAATGACAATTCAATAGGTAGATATATGTTAGGGAACTATTTTGTTGAAAGACTTTGAAATGACAACTCAATGTAATATCCGCAAATTTGATTTCCGGTAATTTTCTTTTTTTGGCGAGAGTCCGTTTTGACGACTCGCCTGGGACCGTTTCGTCATTCTGAGAATGATTAATTCTGCACTTTTTACCATCCGAGATCGTTTCGGTGCCGTTTTGTTGAGTTTCGTGCTTCTTAGCGACTTTTCCGCACTCGAGTTCGATTCTTGCGAATCTCGTTCGAAACTGTTGTTTTGAGTTTCCCGTAAGTTCTTTTAACTTTGGTAGACGTGTTGTGAACTTCGATTTGGTTATTTGATCACGTATCGAGATTGTCGGGCGTTTTGGGCCATTTTGTAATTTCCCAAAGTTGTGGGTATCTGTCATCATACCCTTTTCTGAGATGTTCTGTTGCTGTCTCTCTGAGTCGTTAGCGCACGCGCGCGCTAAGGTTCCGTAGTTAGCGTATGCTAAGTGTTGTAGTTAGCGCGCGCTAACGGGTGGTGCAGAAACAGTCCAAAGGCCACTGGACTGGGTTCAGACGTTGATCAGCGCACGCTATTTAGTATCATAGTGCGCGCTAGAGTGCGTTGGTAGCGCACGCTAAGGGGAGGATACCGCACACTACCTGGCAGTTCAGGGCAGTCCAGGATCTACTGGATTGGGTCTGAAGTTCTCTTTAGCGCACGCTAACACTTGGGGTTAGCGCACGCTAACACTTGGGGTTAGCGCACGCTAACAGTGTATTTTTGGTCAGGAGTTTTGTTCGGTGCCGCGATAGCGCACGCTAACCTTAATGATTAGCGCACGCTAA
This sequence comes from Orobanche coerulescens, assembly GCA_033398695.1. Taxonomy (NCBI): domain Eukaryota; kingdom Viridiplantae; phylum Streptophyta; class Magnoliopsida; order Lamiales; family Orobanchaceae; genus Orobanche; species Orobanche coerulescens. The sequence continues at coordinate 467,440 of JAWKAU010000025.1, forward strand.
TTGTGTCCAGTATAAATACTGGACACCAGTCTAGAATCTGCATTTTTCTTCATTTCTTCTTCTTCCTCCGCGAGTTTGAGACGTGGCGACTAGGGTTCGCATCTGGGCTGATTTTCTTCCATCCAAAGGTGTTTTGGAGTATCCTAGGTGATTATAACATCATCTAATCCATTGTTCTTTGCCGGATCTAGGTATTTTTCTTGAATCCCTAGAGTTGACTTTTTGGAGTTTTGTTCTTGATTTCGTTTTCCATCCGGTTTTGATAAACTGATTGTTATTTAATGATGTTGTTAAACATATCCTATGGATTGTATATCCATATTTCGGGTTGGAATTCCGTTTTCATGTTTTGACGGGTCGATTCGTGTTCTTGGCTGTTTTCGGGGAAACCCTTGAACTTTGGTCGTTTGTCTTTGAATTCAGCGACTTTAAGTCGTGCTATGGAATTCATTTTCATTGTTGTTATTGTTGTTCGTAGTTTATTGTCGCGGGTTAGCGCTCGGTGGAGTCGGCGGGTTCGTAATCGGTTCGTGCCAACCTACTTCGATCGGTTCTTCGCGTTTGTGGTTATTCGAGGCTGTGGTTATGGATATGATAATTAGTGATCGTCTCCTTGTGTTTATTTGATCGTTTGAATTTCACTTTCAAAGATTCGGTTAGCCTTGTTAAAGGCCCTCTTTCAAAATGCGTGTGTTTTGTGGACATTATGTTCGTGGATGGTTATGTGAATTACTATGAATACACTTGGTGTTGTCGTTGTGCTTTGATAATATATATGTATATATTATCTCATATCGGTGTGTTGTGATTTGACCATTGCGTCGTGCATTGTGTTTGTTGCCATTGAGTAAATTACTTGGATATTATTGATGTGATATGTTATTTGTGTGAATGTGTGGATATGGTTGAAGGTCTACGGTGACACATGGCATATGATCATGTGGTCAGGATGCGACAAGCGATTGATCCAACCGTGAGAGCCTAAGATAATCTATGGTGAAACATGGCTTGTGATCATGTGGTCAGGATGCAACAAGTGATTGATCCAACCGTGAGATATGGTGTGTGATTTGTTTCGCTAGCCAGCTCGGGAGGGTCTTTAGAGGCCTCGAGTGGGATTTGTGGCTTCGTTCCGGTCCTAGGTGATGCGTGTGCGTGATTTGTTTTATGATTGTGGCCAGCTCGGGAGGGTCCTTAGAGGCCTTGAGTGGGATTTGTGGGTTCGTCCCGGTCCTAGGCGATGCTTGTATGTGATTATGATGTGTTGATTTTATGTCCGTTGAGGACACTTAATGCGGGCTCTGGCCCTGTGAATTGTTGTTGGTTCTATTTGTAAAAATGAAACCTTTGGGCTGTGACCCCTTTCGATTTTGGAAAGAGAAGGATTCGAAAATCCTGAGTTGTTTCTATCAAAACTCCCGATGGCATTTTAAATCACTTTATAAATTATTTCCCTTGACTTGGGATCGTTCGATTTTGGAAAGCTTTACCTAAACGCTTGCCTCGAGAAGTATTTTCATTATGTTTAAATCTTTGGGGATTCCTGGTTATTATTGTCCTTGGAACTTGTATTGTATGGCTCGTATTTTTGCACTTGTACTTGCACTAGCAAAATAGTGGAATTTTGCTAACCCCCAAGAAATCGGGGGATGGATGTCTGTTTTGCATTCAGGTTTTGGAGCATAACACAGGGTCGACATGAAGGATGATGAAAGATGAACGATACTAATTACACGAGGACCCGTTGATGTCATTTTGGTTTAGTTGTATTTTGTTTTCCGATGCAGTATTCTTTCCTCGTTGTACGGGAGTGTGTTGTACTCAACCCCTGCGTGGGCATGTGTTGTGATTAAGTTGTATGTATTTATTGAAAGACCAAATCGGTCTACTGAGTCATTTTAGCCTTAAAGGCATTGTCGAGATGTTCGATATTGTTACCAGCCTGGTAGATCCTTGAGGAAAGGTTCTACGACGTGTAATATCCCTGAGCGGATTGGGGGTGTTACATAAATGGTATTAGGTTGTGAAAAACTAGGCTGTCGGGTTTAGTGGTGTCTGTTGAGTTTTTGTCTCGTCAGATTTTGTCTGACTGAGTCGTGTCGCGACGCATCGTCTGAGTTTGTTGGTCGTGATTAGTATCGTGGGGCGATCATCATCTTCGTGCGACCTGTGGCCGTAAGTCTCCCTTCTTTGTATTGTGCCTCGTGTGACACGAGCTATTTGTTTGATTATTTGTTAAGTGATGGAACCTTCATGTAGATTCTTGTTTTTGTGATGCGTTCGTGTGATTCTCATATTTCGTTTATATGAGGAGTGTTGTCATTATTTATGTCCTTTTGACTGTGATATTTGGTATTTGTTTTAGAGTAAAGACATGTCTTTGTCTTGATTTTGAGCGAGTTGATGAGTGTATTATGATTGTATGTAAGTGAATATTGTTACATGTGAGTTTTTAGGCATTCTAGCCTAATAGATTTTTGAAAACCTTGAGTATCTTAGAAAATAAATTTCGAGATGTATCTTTAAAATGAATTATTTTCTCACGGTACATTCAAAGTGCTTTCTAGTGCCGCAATTTATTTCAAACTATTCCAGTTGGGGACCAAAATATTTTGAGATATTTTCAATTATTTTTAGAAACGCAGTTGCTTAGACCCGAGGGTCGAATATTTCTGAAAGTTTCGATTTAAAGTAAAGTGTCCTCGTTTTATCAGATGCAAGATGGTTTTCAAAGTCTCGATAATGGTGTTTGTACAACTTTTTGAAAATGTGATACTAAAGATCAACTAGTGTTTCCACAATCATTATTCAAAAGGTGGTTTTCGTTTTTAAAACCTATCATACCTATTTGCGGACCGAAAATGTATGTATGATGTTCGAACTTTTGTTAGGGTGTTGACCCCGAGTTGTGGTTGAATTGGTGGGGTGAGCGTCGAGGCGTTGCCACGCAATTGTTATACTAGCCCTCTGTGAGAGGTGTGAACTGATATTTACTGTTTGTCGTCTCGTGATGATTTGCGTGTTGTCGCACGAGTGTGAGCTGTTGAAGCTTGGGTTGGTACGTTCGTGTATATGTGTGATTATTCCATGATGTTTTGTGATTATGTGTTGGTTATCGTTGTAACACCCCCAATCCACTCAGGGATATTACACGCCGTAGACCCCTTTCCACAAGGAGCTACCAGGCGGGAGACTACAAATCAAAACCCACATGCGGTCAACTTGACCAAAACATAATACCGTAGACCGATTAGGTCTCTCAAAACATAGCATAGCCGTACATCTAATGAAACTAAATTACAACTCGATCACATAGTACATAAAATGTCCATCCCCTCAAGGATGACAAGAACTCAAACTGACATATCACTGATAGACGACAGACTACAACTGTGACTAGTATCGCTGCATTGCATCATCCTCCGAGCCAATCCTGTGGTTGCTCACTCTCCAGTCAGAACACCTGGAATAAATAACAAAATCCCCAACGAGGGGTTAGCGATGGAATCGTTAGCAAGTAACCAAGCTATACAATTATACATCAAGAATACAACCGTTATGAAAATAACATTTCGACAAGGTAGTAACACGATCCCCGAGTCTAAAGTCTTTTGAAAATTTATTCCTTTAAAACAAACCATGGGGATTACTCCAGAAATCATTGTAAGAGATTATTTAGAGACTTCGGGGGTCTCAATGTAAAATCCTGAAATATGAATGTTTTTCCTTTTCAAAAGGTTTTCTTTCAAAATCATACAAATGATTTTATTCTCAACTCAAACCTCAAGACCAAAACCATATTCACCAATATAATCGGGATTCAAGATTCAAAACATAAACAATTCAGAGATATTAAATCAACGATCAAACGTCTCCGTGGCCCCGAAGGGTCCCACCCGGATTAGTCATCAAGAATAAACTCGAACACACCCATAAGTTATCTTGACATCTCACTCGCAAGTGACGATTCTCGGAGCCCTCTCCAGACCTACCCGATTAGATAACCTTATGGTCAAATCGTAACATCTGGCCGTACTCGCAAGCACGCGCCTCCGGAGGCCTCGACGGACCCTACCCGGATAACACCATTCATGCACGCCCATAAGTTATCATGACATCGCACTCGCAAGTGCCTATTCTAGTAGCCATCCCCATAACTACCCGAATTGATAACCTTATGGTCACAACATAACGTCTGGCCGTACTCGCAAGCACGCTCCTCCCGAGGCCTCGACGGGACCCTACCCGGACAACATCTCAATTCGCTAAGATACACAACAACAACAAAGGCACAATATTCACTACAACCGGAAAAACGTAACATATAAGTTAATGTAACATAACTTCCACAAAGGCACAACATCCACAGCAAACCATCATTCAGGAAAAAGGCCAACGAGCAAATAATACAAGTATTACGCGATTCCACAATTCTTATTTTAACTACTCATTTCTAGTATTTATTTTAACAAAATAACATGAAGAGGTAGTTATCATTATTCTTGAAACTAAAGTTTACGTTGGTAATTACCTTCATAAAATCACATCTTCATTTAAAGTAAGTTACGGTTAAATATACCGTCACTAACGAGTCCACGTTAAATTCACGACACATCACATTCTCAAAGTATAAAGAATATAGACGAGATACTCGCCTCAAGTCCAACGCACGCGGAGCAACTGGTAAGCTCGACTTAATGACCGCTCTAGAACACTCAGAAGAACACGATTCAACCGGAAGCTCGGACCCAGAAGACAACGAGCGGGAGGGTTCACTCGAGTTCTTCACAAGAATTCGACCCTAACAATATATAATCCATAAATCAACAATCATACGAGGAAGGATATTCGTAGAACGCCCGAAAACCCCTCTATGACATACTACCGGACACCTTCAAGGCGTCGACCAAGAACTCGACCAAAATAACGAATCGATATGATCCAACCATGGAATAACAAGGGAAATGATATAATACATCTAAATAATCGTCAATCCATCATAATCCTAAGTTAAATCGGATTAATCGGACGAAAACAACCAAAATACCCAAATTCCCCAAAACTAGATTTCTAGGAAATCGACTGGTCAGTAGATCGGAGGATGTTATAGGACGGATGATTGATGATATGAACCTCAAAACTTCATGTATTCATCGTCCAACAACATCTCTAGATGATTCACACACCTGACACAGCGTCACGGGAAGAAAAAGAATGAGAAATGGTCAAGAAAAAGCGGCCGGGCCTTTTATAAGTGATGCCGGCGGGTTACGTCGTAATCGGCCAAGGGTTACGTGCGTAACAGTCATCGCCCCAAAGCGCCGGCCCGCTATGTGCGTTACGGTCGGGGCCTTACGTGCGTAACGGCCGAGCACTAACGTCGTTACTCGGCGGTGGCTGGCGAAACACGCCCGGCCATGACTCGGCGGGACTAATTCCGGCGGCCGAGCGACCCGAAACCCGAACACGAGTACGAATCGAAGATACGATTACGAAGTACTCGCAAAGACGAATCCAAGCACTAAGAGAACACACGATTACGACCACCCGAAGGCTCGAATTCGACAACGGAAAGTAATTCCCAAACTTTGGGAAATTACGAAAATGGCCCAAAACGCGAAAATCACGATACGTGATCGAAACACCAAGCCAAAGCTCGCAACATGAATAATAACATTAAATGAACTTACGAGAAAGTCGAAACAACGATTTGGACGAGATTCGCAAGAATCGAACTCAAGTGCGGAAAAGTCGCCAAAAGTACGAACTCGACAAAAGCGATGCGAAACGAACTCGGATGACCAAACACGAAGAACAAAACATTGTCAAAATGTCAAAGCGATCATGGCGAGTTCGAAACTAGAAAAATGCCAAAAACGAAAAATTACCGAAAAAGAAAATCACGGGTATTACATTCTACCCCTCTAAAAAAAAGTTTCGTCCCGAAACTTAAACTAAAAAAAAAAGTGAAGTCACAAACAACAAAGCACGGCCGACAAAATCTCAACGGTCCCGACGAACCGATCTCGATCCCGATGCCGAAACACGATTCTGGGAAACTTCATGGAATAATTCACAATACTGAACTCTGTGGCCCTCGAGTCCACAATTATAACAAGTAATCCGTTGCGAAGGACAATTAGCTTGCACATGACCGACAACATTGCAGTTAAAGCACCTCCCAGTCTGACTAGGAGTCAAAGAAGACAACTTAGAACTCTTGGTTCCACCGAACGAAGAAATTGAAGGTTTCGCCGTACGACTACGCGAAACTCGATGAGAAGAATTTCCGTCTCTTGCACCGTCCGAAAAATCTCCAGACGTCCTCTGTCTCTTCGACTCATGCGAAGGCCCAGTAGATAACGATGCCATCTCGTACGCCATGGCTCGATTCTGATACTCTCTCAAAGTAGCACAAGTGAAACCCGACATATACTGTCGAATCTCTAGTCTCATCCGCATATCAAAATGATGGATCTTGTCCTCCTCGGTCCTCACCTGATTCTTCACAAAGGCGAGCTGTCGACTATAATCGACAATAGCCTGCGACACGGGTACATCCTACGGCTCGGCTAGGTAAAAATCTCGGATCCTCTGCTCTCGGATCGGCCTCGGGCAAAACTCCGCTTCCATCAACTTCTTGAACTCTTCCCAAGTAGCAGCATGATCTTGAAGCTCAATGGCCTCCCACCAGTTAGCGGCGTCATCAACGAGAAGGAACTGAGCGATAGGAATCCTCCGCTCCTCGGGACAACCAATCTCCTTGAAAATCTTCTCCAATTGGATAAGCCAGCCATCCCAGCCCAAAGTATCACCCGCTCCTGCAAAGCGAGGGGGACGCATACGAACCACTTCTCTAAGCCACCGAGTCGATCCAACATCCTCATTCGCAGTATGGTTACGCTGAACCACCTGAGCTAAATGTGTCATCTGGTCTACCACCTGTTGGAGCACAGTAGCAACACCAGTACTAATTCCATTACCGGTAGTACGATCCTGGTCGCGCGGAGGGTTACCACGACCTCGACCTCTCGGCATACTGAATGGGCAACCGATCAGAACAACAAAACAACCACCACATAATCAATATAGAGCAACCAACAATAACACAATAAAATACTCATTCCGAGTTGTAACACGAATACATGAACTATCACTGCAACGACAGAATCCAAATTCATAAATCATTCACTTAGCCATGTTAACATAACGTACGACCTTTACCAAGTTTATCACGGTCAAAACCACAAACATATCATCAGGGTCGAATATGGGTAATATTTTATAAACAAATTTTTTTTTTTTCAAGGTGCTTGTCCAAATGATAGCATTTTAAAATTCCTGAATTTGAAAAATTTGCTGAAGCGAATTTTAGAAAAGAAAAGTTTGATCAAAACTACGAATCTATTATCATCTCTGTATCGTTTTGAAAACCATGTACAAGACATTATGAATTACCACATCCGGATAACGTCAAAGAAACAACACAATTAAACCGAACTATGGAATCATCGTATGCGGCGTACACCCATAACTTGCTAACAAGAATTGTGACAATATATAATACGTCAATAATATCCACACAGTGAAGCAACTAAGTGCAATACGATATTGCGGTTAGGGTTCATGATCGTCACAGACGGACCATATGATTAGGTCGATAGAGATTGAGCAACGAAAATGATCACCTATAGAATTGTAATAAAGGTATCTTGTAAAAATTTTCCGACGGCAAAACAACATAACAAACATATAATGAAATTTTTCAAAATTCTTTTGGTCTCAGCGAAGGTGACGGTAATATTTTGCGGTGCAGAAATACATTAATATACATTTTTCCTCATACCGCTTTGATGGTGTCATTTGAAAATACAGATTAACTCTGTCAAAACTCGACCGATTTCAAAATTCATACGTTTCTTTGGTTTAATCGAACCATAAAAATATTTTCAAAATCAACTTTCTCAAAAATGTTCGACCCTTATGGCCCCTCAAAAATATATTCTCAAATCTACCCATGACGGAATAATTACGATAGTCCAAACAAACCGATCGAACTAAAAACCACACCTCAAACGACAAACAAAATCACAAATTCAACCAAACACATTTGGGCGCATCAAGTTAAAACATATATCCAGGACTATCATTTGAGCTTTTCACCGAATCAATCTCGGCACACTTTCGAAACCCATCAAGGTTCACAAATTTCACAACATACCACCCCACACGGCGGTTCAAAGTCAAAACATCAATACGTCCAGTCATATTCGTATACCGTGCGTCACGAGCATCGAATACAACTCCCTTACACAACACCGTGTAAATAAGGACACACATCACATTTAATTCACACACGTAAAATCATGAAATACAGGTACCTCACATAAAGGAGGAGACTTACGTCCACAGGCCGCACGGAGATAATGGCTGCAACACGATACTAATCACAACGAACCACAATTGATCACAACGGATCGCAATGATCTCGCTTGTTCACAACTGCTCACCCGGGTGACACGACAAGACACGACTCCGACAAGACATGACTCGACAAGACCCAACTAGACCCAACTGCCTAGGTTTTCGCAAACCTAAGCTCTGATACCATTTATGTAACACCCCCAATCCACTCAGGGATATTACACGCCGTAGACCCCTTTCCACAAGGAGCTACCAGGCGGGAGACTACAAATCAAAACCCACATGCGGTCAACTTGACCAAAACATAATACCGTAGACCGATTAGGTCTCTCAAAACATAGCATAGCCGTACATCTGATGAAACTAAATTACAACTCGATCACATAGTACATAAAATGTCCATCCCCTCAAGGATGACAAGAACTCAAACTGACATATCACTGATAGACGACAGACTACAAGCGTGACTAGTATCGGCATTGCATCATCCTCCGAGCCAATCCGTGGTTGCTCACTCTCGATCGAGAACACACGGAATAAATAACAAAATCCCCAACGAGGGTTAGCGATGGAATCGTTAGCAAGTAACCAAGCTATACAATTATACATCAAGAATACAACCGTTATGAAAATAACATTTCGACAAGGTAGTAACACGATCCCGAGTCTAAAGTCTTTTGAAAATTTATTCCTTTAAAACAAACCATGGGGATTACTCCAAAATCATTGTAAGAGATTATTTAGAGACTTGGGGTCTCGGTGTAAAATCTGAAATATGAATGTTTTTCCTTTTCAAAAGGTTTTCTTTCAAAATCATACAAATGATTTTATTCTCAACTCAAACCTCAAGACCAAAACCATATTCACCAATATAATCGGGATTCAAGATTCAAAACATAAACAATTCGGAGATATTAAATCAACAATAAACGTCTCCATGGCCCCGAAGGGTCCCACGGATTAGTCATCAAGAATAAACTCGAACACACCCATAAGTTATCTTGACATCGCACTCGCAAGTGACGATTCTCGGAGCCCTCTCCGGACCTACCCGATTAGATAACCTTATGGTCAAATCGTAACATCGGCCGTACTCGCAAGCACGCGCCTCCGGAGGCCTCGACGGACCCTACCGGATAACACCATTCAAGCACGCCCATAAGTTATCATGACATCGCACTCGCAAGTGCCGATTCTCGGAGCCCTCCCGGACCTACCCGAATTGATAACCTTATGGTCACAACATAACGTCCGGCCGTACTCGCAAGCACGCTCCTCCGAGGCCTCGACGGGACCCTACCCGACAACATCTCAATTCGCTAAGATACACAACAACAACAACAAAGGCACAATATTCACTACAACCTAAACACGTAACATATAAGTTAATGTAACATAACTTCCACAAAGGCACAACATCCACAAAGAAACCATCATTCAGGAAAAAGGCCAACGAGCAAATAATACAAGTATTACGCGATTCCACAATTCTTGATTAACTACTCATTTCTAGTATTTATTTTAACAAAATAACATGAAGAGGTAGTTATCATTATTCTTGAAACTAAAGTTTACGTTGGTAATTACCTTCATAAAATCACATCTTCATTTAAAGTAAGTTACGGTTAAATATACCGTCACTAACGAGTCCACGTTAAATTCACGACACATCACATTCTCAAAGTATAAAGAATATAGACGAGATACTCGCCTCAAGTCCAACGCACGCGGAGCAATGGGAAAGCTCGACTTAATGACCGCTACCGAACACTCCGAAGAACACGATTCAACCGGGAAGCTCGGACCCCGAAGAAGACAACGAACGGGAGGGTTCTGACTCGAGTTCTTCACAAGAATTCGACCCTAACAATATATAATCCATAAATCAACAATCATACGAGGAAGGATATTCGTAGAACGCCCGAAAACCCCTCTATGACATACTACCGGACACCTTCAAGGCGTCGACCAAGAACTTGACCAAAATAACGAATCGATACGATCCAACCATGGAATAACAAGGGAAATGATATAATACATCTAAATAATCATCAATTCATCATAATCCTAAGTTAAATCGGATTAATCGGACGAAAACAACCAAAATACCCAAATTCCCCAAGACTAGATTTCTAGGAAATCGACTGGTCGGTAGATCGGAGGATGTTATAGGACGGATGATTGATGATATGAACCTCAAAACTTCATGTATTCATCGTCCAACAACATCTCTAGATGATTCACACACCCACAGCCGCGTACGGGAAGAAAAAGAATGAGAAATGGCTGAATAAAAACGCTGCTAGGCCTTTTATAAGTATTGCCGTGGGTTACGTCATGTAGGCCAAGGGTTACGTGCGTATCGAAGTCATCGCCCCAAATCTGCGGCCGCTACGTGCGTTACGGCCAGGGCCTTACGTGCGTAACCGCCCTTACGTGCGTAATGGCGAGCACTAACGCACGTTACTCGGCGGTGCCTGGCGAGCACGCCGACCATGACTCGGCCGGGACCAATTCCGACGGCCCGAACGACCCCGAAACCCGAACCTGAGTACGAATCGAAGATACGATTACGAAGTACTCGCAAAGACGAATCCGAGCACTAAAAGAACATACGATTCCGACCACCCGAAGGCTCGAAATTCGACAACGGAAAGTAATTACCCCAAACTTTGGGAAATTACGAAAATGGCCCAAAACGCCCGAAAATCACGATACGTGATCGAAACACCAAGCCAAAGCTCGCAACATGAATAATAACATTAAATGAACTTACGAGAAAGTCGAAACAACAGTTTCGGACGAGATTCGCAAGAATCGAACTCAAGTGCGGAAAAGTCGCCAAAAAGTACAGAACTCGACAAAAGCGATGCGAAAGCGAACTCGGATGACCAAACACGAAGAACAAAACATTGTCAAAATGTCAAAATGGTCGCAAGCGAGTTCTGGAAACTAGAAAAATGCCAAAAACTAAAAATTACCGAAAAAGAAAATCACGGGTATTACAATCGTTCGGGCCGTTGAGATCGCTGAACGATACCTTCGTTGCTATGATTTTAGTATGCGTGTTGATTTATGATAGGAATCGTTGTATGTGGTATGTGTTATGATTTTTCTGTTGTGCTGAGTGATTACTTATTCAGTATGCCGAGGGGTCGAGGTCGTGGTCGTGGCAATCAGACGCGTGGTCGAGATCATGCTGCTGGTGATGATGTCGGTATCGGTGTCGCTACTATTTTACAGAAGGTAGCCACACAGATGACTTAGTTGACTCAGGCAATTCAGCGTGTTTCAGATGTGAAGCAGAACACTAGTGCAAATCAGTGGCTTCGAGAAGTGGTTCGTATGAATCCCCCTCGTTTCGCTGGTGCTGCAGATGCATTAGGCTGGGATGGTTGGCTTTTCCAGTTGGAAAAGATATTCGAGGTAGTTGATTGTACAGAAGAACGTAAGGTCCCGGTAGCTCAGTATCTTTTCGACAAGGATGCCGCTAGCTGGTGGGAGGCTGTCAAGCCTCAAGAACGTGTTGTCACATGGGCAGAATTGCAGAGATTCATGAGAGATGAGTTTTGTTCGGAGCCGATCAGAAATCAGAAGATTAATGAATTCTTTTCGGCGAAACCGCAGGATGTACCGCTGTCTCAAGCTATTATTGATTTTAGCAAACAGCTCGGCTATGTGCAGAATCTAGCAAGGACAGCGGAGGACAAGATTTGTCATTTTAGTAGGCGGATAAAGCCGGAAATTCGTCAGTACATGGCAGGTCTCACTTGTACTTCCTTGAGAGATTATCAGAATAGGGCGTTGGCCTATGAGCTATCCAGATTGCCGACCGAGATTATGTCTGCGTCGATGAAACAGAAAACCATTAGGGACTTTTCAGGAAATCAAAGGAGTGGGCCCCCTGAGTTGGGGACTTCGCTTCGTCCTCCTAAGGTGGTTCCTCGATCGCGTGATCAGGGGAGTAGTACCCATGCAGTGAGTTATGTGAATAGCTCGAAGATATGTTATAACTGTAGTCGAGCGGGCCATACTGCGAAGAATTGTCGTTCACCGTTAGTCAACTGTTTCGAGTCTGGCCAGGTGGGTCACCGAGCCGTACATTGCGAGACGGTAGCTGAGAGATTTGGGGATCGAGGTTGCGTCTCTGCTCCGAAAGGATACGGAGATGCCTAGTGTGGTTTTGAGGATTTCGGCGTAGTCCGAATTGTTTGTGATTGTCCTTGTGGATCGTTTGTGTGTTTATTTCTGTTTTCTTGATTGTGCGTGTTTCCTGGTAATAGGTGCTTAGTGTTTTGTGGTTGTCTGGGTAATTAACTTGATTGTTATCTGTTTGAAGACGCTTGTCACTTGTTGGTTTTATTATGTTTCTACCGGTGGCGTTGTGTTGGTCGCCGTGGAGCGCATTTTCACGCCGTATATTCCTTTGCGTTGCTTGTAACATTTCGTTGATGGACGAAAGTTACGAGTTTCTTGTGTATCTCGTTGAGTTTTCCTGGCGGGAGATTGCTTCTCCCTACTTGTTTTAAGTTTCGGGATGAAACTTCTTTTAAGGAGGGTAGTATGTAATATCCGCAAATTTGATTTCCGGTAATTTTATTTTTTGGCGAGAGTCCGTTTTGATGACTCGCTTGGGACCTTTCATCATTCTGAGAATGATTAATTCTGCACTTTTTGCCATCCGAGATCATTTCGGTGCCGTTTTGTTGAGTTCCGTGCTTCTTAGCGACTTTTCCGCACTCGAGTTTGATTCTTGTGAATCTCGTTCGAAACTGTTGTTTTGAGTTTCCCGTAAGTCCGTTTAACTTTGTTAGACGTGTTGTGAACTTCGGTTTGGTTATTCGATCACGTATCGAGATTGTCGGGCATTTTTGGCCATTTTGCAATTTCCCAAAGTTGTGGGTATCTGTCGTCATACCCATTTCTGAGATGTTCTGTTGCTGTCTCTCTGAGTCGTTAGCGCACGCTACGCTTTGCGGCTACCGCGCGCTAAGGTTCCCTAGTTAGCGTAAGCTAAGTGTTGTAGTTAGCGCGTGCTAACGGGTGGTGCAGAAACAGTCCAGATGCCACTGGACTGGGTTCAGACATTAATCAGCGCACGTTATTTAGTATCATAGCGCGCGCTAGAGTGCGTTGGTAGCGCACGCTAAGGGGAGGATAGCGCACGCTACCTGGCAGTCCAGGAGCTACTGGACTGGGTCTGAAGTTCTCGTTAGCGCACGCTAACACTTGGGGTTAGCGCACGCTAACAGTGTATTTTTGGTCAGGAGTTTTGTTCGGTGCCACGATAGCGGATGCTAACCTTAATGATTAGCGCACGCTAATTGTGTCCAGTATAAATACTGGACACCAGTCTAGAATCTGCATTTTTCTTCATTTCTTCTTCTTCCTCCGCGAGTTTGAGACGTGGCGACTAGGGTTCGCATCTGGGCTGATTTTCTTCCATCCAAAGGTGTTTTGGAGTATCCTAGGTGATTATAACATCATCTAATCCATTGTTCTTTGCCGGATCTAGGTATTTTTCTTGAATCCCTAGAGTTGACTTTTTGGAGTTTTGTTCTTGATTTCGTTTTCCATCCGGTTTTGATAAACCGATTGTTGTTTAATGATGTTGTTAAACATATCCTATGGATTGTATATCCATATTTTGGGTTGGAATTCCGTTTTCATGTTTTGACGGGTCGATTCGTGTTCTTGGACGTTCTGGGGGGAACCCTTAAACTTTGGTCGTTTGTCTTTGGATTCAGCGACTTTAGGTCGTGCTATGGAATTCATTTTCATTGTTGTTATTGTTGTTCGTAGTTTATTGTCGCGGGTTAGCGCTCGGTGGAGTCGACGGGTTCGTAATCGGTTCGTGCCAACCTACTTCGATCGGTTCTTCGTGTTTGTGGTTATTCGAGGCAAGTACCTTGTCCATACAATTCTTGTTTTATGGATATGATAATTAGTGATCGTCTCTTTGTGTTTATTTGATCGTTTGAATTTCACTTTCAAAGATTCGGTTAGCCTTGTTAAAGGCCCTCTTTCAAAACTTGTGTGTTTTGTGGACATTGTTTTCGTGGATGGTTACGTGAATTACTATGAATACACTTGGTGTTGTCGTTGTGCTTTGATAATATATATGTATATATTATCTCATATCGGTGTGTTGTGATTTGACCATTGCGTCGTGCATTGTGTTTGTTGCCATTGAGTGAATTACTTGGATATTATTGATGTGATATGTTATTTGTGTGAATGTGTGGATATGGTTGAAGGTCTACGGTGACACATGGCATGTGATCATGTGGTCAGGATGCGACAAGCGATTGATCAAACCGAGAGAGCCTAAGATAATCTACGGTGACACATGGCTTGTGATCATGTGGTCAGGATGCAACAAGTGATTGATCCGACCGTGAGATATGGTGTGTGATTTGTTTCGCTAGCCAGCTCGGGAGGGTCCTTAGAGGCCTCCAGTGGGATTTGTGGCTTCGTTCCGGTCCTAGGCGATGCGTGTGCGTGATTTGTTTTATGATTGTGGTCAGCTCGAGAGGGTCCTTAGAGGCCTCGAGTGGGATTTGTGGCTTCGTCTAGGTCCTAGGCGATGCTTGTATGTGATTATGTTGTGTTGATTTTATGTCCGTTGAGGACACTTAATGCGGGCTCTGGCCCTGTGAATTGTTGTTGGTTCTATTTGTGAAAATGAAACCTTTGGGCTGTGACCCCTTTCGATTTTGGAAAGAGAAGGATTCGAAAATCCTGAGTTGTTTCTATCAAAACTGCCGATGGCAATTTAAATCACTTTATAAATTATTTCCCTTGACTTGGGATCTTTCGATTTTGGAAAGCTTTACCTAAACGCTTGCCTCGAGAAGTATTTTCGTTATGTTTAAATCTTTGGGGATTCCTGGTTATTATTGTCCTTGGAACTTGTATTGTATGGCTCGTATTTTTGCACTTGTACTTGCACTAGCAAAATAGTGGAATTTTGCTAACCCGCGAGAAATCGTGGGGTGGATGTCTGTTTTGCATTCAGGTTTTGGATCATAACACAGGGTCGGCATGAAGGATGATGAAAGATGAACGATACTAATCACACGAGGACCCGTTGATGTCGTTTTGGTTTAGTTGTATTTTATTTTCCGCTGCAGTATTCTTTCCCCGTTGTACGGGAGTGTGTTGTACTCGACCCCTGCGTGGGCATGTGTTGTGATTGAGTTGTATGTATTTATTGAAATACCAAATCGGTCTAATGAGTCATTTTAGCCTTAAAAGGCATTGTCGATATGTTCGATGTTGTAACCAGCCTGGTAGATCCTTGAGGAAAGGTTCTACGACGTGTAATATCCCTGAGCGGATTGGGGGTGTTACATAAATGGTAATAGGTTGTGGAAACCTAAGCTGTCGGGTTTAGTGGTGCTTGTTGAGTTTTTGTCTCGTCAGATTTTGTCTGATTGAGTCGTGTCGCGACGCGTCGTCTGAGTTTGTTGGTCGTGATTAGTATCGTGGGGCGATCATCATCTTCGTGCGACCTGTGGCCGTAAGTCTCTCTTCTTTGTATTGTGCCTCATGTGACACGAGCTATTTGTTTGATTATTTGTTAAGTGATGGAACCTTCATGTAGATTCTTGGTTTCATGATGCGTTCGTGTGATTCTCATATTTCATTTATATGAGGAGTGTTGTCATTATTTATGTCCTTTTGACTGTGATATTTGACTGTTTGTTTTCCGGTAAAAGACATGTGCTGTCTTGATTTTGAACGAGTTGATGCGTGTATTATGATTGTATGTAAGTGAATATTGTTACATGTGAGTTTTTAGGCATTCTAGCCTAATAGATTTTCGAAAACCTTGAGTATCTTAGAAAATAAATTTCGAGACGTACCTTTAAAATGAATTATTTTCTCGCATTACTTTCAAAGTGCTTTCTAGTGCCGCAATATATTTCAAACTATTCTAGTTGGGGACCAAAATATTTTGAGATATTTTCAATTATTTTTAGAAACGCAGTTGCTTAGACCCAAGGGTCGAATATTTCTGAAAGTTTCAATTTAAAGTAAAATGTCCTCGTTTTATCAGATGCAAGATGGTTTTCAAAGTCTCGATAATGGTGTTTGTACAACTTTTTGAAAATGTGATACTCAAGATCAACTAGTGTTTCCACATTCATTTTTCAAAAGGTGGTTTTCATTTTTAAAATGTATCATTCCTGTTTGCGGACCGGAAATGTATGTATGATGTTCGAACTTTCGTTAGGGTGTTGAACCCGATTTGTTGTTGAATTGGTGGGGTGAGGGTCGAGGCGTTGTCACGCAATTGTTATAATAGCCCTCTGTGAGAGGTGTGAACTGATATTTACTGTTTGTCGCCTCGTGATGATTTGCGTGTTGTCGCACGAGTGTGAGTTGTTGAAGCTTGGGTTGGTACGTTCGTGTATATATGTGATTATTCCATGATGTTTTGTGATTATGTGCTGGTTATCGTTCGGGCCGTTGAGATCGCTGAACGATATCGTCGTTGCTAGGATTTTAGTATGCATGTTGCTTTACGATGGAAATTGTTGTATGTGGTATGTGTTATGATTTTTTTGTTGTGCTGAGTGATTACTTATTCAGTATCCGAGGGGCCGAGGTCGTGGTCGTGGCAATCAGATGCGTGGTCGAGATCATGCTGCCGGTGATGATGTCGGTATCGGTGTCGCTACTATTTTACAGCAGGTAGCCACACAGATGACTCAGTTGACTCAGGCAGTTCAGCGTGTTTCAGATGTGACCCAGAACACTGGTGCAAATCAGTGGCTTCGAGAAGTGGTTCGTATGAACCCCCCTCGCTTCGCTGGTGCTGCAGATGCATTAGGCTGGGATGGTTGGCTTTTCCAGTTGGAAAAGATATTCGAGGTAGTTGATTGTCCAGAAGAACGTAAGGTCCCGGTAGCTCAGTATCTTTTCGACAAGGATGCCGCTAGCTGGTGGGAGGCTGTTAAGCCTCAAGAACGTGTTGTCACATGGGCAGAATTCCAGAGATTCATGAGAGATGAGTTTTGTCCGGAGCCAATAAAAAATCAGAAGATTAATGAATTCTTTTCGGCGAAACCGCAGGATGTACCGTTGTCTCAAGCTATTATGGATTTTAGCAAACAGCTCGGCTATGTGCAGAATCAAGTAAGGACAGGGGAGGACAAGATTTGTCATTTTAGTAGGCGGATGAAGCCGGAGATTCGTCAGTACATGGCAGGTCTCGCTTGTACTTCCTTGAGAGATTATCAAAATAGGGCGTTGGCCTATGAGCTATCCAGATTGCCGACCGAGATTATGTCCGCGTCGAAGAAACAGAAAGCCATTGGGGACTTTTCAGGAAATCAGGGGAGTGGGCCCCCTGAGTTGGGGACTTCGTTTCGTCCTCCTAAGGTGGTTCCTCGATCGCGTGATCAAGGGAGTAGTACCCCTGCAGTGAGTTATGTGAATAGCTCGAAGATATGTTATAACTGTAGTTGAGCGGGCCATACTGCGAAGAATTGTCATTCACTGTTATTCAACTGTTTAGAGTGTGGCCAAGTGGGTCACCGAGCCGTACATTGCGAGACGGTAGCTGAGAGATTTGGGGATCGAGGTTGCGTCTCTGCTCCGAAAGGACACGGAGATGCTTAGTGTGGTTTTGAGGATTTCGGCGTAGTCCCAATTGTTTGTGATTGTCCTTGTGGATCGTTTGTGTGTATATTTCTGTTTTCTTGATTGTGCGTGTTTCCTGGTAATAGGTGCTTAGTGTTTTGTGGTTGTCCGGATAATTGACTTGATTGTATTATCTGTTTGATGACGCTTGTCAATTGTTGGTTTTATTATGTTTCTACCGGTGGCGTTGTGTTGGTCATCGTGGAGCGCGTTTTCACGCCGTATATTCCTTTGCGTTGCTTGTAACGTTTCGCTGATGGGCGAAAGTTACGCATTTCTTGTGTATCTCTTTGAGTTTTCCTGACGGGAGATTGCTTCTCCCTACTTGTTTTAAGTTTCAGGACGAAACTTCTTTTAAGGAGGGTAATATGTAATATCCGCAAATTTGATATCCAGTAATTTTCTTTTTTTGGTGAGAGCCTGTTTTGACGACTCCCTTGGGACCATTTCGTCATTATGAGAACGATTAATTTTGCACTTTTTGCCATCCGAGATCGTTTTGGTGCCGTTTTGTTGAGTTCCGTGCTTCTTAGCGACTTTTCCGCACTCGAGCTCGATTCTTGCGAATCTCTTTCGAAACTGTTGTTTTGAGTTTCCCGTAAGTCCATTTAACTTTGTTAGACGTGTTGTGAACTTCGGTTTGGTTATTCGATCACGTATCGAGATTGTCGGGCATTTTGGGCCATTTTATAATTTCCCAAAGTTGTGGGTATCTGTCCTCATACCCATTTCTGAGATGTTCTGTTGCTGTCTCTCTGAGTCGTTAGCGCACGCTACGCTTTGTGGCTAGCGCGCGCTAAGGTTCCGTAGTTAGCGTACGCTAAGTGTTGTAGTTAGCGCGCGCTAACGGGTGGTGCAGAAACAATCCAGAGGCCACTAGACTGGGTTCAGACGTTGATCACCGCACGCTATTTAGTATCATAGCGCACGCTAAGGGGAGGATAGCGCACGCTACCTGGCAGTTCAGGGAAGTCCAGGAGCTACTGGACTGGGTCTGAAGTTCTCGTTAGCGCACGCTAACACTTGGGGTTAGCGCACGCTAATAGTGTATTTTTGGTCAGGAGTTTTGTTCGGTGCCGCGATAGCGCACGCTAACCTTAATGATTAGTGCACGCTAATTGTGTCGAGTATAAATACTGGACACCAGTCTAGAATCTGCATTTTTCTTCATTTCTTCTTCTCCCTCCGCGAGTTTGAGACGTGGCGACTAGGGTTCGCATCTGGGCTGATTTTCTTCCATCCAAAGGTGTTTTGGAGTATCCTAGGTGATTATAACATCATCTAATCCATTGTTCTTTGCCGGATCTGGTTATTTTTCTTGAATCCCTAGAGTTGACTTTTTGGAGTTTTGTTCTTGATTTCGTTTTCCATCCAGTTTTGATAAATTGATTATTGTTTAATGATGTTGTTAAACATATCCTATAGATTGTATTTCCATATTTCGGGTTGGAATTCCGTTTTCATGTTTTGACGGGTCGATTCGTGTTCTTGGCCATTTTGGGAGAAACCCTTGAACTTTGGTCGTTTGTCTTTGGATTCAGTGACTTTAGGTCGTGCTATGGAATTCATTTTCATTGTTGTTATTGTTGTTCGTAGTTTATTGTCGCGGGTTAGCGCTCGGTGGAGTCGGCGGGTTCGTAATTGGTTCGTGTCAACCTACTTCGATCGGTTCTTCGCGTTTGTGGTTATTCGAGGCAAGTACCATGTCCATACAATTCTTGTTTTATGGATATGATAATTAGTGATCGTCTCCTTGTGTTTATTTGATCGTTTGAATTTCACTTTCAAAGATTCGGTTAGCCTTGTTAAAGGCCCTCTTTCAAAACGCGTGTGTTTTGTGGACATTGTGTTCTTGGATGGTTATGTGAATTACTATGAATACACTTGGTGTTGTCGTTGTGCTTTGATAATATATATGTATATATTATCTCATATCGGTGCCATTGAGTGAATTACTTGGATATTATTGATGTGATATGTTATTTGTGTGAATGTGTGGATATGATTGAAGGTCTACGGTGACACATGGCATGTGATCATGTGGTCAGGATGCAACAAGCGATTGATCCAACCGTGAGAGCCTAAGATAATCTACGGTGACACATGGCTTGTGATCATGTGGTCAGGATGCAACAAGTGATTGATCCAACCGTGTGATATGGTGTGTGATTTGTTTCGCTAGCCAGCTCGGGAGGGTCCTTAGAGGCCTCGAGTGGGATTTGTGGCTTCGTTCCGGTCCTAGGCGATGCGTGTGCATGATTTGTTTTATGATTGTGGCCAGCTCGGGAGGGTCCTTAGAGGCCTCGAGTGGGATTTGTTGCTTTGTCCCGGTCCTAGGCGATGCTTGTATGTGATTATGTTGTGTTAATTTTATATCCGTTGAGGACACTTAATACGGGCTCTGGCCCTGTGAATTGTTGTTGGTTCTATTTGTGAAAATGAAACCTTTGGGCTGTGACCCTTTTCGACTTTGGAAAGAGAAGGATTCGAAAATCCTGAGTTGTTTCTATCAAAACTCCCGATGGCATTTTAAATCACTTTATAAATTATTTCCCTTGACTTGGGATCTTTCGATTTTGGAAAGATGTACCTAAACGCTTGCCTCGAGAAGTATTTTCGTAATGTTTAAATCTTTGGGGATTCCTGGTTATTATTGTCCTTGGAACTTGTATTGTATGGCTCGTATTTTTGCACTTGTACTTGCACTAGCAAAATAGTGGAATTTTGCTAACCCCCGAGAAATCGGGGGTGGATGTCTGTTTTGCATTCAGGTTTTGGAGCATAACACAGGGTCGGCATGAAGGATGATGAAAGATGAACGATACTAATCACACGAGGACCTGTTGGTGTCATTTTGGTTTAGTTGTATTTTATTTTCCGCTGCAGTATTCTTTCCCCGTTGTACGGGAGTGTGTTGTACTCGACCCCTGCGTGGGCATGTGTTGTGATTGAGTTGTATGTATTTATTGAAAGACCAAATCGGTCTACTGAGTCATTTTAGCCTTAAAGGCATTGTCGAGATGTTCGATGTTGTTACCAGCCTGGTAGATCCTTGAGGAAAGGTTCTACGGCGTGTAATATCCCTGAGCAGATTGGGGGTGTTACACTCAATTGGTAGCTAATAATAATAATATATAATCTGAATAATAATATATATATTATTTGTATAGATGACTATTGATGTAGTGGAGGATATTGCAATTTGTTATTTAGAAAAAGGTTGTTTTTGAAATATATGGAAAATGTTTGTTGGTGAATTTTGGGATAAACTCGGCATTTTCTTATCGGAATCGACCCACTGAATAAGGACAGCTTCTCACTTACCGCCAGACCTGCCGAAAGGTCCTAGGTGGGACCTCCCAAGACGGCGACGTGAGGCGCGTGTTGTCTTCTCATTAGTTCGCACTCCTGGATGCCAGTAGCAGTTGCGGACTTTAAGGAAACCGACCCACATGCTGAGACGATCGCCCACTTAATTTAATGCAAGAAAGGCGATCACCCGATTGGGATTAAGATTCCCCAACATCCGCCTCTTCTATAAATAGGAGACTTCCAGCATTTGGGAAGGGACGGCGAAAACATAGTGAAAACAATCGAATCCTACAGTTAAAAGTACAAAGAGCACTTCATCTTTGTGACAAGAACTCACAAATCATTAACTCTGGTTCTTCCGGCAATCATCAGCACTCGATAGCTAGATAACTAGGGTCATTACACTCATTGTAATCGTACTCTAACATTAATAGTTGTACTCTAAAGTATTATTATTATTATTAATATCTCGCGAGAGCATTCAAGCCCGGGACTAACAACCCCGACAAATCTTGTGTTATTTTCATTCCATCGGATGTGCTCTCGCATTTTGTTTGTTACTCACATGTAGCCATATCCAGCAAATCATTCCGAATAATATTTTGGGTAACAACAGTACGTAAGCATCATAACGTACGTAAAGCCTCTAAGGCTTACGTACGTAATGAATCTGCAGAACTCACTGCCCAAAAACACGAAGGTTGTTACGTACGTTAGGAATTTGTCCTTAACATACGTAAAAGTCTTAATGTACGTAAAGGCCTGGACTTAACGTACGTAAGACACTCAGTACAGCTGCTAAGAGCAGTTCGTCAAGAGAGAGTGCGACAGAATCATGAGATGATGAATACACGAAACTAAAACAAGCTTGCGAAAGGTTCGAGATGATGAATTTAGTTCTAGGAGGAAAATACGATCCCGACTACCCGAAGGTTCGGAATATGACCATGAAAGTTAATTCCCTAAACTTTTAGGAAATTACAAAATGACCCAAAATGACTAAAAAACACGATACAGAGATGGGCAACTGTGCCGAAACTCATAATATGTCTAATCAATATTAAACGAACTCACACAAAACCCGAAACGACAGTTTCGCACCACCATCACACAAAACGAGTCAACAAGCGGAAAATACCATGACTAAACAAAAAATCGAGTACAACAATCTCGAAACATACTCGGATGCCAAAATACGCAGAATTAAATATTCTCA
The DNA here is from genome assembly GCA_033398695.1 of Orobanche coerulescens. NCBI lineage: Eukaryota > Viridiplantae > Streptophyta > Magnoliopsida > Lamiales > Orobanchaceae > Orobanche > Orobanche coerulescens. Next base: position 490,043 of record JAWKAU010000025.1, read on the forward strand.
AAATATTGAAATGGTTACAAGCGAGTTGCTAACAATGGAAAATACACCAAGATAGAAACTACCAAAAATAGTAAAGGTACAAATATTACATCTGTGTGGATCTACAGAAGATTGAGGCAGTACTGGATTGGACACCGCCTAAGAATGTGAAGGGGGTCAGTAGTTTCTTGGGTTTGGCTGGCTACTATCGTAGGTTCGTCGAGGGGTTTTCGAAACTGGCTCGGCCACTTACACAGTTGCTTCAGAAATCTGAGAAGTTCGTCTAGAATGATGAAAGGCAGTCGAGTTTTGAGGAGCTGAAGAGGCGTTTGACTTCATCCCTGATTTTAGCATTACCGTGTGGCAATGAGGGTTTTGCTATTTATAGCGATGCGTCAGGTTAGGATCTTGGGTGTGTGTTGATGCATCATGACAAGACGATTGCATATGCATCGAGATAGTTGAGGCCGTATGAGCTCAACTACCCTATTCACGACTTGAAGTTAGCGGCAGTTGTTTTTGTGCTCAAGATTTGGCGTCATTATCTCTTTGACTCCGCATGTTAGATTTTTACCGATTATAAAAGTTTGAAGTACATATTTACTCAGCGAGAGTTGAATATGAGGCAGAGGAGGTGGTTGGAGTTTATTAAGGATTATGACCTCAAAATTCTTTATCATCCGGGAAAGGCGAACGTCGTGGCAGACGCCTTGAGTCGGAAACTGGTTACGTTACGGATGCTTGAGATACTTACGTCTCAATCTGAGCTTCGGCGTGATTTTATAAAGTTCGGTGTTGAGATTTTGTTGCTAGATGTTGTCGGGCAACTTTGTGCTTTGAAAATTTCGTCATTGCTGGTCGATGAAATTAAACTGGAGCAGTTGGAGGCCCCGATGATGGCTCAAATCCGAGAGAATGTTCTTAAGGGGAAGTCTCCTGGATTTGTGATTCACGAGGATGGTGTGTTGAGGTTCCAGAGTCGGTTTTGTGTACCGAACGACTTGGAATTGAGGCAGAGTATTTTGCGTGAGGCCTATGCTACGCCTTACTCGGTTCATCCTGGATCGAGTAAGATGTACAAGGACCCAAGGAGGAGCTTTTGGTGGAATGATATGAAGGAGGAGGTCGCACAATTTGTAGCGAGATGTTTGACTTGTCAGCAGGTCAAAATCGAGCATCAACGACTAGTTGGGTTGTTGCAGTCGCTTCCCGTTCCGAAATGGAAATGAGAAGATATTTCGATGGACTTTGTCAAGAGCTTGCCGAGGTCGAAGTCTGGTATGAATATGGTTGGGGTGATTGTGGATCGTCTGACCAAGTTGGTACACTTTCTGGGCGTCAAGGTTACTTGGGGTCCGGAAAAGTTAGCTCGTGTATTTATTGTGCAGATTGTGAGGCTTCACGGTACTCCGAAGTCTATTGTTTCGGATTGTGATGGCCATTTTGTATCACATTTTTGGCAGGCGGTACATAAGGCATTGGGTACCCATTTGCGTCTGAGTACTTCTTTTCATCCTCAGACGAATGGGCAGTCGGAGGGCACTATCCATATATTTGAGGATATGTTGCGTGCTTGTGCTCTCGATTGGAGCAGTGATTGGGAGGAGCATTTGCCATTGATCGAGTTCACGTACAATAATAGTTGGCACGCGTCGATCAAGATGGCACTGTATGAGGCGCTTTATGGGCGGCGATGTCGATCGCCGATTTTTTGAAACGAGGCGTCCGATTTGGTCGGGATCGAACCGGATATCGCTTTGGAGACGAGGAGGAAGGTGGAATTGATTCGGGAGAGGATGTTGACAATTCAGAGTCGATAGAAATCATATGTTGATGTTCATCATCAACCTTTGGAATTCGAGGTGGGAGACCACGTTTTTCTAAAGGTGTCGCCGATGAGGGGAGTTTTCCGCTTCGGGAAGAAAGGAAAGTTGAGTCCGAGATTTATTGCGCCCTTTGAGATTCTAGAGAGGGTCGACAAGTTAGCGTATCGTTTGGCGTTGCCTCCGGCTTTATGTCATGTCCATAACGTTTTCCATGTTTTCCAGCTGAGGAAATATGTTCCGGATCCTAGTCATGTCATCGACTATGGTGAGATCGATATCGCTGAGGATATTACTTTCGAGGAGCGTCCCTTGAAGATTTTGGAGCACCATGAGAAGCGATTAAGGCATAAGACCATTCCATTGGTCAAGGTGCAGTGGTCGAGACATGGTGTTGAGGAGGCAACTTGGGAAACCGAGGAGACATGCGTGCTAGGTATCCTGAGTTGTTTGTTTCTTAAGTTTCGAGACGAAACTTGTTTTTAGAGGGGGAGAATGTAATATCTGCATTTTTCCTTTTTCGGTATTTTTCATTTTGGTGTATTTTTAATTTTTAGTGACTCGCTTGTAACCGTATTGATATTTTGAGAATATTCAATACTGGACTTTTTGTCATCCGAGCTTTTTTTGGACTTGTTGTACTCAATTCCGCGTTTATTGTCATTTCCATCTCTATTTTGTTCGATTCTCGTATCGTTGTTCGGAACTGCCGTTTCGGGGTTGCCATAAATCCATCTTATGTTATTATGCATGTTATGAGCTCTTGGTTGGTGTTTCGATCGTGTATTGTGTATTTCGAATGTTTTGGGTTGTTTTGTAATTTCTCAAAGTTATGGGGTAATTACTATCGTTGCCATTTTCCGAACCTTTAGGTAGTCGGAATCGTGTTTTCTTTTAGTGCTTTAGTTCTGACTCGAACTCGTCGTACGTGTGTCTTCTTCAGTCCGTTGTTTGGTGTCGGGTGCGCGTTGTTTTCATCCAGGGGAAGAATTCACCATTTTCCAACTTTGAGTGTTGTCTGTTCTACTGTCTGCGCTCGTTAGCACACACTAATTCCGTTGTGTAGTGCACGCTAAATTTGTTGAGTACCGTGCGCTAACTTCGCCAGTAGCGCGCGCTAATGATTCGAGCACAGCAGTGGCAGTAGGCGGTTTCTGCTCTTTGAACGAGCAGTTTAGCGCACGCTAAGTCTGTAGATTAACACACGCTATGGTTGAGACTTAGCGCACGTTAGATGCAGCGCGCACTAATTCGGTATTCCAGTTGAGGCAGAATGTTTTTGGGCTCTGGAGATGAACAGGTAACGCACGCTATAGGTCGATAGCGCACGCTAACGGTGGGGCTTATAGCGCACACTAATTATTGGGTAGCGCACGCTAACAGGTCAGAACTGAAGGTTCTGAACCAGAGTTGGTTAGCACATGCTAAACCGTTTGGTTATATATACCCGAGAGTTGACCTCAGATTGTAATATTTCTCACTTCTGTAATACCCGAAATCTTTGTTCTAGTTTCGTTGAGTTTTCTGGGGATTATCGGATTGGCGTTGTCCATGTCTTTGGAATGTTGTGCCATGTATGGTCGTGTCATGAGTTGACACGTGTTTGATTTCCGTTCCAGATCATTTCATGAGTTTTTGATTAATTTCAGTGTAGCGCACGCTACTGCTTGTGGTGTAGCGCGCGCTACTGTGCTATTGTTAGCGCACGCCACCGGGCATGTAGCGCACGCTAACTGGCAGTCCAGAGACAGTCCAGGAGCTACTGGACTAGGGCTGGAGTCTAGTTAGCGCACGCTAAGGTTGGTAGCTAGGGTACGCTATCGACTGCTTAGCGCATGCTAATTCTTCTTTCTAGCGCACGTTACCTGTTAGGTGCAGACCAATCCAGGAGCCACTGGACTGCATTCGTGACTCGTTAGCGCACGATACGCATATTAGCTAGCGCATGCTAACTATGTTTTAAGCGGTATGTTCTGAGGCGTTGACCCCGTTAGCGCACGCTAATGCAGGCTATTTAGCGCACGGTAATAAACAGTCCAGTATAAATACTGGACAACAGCCTTCACTTCGTCATTTCTCACCCTTCTTCACCTTTTTCTGCCGGGAGTGAGTTCTAAGGGAGATTTTGAGCGATCTTCTTCATCAAGCTTAATCTCGGAGTGGATTTGTAGATGTTTAACAACATCTAATCAGCTCTTTTGCTCAAATCAAGGTATTCTCTTCTTAAAACCCCAGTTCTTGAATTTTGGGGGTTTCTCCTTGGTTCTTCGATTTAATCCGAGGATGATGAATCGATTATGAAATTCTTGTTGTCTTGGCCATGATCTTCGGATTTTTGAACTCCTTCATGATTTTATATCACTCGGAACATAGTTCTTGATTTCTTTGAGACACACTTAGATCCTTGTTATTTTTAGGATCGATTCAGATTCCGTTTAGTGTTATTGACTCGTTTTGGTGTTATTTTCGTAGTCCTCGCGGAGTTGTTGAGTTCTTGGTCGTTTTTGGAAGCTAAAGGGCTGCTCAACCTCATCCGTTCGTTGTCCGATTGCTCGTGATTTCTCGGCAAGTATCTTGCCCATACACTTCATGTTTCATAAGCGTGATAGTTGGCAATGGATTATATGTGGAATTTGAATGCTTCAATGAACTTTAAAAGAATCGGCATACTCTAGATAAAAACTTTCACAAAGATCTACTTGTGTGTTTGTGAACGAATGTGTTGTTCCAAGAATGTGTATTAGTTTCGGGCATTGGAATGCCTTATTTGCATATGGTACCGTTGTGTGTGATTACATATTTAGTGGACTTAAAGATCATGACTTTTCGGCAACAGATGTGTGTGTCTATCGATGCTAATGTGTTGTTGTGGAATATTGGTTGTGTGTATATGTCGGATAAGTGGCTGTTTCTAACAAGTACGTTGATTTACGTTTGATGTACTTCGGGAGGATGTGTTTTTGAGGATTGTGATTTGTGCCATGTGGTTTTTAAGATTGTGTGTGAGCCGAGTAAAACCAGCGAGGGTCCCTTGGGATTTGTTTAGACTTCGAGTTCGGAAGATCACTCGGTTAGGTTGTACACTGGGGAGGGCCTGACGAGGACTCTCGTGGGTATGTATTCCGTATGGGTATAGTGCCAGTACAGCTCGGGATGTTGTTTTGTAATGATAGTTATGGCACGTTGTTGTTTCGATAATTGTGATATGTTCGGAATATCATTACGCCTTCATTCTCGGTGTGAGATATGTCATACGTAAGGTCTTGGTACTTGGCTGGAATGGCATCAATATAAGTGTCGTATGTGACTCATTTCTTGATTGTGAGGTTTTTGGCATAAGGACGCGGGCCCTGTGATTGTTTCCGTGCATTGTGGTTTGGTTGTGTATCGAGTTTGACCTTTGGGTTATTCACTCGAGTATGTGATGTTGATGTTTGGGTCGTAGACCCGTGTTTTGTGACTGGATTTGCATTTTTTGAAAAGCAATACTTGAGGCCGTGTCCCTATGTGGGTTTTGATAAATTAAGGATTCATTAGTTCAAAATGTCTTCCCAAAAACTCCTGAGAATTTTAAAATGCTTTTCAAAGCGTCTACATGTCTCATTCCAACTTTTTACGATTTGAATTATTTTATCTAACGTAATATCTCGGGAAGTATTTCATTGGGTTAAATTTTGGAATTAATTAAATTTTTATACTCGTAGAATATGTTGTGTATGGCTTGTATTTGTATTTTATACTTGCACTAGCAAAACAGCGGAGTTTTGCTAACCCCCGAGTAATCGGGGGTGGATGTCTGTATTGCGTCCAGGTACTTGCAGGTAGATGGGGAGCAAATCACAGGATCGATATGAAGGATGATGGAAGACGACGATATTAATCGCATGTAAACCAGTCGTTGAGTATTTTGGTAGAGTCTCAGTGTTTGGCTCTCCGTTGTGTAGTCTTCCCGTTTTATGGGAACATTGATGTATTCCAACCCCTGCGTGGGTATGAGTTATGAGTTCCAGTTATGTATGTTTATTGTGTTGTGTTGTGGTAAAAGACCAAATCGGTCTAACAGATCGTTATTTAGCCATGTCGGCATGTATTGCATTGTTGTGATTTTCTGTATTTAGCCTGGTAGATCCTCACGGAGAGGTTCTACGACGCTGTAATATTCCCGAGTGGTTTGGGGGTGTTATAAAATATGGTATCGGATCTTAGGTTGCGGAAACCTAGGCAGTCGGGTCCAGTTGTGTGTTGTCGAGTCTTGTCTTGTCGGACTTTATCTGACTGAGTCGTGTCGCGGCGCGTCGTGTGAGATGTCGGTCGTGATTAGAATCAAGGTGCAACCATCATCTTCGTGCGATCTGTGGATGTAAGTCTCCCCATTATATATTGTGTTTCGTGTTACACGAGCTTGTGTGATATTTGTGTTATGCTGAGGAGTTAAATGTGAATCGTGAATAAGTACTCCATGTTTGTTTGATTTTTGTAATGTGCCGGTGTATATGTATATATATATATAGTATATATATATATATATATCCTTGTATAAATCGTTTTTACAAGAGTAATTTTTTGGGTGTGGTTACTAAGAAGGTTTATCAACTCGATACTTTAAAGTTTTGAATATTTTGAGAAGTCACGTAAAATTTTATTTTAAACATCCTTCAAGAAAGGAAAAGTTTGATTTTCGTGTGACGACCTCGAGGCCGAAAATTTTGAGAATTCAAACTACTTATATTTTATATCCATTTTTGTATTGTTTTAAAACTCAAATTGTAATATCCGGATAAATTGTTGGGTATTTTCGTCCATATTTAAACCCTATATTACCTGAATTGGTGTTATCAATAATCGAAGTATGATCGTTTCCGTATTCGCATCCTCATACATGATAATATAAACTTTTAATCCTTCACATGCAACTACGTCGTAACGCACGCTAACAGGTAAGCGTAACGTACGTTACGAACTGGAGATAGTGTACGCTACGAGCTAGACATAGCGTACGTAAGGAGGTCAATAATTGAACAGGCTGGCTAGCACATGGACGGCTGGTGGTGGGGCTCGGAAAGATTCCCGCGGATGAACCTGGACAGTTTTGGGGTCAACGGGTGTTAACGTACGCTAAGGTTTGTAACTAGCGTATGCTAATGTGTGTAGCTTACGTACGTAATACGTAGGGTGTAACGTACGTAAAGCTAATACAGAGCGAGATAGTAAGCTATTAGTGAACGATAGCGTACGCTAAGATCGAATGGTAGCGTGCGCTAAGTCCATTACGTACGTAAATGGCTAAGGCTAACATACGTAAAGCTCAAGATATTATATATATGGACAACACCCCATTTCATTTCACTTCGTCCCTTTCACTTGTACTTCGTTTTCCTTCATTTCTAGAGGGTCTTCAGCCCTCTAAAACACCTATAGATCACATAAACTCGATCATCTAAGTTACGAAACATCTTGGATTGACATTCAAGCAATTGGAGTTGGATGCTACCTCTTGTCTCTGCGTTTCTTTCATATTAAGGTATGTTAATGCTACCTCAACCTTGAATTCATGTTCTTAAGGATGTTATGAATATACGACCGGGATTATTAAGCTCCATAGATGATTTTTATTCGAACACCATGTTTTTAGAAGTTGGAATGTTCATGCTTTAGTTACCCGAGTTAAGAACATTATAGTTCGATTCTTGTTATGATGATCAAGTAAGGTAAGTTTTCTGAGATTAATAAACCGTATTGTATGGTGTTTCCATAATGATCATAGACTTAATGTTGATAACAACCTCAGATTTTCCGAACTACCTTTGAGGATCTATAATCGAGTTTTGGAGTAAGTCTTATGATGGGAGGATTAACCGGGAATTCGTAGACATTTACACCATAGGATCATTCTGATTCACATGAGTATTATATGTGTGAATATAACGTACGTTAAGCTCTATGCATTACGTACGTTATACCTCGAGCAAGGCGATCGTCAATCGAGAAGAATCGTCAATGCATGCTTAGCGTGCGCTAATCCTTGTAGCTTACGTGCGCTAACGTGCAGACGTAACGTACGTTACGTATGTGTGTAACGTACGTTACGAAGAGAACAGTTAGGGTTCGGCCATCTTTTTATGCTTTTCCTCGTGTGATTGATTGTTTATTTAATGATAGGATATTAAGGATGAACTTCCTACGATAATCCAGTGTTGAGCCTTTCCGATCATCGTTTCCTTTGGAGTTCCGGATTGTTCCAATCAACTGTATTTCTGGAGTATTCGCAAGAGATTACCAAGGCAAGTACCTTGATATACGAATTATAATTACGTGAAATCATTGTTGCTGAAGTGTATGAATCATGTTTTGAATATCTATATTTATATATATATATATATATAGATATGTGCGGATATATGTATAGATATATGTATATGTATATAAATATACATATGGAGATGAATGTTGAGTGATTCATACCAATATTAGTTGACGTACTCAACTTAGACTAAAGTACGAATAGTATTTATAGAGGTAATATGGTAATGTTTGTATTTTCGGTTGAATTACGATATAAGGATATTTATGTAGTATTGATTGGTAGTGTTGAAGGCTTAATGTGTTAAGTCTTGATGAATAACGTGTGAGTTATTGTTTATTTTGCGTAGTTACGTACTAGCGAGTAAATTATGTGAATTGATGAAATGATTTGATAATTGTTGCAACGTTTGACTGTGTGCTTGGTATTTGTAATAACGTGAATACTTGTTATGAGAGACGTCATATCCGAGTGCCTCTGAGGGCGGGGCGTGCACTCCGGCCTGGTGTACGCTGCAATGAGCGGCTCCATATGATTGGCGAACACCGGTTTTACTTAATGCGCGAGCAAGGGGCGGCTCCTATGGGAGTGAACGCCGGCGCGGTGACATGTGCAATGGGCGGCCAATATAGTGGAGTGAACGCCGGTACACAGGTGTGCAAGGGGCGCTGGCGAGCTTATTGGTAACGGATATTTGAGTGATGGCTAAGACCCGTTACAAATGATTTTCAAATTTAAATCTTTGCAACTTGCTTTAAATGTTGGTCTTGATGTAGACCGCGATTCGTGTTTTCTGGAGTTCGTTCCAACTTGTTTTAAATGTTGGTATCAGGGTTAATTAACCAAGGATATTTGACGAGATCTCCGAGGGTTAATTAATCAGGGGTCTTGAGCAGGTTTTGTTAATTGAGAGGTTGTGCCTTTGATTGTACTGTGTTGATTATTCTATGTATTGGGTCGAGGACCCCGTGAGATGTTGAGATTTGATCTCGTGATGATATTATTTGGATTGGGCCGAGAACCCCGTGAGATGTTGTAACGATTCGCTTGTGATAGTGCTTTATCATTTGGGTCGAGGACCCCGAATAACGTTGTAATGGTTTTCTTGCAAATTGTTTTCCACATGTTGGGTCAAGGACCCGAGAGCCTTTGAAGTATTTTCTAAAGTATTTCCATTTGATTTTCAAAACCCCAAGATGGCCCGAGTCAATATTAATGTTTTCGAACTTTCTTATCAAAATACTTTTCCTTTTATAAAAAGGGATTTTTCTGACTCCTTGGGCTCGTTTAAAGTTTCATTGGTGTTATGTTTTGTAAGGAGAATATGACAATGTGATTATCTTTCACCTTATGTATGTAATGCTATTCTGTGTTGACCATTTAAATGTGTGGTTTGTGTTAAGGTTTCACGACTGTTGAACTTTGTGTTGTTATTGTTCGTATATCTTGTATATTATGTACTTGCACTAGCAAAATTCCAGTTTGCTAACCCCCGAGTTTTCGGGGGGTGGGTGCCTGTTATGCGCTCAGGTTTTGACAGCTCGGGAGCAGTCACAGGATTGGCTGGGAAGGAGATGGAGGATAAATGATACTAATCACACCAGAGTCAGAGTCTTTTCTTTTGTTTCATTTTGATCGGTATTTCTTTATCGTTCGAGTATTCACCCTTGCATGGGTGTAGTTTCATTTATTAAATTGAGTTGTCATTCTTTTCCGTGTTCAAGTTTATTTTTGTCATTGAGATGTAAAGTTCATTTGTTTCTGAATTGTTTAATGACCTTGTCGGTCTGCGTTGTATTTAGATTGACCCCGGTCGGTCAATCATTTTTGTAGTCTAGTAGAGTTTAGCCTTGTAGATCCTTGTATGAAGGGACTACGGCGTGTAACATTTCCGGATGTATTCTGGGGGTGTTACAAATATGGTATCGGAGCTTAGGTTTGCGAAAAACCTAGGCCGTTGGGTTAAGTCCATGTCTTGTGTAAGTCGCGCGCGTCAGAGTTGTGATTAGTATCGTGGTTCCAACATCATCTTCAAGCAATCCGTGATGGTAAGCCTCCCGAATCGTAATTCCCCTTATATACGTATTTGATTATATTGTGCTTAACGTGAACCTAGGGTTTGAACTTGTTAGAGATTATATTGTTTTACGATATCACCTGCGTATACGGTTCGAGTGAGAATGGTTATGTAGTATACTTCGGTAGTCGAACATATTTATCGGTTTCTGCATTTCAGTAGGATAAATCTTTGAGTGTTAATTTTATCCGCTGCGTGAGTATTTTGAAATGACTCTTGACATTTTGGCATTTTAGTCTTGCACATTTTAACGGTATTTTTATGACGGTATTTAATATTTTACAAATGATTTTGTAAGTTTTGGAAAATGCTACCGTCATCGGCTTTTTGGCATATTTTGAAATGATTTTTAAATGGTTTTTAGCACAGTAGGTTCAGTAGCAGAATCTCCGGCATGTAATATTTCCGGGCCGAATTACGAACATTTCAAAGTAGTGTTTTGAAATTTTCCTAGCATTGTAAACCTCATGCTTTAATGTAGTTGTGTCGAATGGTCACATATTTTGGTGAAAAATTATTTCGAATAAACATTTTGGTAGAAGAGGAAGGATTTTCAAAATTTTGGTATTTGGGACTCAACACTTTTGAAATATTTCAAATTAGTTACAATCCGATTTTCAAATTTTCTTGTAGGAATTACTCGAAAATAAATTTTTAGAGTCATTGTATAAACTTCCTCTTCCAAAACAAAGGACAGTATTTACAAGTTTTGAGCACACCGTGACTCGGCTTTTGTTTCGATTTTTTTTTCTCATTAAAAGCATACGCATAATGATCGTCCTAGATGAAGGACTGGAAGCTGATTTCAGAAAAATTCGTGCTTTACGATATTACCATTATTCTAAGGATGCTAATTAAACCTTGCGTTGATAATTGTGGTATACCGTACAACCGACTATATGATAACAATAAACGGTACTATCTGCATTAGCATGACGAGCCTTGGCGGGCGTAGACATGATAATGGAAGCGGAAGCGGTGAGGTTGTTCGTACGATAACGATTCATGTTACCGTGAAGGAATATCAAGATCAGACGATAACCTATGAAACCTCCTCAGTGACCGAGCCAACGAGCGGAGAAAAGAGATCGAGGACATCTGGAAAATTTTTGGGCAGTGAAGAGACTAAGGTTCTCAAACCCCCACGTCGTTCGAATGCATCGTCTTTGCGGTCGAGAATAAGCATTGGAAATCCCAAACCAGCATCGGTGACTTCCGGTAAGAAGAGAGTGTGCTTCAACTGCAACCGTACGGGACACATCTGGGTACACTGTCCCTCTCCACTCTTGACTTGTCATCGGTGCGGGTGTGAAGGCCATCGGGAGAAACATTGTGAGATAATTTCTGAATTGGCAAAGAATGCTACTCTATCGGTGAGCAGAGCAAGTGGCCGGAGAATGTCCCGAAACCTTATGTCTTCTGCTGAAGAGCCTATCATAGGTGAATGAAGATTTTGTGCTGTGTTCTAGTCGTTGCTGTTTCCAACAATCGTGACTTTGATCGTTTTTCATTTTAATTGCTTTTCGTTTCCAACTCCTGCTGTTTTAAGTTTCGGGGCTGATATGTCTTCTTAGTACGGGGACACGTAGTACCCGTGCTCTTCTTAGTATTTTCGGTGTTGGGAGACTTTCATTGTTGATGATTCATCTGTGATCCTCTTGACAATTTCAAACTACCATGTTCTACTGAACCTACCATCATTCAAACGAATTTCAGAATCGATTTGTTAGACTCCGTGAATTATTGTGGTCTATTCACATCTGAACTTAATCTTTATAGAATTTTGTTCGAAACTATTTGTTCCCACTCGTGCGGTTAATATTTCCAATGTGTTATGAACTTGAATACGGTGGGTCGAGCTCGACACGCGATTTTAGTACGTCTGAGCCATTTGTGAATTTCCTTAATTCCGTGAGCTTCTACTTCTCCACTCTAACTTCTCATGTTCACGTGTAATTTATCGCCTCAATTGACATGCCAGATACTTCCTAGGTCCAATCATTGTATTTTTAGAACCTTGCTTTCGCGCATCGCTCGTGATGTTTTGGGGCTGAACAAGTAGTTATTTTTCCTTGGTTGTTCCACCACTCTACTTTAAGTTTCGGGACGAAACTTCTTTTAAGAGGGATAGTATGTAATATCCGAATAAATTGTTGGGTATTTTCGTCCGTATTTAAACCCTGTATTACCTGAATTGGTGCTATCAATAATCGAAGTATGATCGTTTCCGTATTCGCATCCTCATACATGATAATATAAACTTTTAATCCTTCACATGCAACTACGTCGTAACGCACGCTAACAGGTAAGCGTAACGTACATTACGAACTGGAGATAGCGTACGCTACGAGCTAGACATAGCGTACGTAAGGAGGTCAATAATTGAACAGGCTGGCTAGCACATGGACGGCTGGTGGTGGGGCTCGGAAAGATTCCCGCGGATGAACCTGGACAGTTTTGGGGTCAATGGGTGTTAACGTACGCTAAGGTTTGTAACTAGCGTACGCTAATGTGTGTAGCTTAAGTACGTAATACATAGGGTGTAACGTACGTAAAGCTAGTACATAGCGAGATAGTAAGCTATCAGTGAACGATAGCGTACGCTAAGATCGAATGGTAGCGTGCGCTAAGTCGATTACGTACGTAAATGGCTAAGGCTAACATACGTAAAGCTCAAGATATTATATATATGGACAACACCCCATTTCATTTCACTTCGTCCCTTTCACTTGTACTTCGTTTTCCTTCATTTCTAGAGGGTCTTCAGCCCTCTAAAACACCTATAGATCACATAAACTCGATCATCTAAGTTACGAAACATCTTGGATTGACATTCAAGCAATCGGAGTTGGATGCTACCTCTTGTCTCTGCGTTTCTTTCATATTAAGGTATGTTAATGCTACCTCAACCTTGAATTCATGTTCTTAAGGATGTTATGAACATACCACCGGGATTATTAAGCTCCATAGATGATTTTTATCCGAACACCATGTTTTTAGAAGTTGGAATGTTCATGCTTTAGTTACCCGAGTTAAGAACATTATAGTTCGATTCTTGTTATGATGATCAAGTAAGGTAAGTTTTCTGAGATTAATAAACCGTATTGTATGGTGTTTCCATAATGATCATAAACTTAATGTTGATAACAACCTCAGATTTTCCGAACTACCTTTAAGGATCTATAATCGAGTTTTGGAGTAAGTCTTATGATGGGAGGATTAACCGGGAATTTGTAGACATCTACACCATAGGATCATTCTGATTCACATGAGTATTATATGTGTGAATATAACGTACGTTAAGCTCTATGCATTACGTACGTTATACCCTCAGGCAAGCGATCATCAATCGAGAAGAAGCATCGATGCATGTTTAGCGTGCGCTAATCCTTGTAGCTTACGTGCGCTAACGTGCAGACGTAATGTACGTTACGTATGTGTGTAACGTACGTTATGAAGAGAACAGTTAGGGTTCGGCCATCTTTTTATGCTTTTCCTCGTGTGATTGATTGTTTATTTAATGATAGGATATTAAGGACGAACTTCCTACGATAATCCAGTGTTGAGCCTTTCCGATCGTCGTTTCCTTTGGAGTTCCGGATTGTTCCAATTAACTGTATTTCTGGAGTATTCGCAAGAGATTACCAAGGCAAGTACCTTGATATACGAATTATAATTACGTGAAATCATTGTTGCTGAAGTGTATGAATCATGTTTTGAATATCTATATTTATATATATATATATAGATATGTGCGGATATATGTATAGATATATGTATATGTATATAAATATACATATGGAGATGAATGTTGAGTGATTCATTCCAATATTAGTCGACATACTCAAGTTAGACTAAAGTACGAATAGTATTTATAGAGGTAATATGGTAATGTTTGTATTTTCGGTTGAATTACGATATAAGGATATTTATGTAGTATTGATTGGTAGTGTTGAAGGCTTAATGTGTTAAGTCTTGATGAATAACATGTGAGTTATTGTTTATTTTGCGTAGTTACGTACTGGCTAGTAAATTATGTGAATTGATGAAATGATTTGATAATTGTTGCAACGTTTGACTGTGTGCCTGGTATTTGTAATAACGTGAATACTTTTTATGAGAGACGTCATATCCGGGTGCCTCTGAGGGCGGGGCGTGCACTCCGGCCTGGTGTACGCTGCAATGAGCGGCTCCATATGATTGGTGAACACCGGTGTTACTTAATGCGCGAGCAAGGGGCGGCTCCTATGGGAGTGAACGCCGGCCCAGTGACATGTGCAATGGGCGGCCAATATAGTGGAGTGAACGCCGGTACACAGGTGTGCAAGGGAGGCGCCTGGCAGGCTTATTGGTAACGGATATTTGAGTGATGGCTAAGACCCCGTTACCAAATGATTTTCGAAATTTAAATCTTTGCAACTTGCTTTAAATGTTGGTCTTGATGTAGACCGCGATTCGTGTTTTCTGGAGTTCGTTCCAACTTGTTTTAAATGTTGGTATCAGGGTTAATTAACCAAGGATATTTGACGAGATCTCCGAGGGTTAATTAATCAGGGGTCTTGAGCAGGTTTTGTCGATTGAGAGGTTGTGCCTTTGATTGTACTGTGTTGATTATTCTGTGTATTGGGTCGAGGACCCCGTGAGATGTTGAGATTTGATCTCGTGATGATATTATTTGGATTGGGCCGAGAACCCCGTGAGATGTTGTAACGATTCGCTTGTGATAGTGCTTTATCATTTGGGTCGAGGACCCCGAATAACGTTGTAATGGTTTTCTTGCAAATTGTTTTCCACATGTTGGGTCAAGGACCCGAGAGCCTTTGAAGTATTTTATAAAGTATTTCCATTTGATTTTCAAAACCCCAAGATGGCCCGAGTCAATATTAATGTTTTCGAACTTTCTTATCAAAATACTTTTCCTTTTATAAAAAGGGATTTTTCTGACTCCTTGGGCTCGTTTAAAGTTTCATTGGTGTTATGTTTTGTAAGGAGAATATGACAATGTGATTATCTTTCACCTTATGTATGTAATGCTATTATGTGTTGACCATTTAAATGTGTGGTTTGTGTTAAGGTTTCACGAATGTTGAACTTTGTGTTGTTATTGTTCGTATATTTTGTATATTATGTACTTGCACTAGCAAAATTCCAGTTTGCTAACCCCCGAGTTTTTGGGGGGTGGGTGCCTGTTATGCGCTCAGGTTTTGACAGCTCGGGAGCATGTAATACCCGAGATCTTTATTCCGGATTCGTTGGGTTTTATCGGATTGTCATGGTCCTCATCGTAGGAATTTCGTGCCATGTTTGGTTGCGACTTGTTGGGACATGTTTTTGGAGGCATTTCGGATCACTTTGTGAGTTTTTGAGATTTTGTGGTGTAGCGCACGCTAATGCTTGAAGCATAGCGCACGCTACTGCATGGTGTTTAGCGCACGCTACTGAATGTGTAGCGCACGCTAAAGCGGGCGATTGAGCGATCCGGTAGCTACCGGATCGGGATGAAACTTTGTTAGCGCACGCTAAGGCGATAGCTAGCGCACGCTATCGGCCAAGCGCACGCTCCCTCTTCTTTCTAGCGCACGCTACTCGGTAGGTGCGATTGTCCGAGGCTACCGGATGGTTTTGTGACCCGTTAGCGCACGCTACGGCTGTTGGCTAGCGCACGCTAACAATGTTACACGCGGTTTCTCTGGAGCGTTGACCGTTAGCGCACGCTAATGAAGGGTGATTAGCGCACGCTAATAAGCATCGATATAAATCGGCGGCGACAAAGATTAAGTCATTTCCCACTTTTCTTCATCCCTTCCGACGGGAGTGAGATCCGAGGCGAGTAGGACCGATCTTTTCTTCTAGCTTCATCTTTGAGCGGATTTGTAGATGTTTAACAACATCTAATCGTCTTCTTGGTCCAAATCAAGGTAATCTCTTGTTAGAACCCTATTTTCTTAAATTTGGGGTTTTTCCTCGATTTGTGATTCTTAACCGATCTCATCCGATCGGTTGTGTATTTTTGGTTGTCTTCACCGTAATCTTGATTTTGTTAACCGTTCATCGATTTTTATCGCCTTGATCAATGATTCTTGATTTCTTTGCGAATACTTAGATTCTTGTCGCTTTTAGGATCGTTTCGGATTTCGATTAGTGTTATTGATTCGTGGTGATGCTATTTTCGTAGTATTCGTAATGTCAAGTCTTGATCGTTTTGGAGGTTCGAAGGTTTCGATCGTGCCCGTCGCTGCTTCGCCGCTCGTGATATCGAGGCAAGTATCATGTCCATACGTTTCATGTTTCGTAGGCGTAATTAATGGTAAAGGAATTCGTATAAACCCAATGTTTAATGAACGTAAAGGGATCGGTATATTCTCGATAAATGTTGTCTTTCAACGATAATTTATGTACTTCGTGAATATATGTGTTCTCGGAATATGGGTGTTGGATTTGTATGTTGAAAAGATGATATGATCACTTTGAATGAGTTTATTAGACCGTAATCCTTTGCCGGGGATTACGTAATGTCATGTGTACTTGTTCGTTAAGAATGTATTACGTGGGATATTAGTTGTTACTCCTTTGAAAGGAGGTTGTGATGTTAAGTGTTGCTTGGCTTGATGTTCTGCTCATTGTGATGTGATTCTTTGAAAGTGATGTGCCTCCGGGTAGGATTGTTGAATCTCCGGGATCCATACTTGCTAGTATGGGTCGGGCGTGACCGTAGGGTTATCCAATCCGGGTATGTCTTGCGGGGACTCCGAGGTTCGGGGCTTGCTAGCCCGATGCCGAGATAACTTGTGGGGTTATCATCGGGTATGTCTTGCGGGGACTCCGAGGTTCGTGGCTTGTTAGCCCGATGCCGGGATAACTTATGGTTGTGATTTGGAATGGTTCTGTGGTTGTGGCCACGAGGACATGTGATTTTTGGTATGGCTTCCTGTTGGGTTATTCACTCAGGTATGTTCTACGGGAGCATCTGAGGTTCGTGGCTTGTTAGCACGGGACGCGAATAATCCTTAGGAACATGTGATATGTGATTCGGGTCGTGGACCCTGTGGCTTATGATTCGGGTCTTGGACCCCGTGTGTTGTGAATTGGGTTGTGAAACCGCGTTTTATTATTGGAATCGTATTTTGGAAAGACGATTTTGGGCCGTGCCCCCAAGTGTTTTCGAAAGACTTGAGAATTCATTATTACCAAATGTTTTCAAACTCCCGAGATTTTAAAATGTTTTGTAAGAGATGCATGGTATTATTTCCTACCCTTTTTATAAATCAAACTGTTTTGATTAAGTGAATTATCTCGGAAAATATATTCAAGATTATTATATTCTTGAAGCACGTTGTGTATGGCTTGTACTTCTGTTTTATACTTGCACTAGCAAAACAGTGGAGTTTTGCTAACCCCCGAGTATTCGGGGGGTGGATGTCTGTATTGCGTCCAGGTACTTGCAGTAGGCGGGAGCGAATCACAGGATCGATACGAAGGATGATGGGAGACGAAGATACTAATCACGTGAAGACCAATTATAGAGTATTTGGTCGAGTCATGTTGGTTATCCCTCCGATGTGTTGTTACCCCGATTTATGGGAGTGTTATTGTATTCTAGCCCCTGCGTGGGTATGTGTTCTGGGCAAGTATCATGTATGTAATGTTGTGTGTGTTGTGATATAAGACCTAATCGGTCTAACGGTCCTTTACGTAGCCATGTCGGCATGTGAAGTGATGCATTGTTTTGTATTTAGCCTGGTAGATCCTCGCGGAGAGGGTCTGCGGCGCTGTAATATTCCCGAATGGTTTGGGGGTGTTACAGAATATGGTATCGAAGCTTAGGTTGAGGAAACCTAGGCTGTCGGGTTGAGTTGTGTGTTGTCGGATCTTGTCTTGTCAGATTTGGTCTGACTGAGTGGTGTCGCGACGCGTCGTCTGAGTTGTCGGTCGTGATTAGTATCGAGGTGAAACCATCATCTTCGTGCGATCTGTGGATGTAAGTCTCCCTACTTTGTTGTGTCTCGTGCTATACGACTTTCTGTAATTCTGTGTTATTTTGTGGAGTTTAATTGTGCCTCGTGAATACTTATTCCATACTTGTTTGATTCTCGTATTGTGTTGGAATAAAGAGTAGTACCGGTATGCATGCATATATATATATTTACATCTTTGTGTAAAATCGTTTTTACAGGAGTGATGTTTTGGATTGGTTACTCAATAAAAGTTTATCAATGTGATATTTCAATTTCAAATGTTTTGGGGAAGTCACGTAAATTCTATTTAAAAATATCCTTCGAGAAGGAAAAATAATTTGATTTTCGTATGATGACCTCGAGACCAAAGATTTTGAGAATTCAAACTACACATATTATATTTTCATCTTGCATTGAAAATTTTCAAAATTTGATTTTAAATGCTTAAACGAGGTCTACCAATAGTTTACTTGAGACGTGACTTTCGCCTTCAATTTTTTCGATTAAACGATATGTAGTGAGAATGTAAATTGTTGGCGTTTGGATTCGTATGTTGTTGTTTATATGTAACCTTCGGCGTTTGGCATTATTTGATATATGCTCATGAATGTGTTGCTGAATTAGTATAACTAGCGCGCACTAACGTGGCATGGCTAGCGCACGCTAAGTCTCTGTTGAATCATACCTTAACCGGCCCGAGCAAGCTCTAAACTACATTCGCCGTAAGTCTAACTTTTGCGATTGTTAGCCGACCGTTTGAAACGGTACTCCATGTGTGTTGTTCATGAATAACAATTGTTGGGTGTGGTTATGTGTAATTTGAACTGTGTTCTTGTCCGCTGCGTGTGTAAAGTTCAAACTGACTTTTTGGTACTTTTACCAAATAGAGTGTGTTTCAAAATGACCTTCCGTGTTTGTAAATTTGAATTATTTCTTTGACCCTTTTTCCCAACTCTTTTGTCGGGCCATTTAACATATATTTTGAAACTATTGAGTTTTCGCGTCTACGCCTTGTAATTTCAAATGGTATTTGGTGACGGTATTTGGTATTTGAAAAATGACTTTTGGGGAATATTTGGAAAGCATTACCGTCATCGGCCTTTCTGGCATTTTGGAACGTTTTCGAAAATGGTTTTCAACTTGGTGAGTTCCGGCGCGGAAACCGTATGAAAGTGATTTTGATATAATGGATGATTTCAATTTCATTACATTTATAAATCGCATAACAACGGCATTATAAATGAAGATTGTTGGTATAATAGTTTGTATATTGTGCTCTAGCTGGAATTAAATGGTAATATGTATATGATTTAATGATGTTGGATTAAAGACAGAGACTTGAATATCTTGCTATGTGTTATGATCTTTCTTTACCTTAGGTTGTTGTTTGTTAGTATGCCGAGGGGCAGGTCGTGGTCGTAATCGTGGCGCCGATGGCTATGGGGATCGGATGCGGAATCGAGAGAACGCCACCGGGAATGATTTTGGTTTGGGTGTTGCTACTATATTGCAACAAGTAGCGACTCGGATGACTCGGTTGACCTGTGGTTCAACGTAGCATTGACGCGAGTCGAACGTTGGTGTAAATCAATGGCTTCGCGAGGTAGTTCGTATGAATCCCCCTCGATTCGCGGTCTTTGCGGATGCGTTGGGCTGAGATGGTTGGATTTTCCAGTTGGGAAAGATTTTCGAGGCTGTCGGATGTCCTGAAGAGCGGAAGGTACCTATCGCCCAGTACCTTCTCGACAAGGATGCTGCTAATTGGTGGGAAGCTGTTAAACCATGTGATCGTGATGTCACGTGGGCGGAGTTCCAAGCATTTATGGAAGCTGAGTTCTGTCCGAAACCGATTAGAGAGCAGAGGATCCGCGAATTCTACTTGGCAGAACCGCAAGATATATCGGTGTCGCAAGCTATCATTGATTATAGCAAACAACTCAGTTATGTGCGAGACCGGGTGAGAACCGAGGAAGAGAGAATCCTCCACTTTGACAGAAGGATGAAGCCGGATATTCGCGTGTATATGTCGGGATTCAATTGCACCTCGTTGAGGGACTATCAAGATCGAGCATTAGCCCGTGAACTAGCTTCATTATCGTCGGAGCGTGTGCCCAAGTCGAAGAAGCAGAGGAAGTCCGATGACCGTGTGGACGGTGCAGGAGTTGGTATTTCTAGTTTTCAATGTCGTAGCCTTTCCGCTGTGAAGCTCCATCGCTCGATGCGTGGAACTGAGAGTTCCAAGTCTTCTGTTCTGACTCCTGGTAAAGCCAGGAGATGTTTTAACTGTAATGTGGCGGGACATGTTCGTGCACATTGTCCTTCTCCGCCAGTAACGTGTTACAGGTGCGGACTCGAGGACACCGGTTCGGATTTTGCGAGATGGTTACCGAGCATTCCGAGGTGGACTTGAACTTTGATATCGGATCGGCTCCGAGCACCCGGAGGGGCGTGGTCTATCGATTGCATGTTGAATTACTTCCCTTGCTTTGTTGTTTGAAATTCAGATTGACTTCTTTTATTTGAAGTGGATCGGATTTTGAACTCTGATCTCGACTCATTCGAATCGTTTATATTCGTTGATATTTTCTGATCTTGTCCTGTCCTGTGCTTTTATTGATCGAACGAGTTGTGGTATTGTTTTAGAATGACCCGTTTGTCGTTATGACTCTCCAAATTGCTATTCCCTTTCCTGTGGATCTTATGTGAATGCACATCTTGTTGCCTTCACCGGATCGTATATTATCTCTAGTCGAGATGTGAACTTTGGGGTTGTTGTCTGAGTATTATTGTTCGTCGTGATTCGAACATGATTGATCGACTGTTGTTGTCTCGATCGTTGTAACTCAATCGTTTGATGGTTCAGTTTTTGTTGATCTCGTTTCGCAATTGTTGAGCGTTAGGACTCCTTCGTAATTTCCTCGAGTTCAGGAAATTAGTTTTGTGTTCGATCTTTCAACCCTTGGGCTGTGGAATTTCGTATTGGTTCAGCGAATAGCTCGTGTTTTGACTGTTGTACTGTTGAATCGTTCAACCGTATTGATTTTCGTTCGTCGTGTTTTGTTATTTCGGCAACGGATATCGTGTGTTATCTGAGTTGTTTTG
Organism: Orobanche coerulescens; assembly: GCA_033398695.1. Lineage (NCBI taxonomy): Eukaryota > Viridiplantae > Streptophyta > Magnoliopsida > Lamiales > Orobanchaceae > Orobanche > Orobanche coerulescens. The sequence continues at coordinate 511,280 of JAWKAU010000025.1, forward strand.
CGTCGTTCGTTCTATGTTTCAAGTTTCGAGGACGAAACTTCTTTTAAGAGGGGTAGAATGTAATACCCGAGATCTTTATTCTGGATTCGTTGGGTTTTATCGGATTGTCATGGTCCTCATCGTAGGAATTTCGTGCCATGTTTGGTTGCGACTTGTTGGGACATGTTTTTGGAGGCATTTCGGATCACTTTGTGAGTTTTTGAGATTTTGTGGTGTAGCGCACGCTAATGCTTGAAGCATAGCGCACGCTACTGCATGGTGTTTAGCGCACGCTACTGCATGGTGTTTAGCGCACGCTACTGAATGTGTAGCGCACGCTAAATCGGTAAGCAGAGGCGATCCGGTAGCTACCGGATCGGGATCGAGCTTTGTTAGCGCACGCTAAGGCCGATAGCTAGCGCACGCTATCGACTGCTTAGCGCACGCTCCCTCTTCTTTCTAGCGCACGCTACTCGGTAGGTGCAGTTCTGTCCAGGGGCTACTGGACTGGTTTTTGTGACCCGTTAGCGCACGCTACGGCTGTTGGCTAGCGCACGCTAACAATGTTACACGCGGTTTCTCTGGAGCGTTGACCCCGTTAGCGCACGCTAATGAAGGGTGATTAGCGCACGCTAATAATCGGCCCAAGATAAATACCGACAAGCAGATTAAGTCGTCATTTCCCACTTTTCTTCATCCCTTCCGACGGAGTGAGATCCAGAGGCGAGTAGACCGATCTTTTCTTCTAGCTTCATCTTTGAGCGGATTTGTAGATGTTTAACAACATCTAATCGTCTTCTTGGTCCAAATCAAGGTAATCTCTTGTTAGAACCCTATTTTCTTAAATTTGGGGTTTTTCCTTGGATTTGTGATTCTTAACCGATCTCATCCGATCGGTTGTGTATTTTTGGTTGTCTTCACCATAATCTTCAGATTTTGTTAACCGTTCATCGATTTTTATCGCCCGGATCAATGATTCTTGATTTCTTTGCGAATACTTAGATTCTTGTCGTTTTTAGGATCGTTTCGGATTTCGATTAGTGTTATTGATTCGTGGTGATGCTATTTTCGTAGTATTCGTGGGCTGTCGAAGTCTTGATCGTTTTTGGAGGTTCGAAGGTTTCCCGATCGTGCCCGTTCGTCGTTTCGTCGCTCGTGATATCGAGGCAAGTATCATGTCCATACGTTTCATGTTTCGTAGGCGTAATTAATGGTAAAGGAATTCGTGCGAAACCCAATGTTTAATGAACGTAAAAAGGGATCGGTATATTCTCGATAAATGTTGTCTTTCAACGATAATTTATGTACTTCGTGAATATATGTGTTTTCGGAATATGGGTGTTGGATTTGTATGTTGAAAAGATGATATGATCACTTTGAATGAGTTTATTAGACCGTAATCCTTTGCCGGGGATTACGTAATGTCATGTGTACTTGTTCGTTAAGAATGTATTACGTGGGATATTAGTTGTTACTCCTTTGAAAGGAGGTTGTGATGTTAAGTGTTGCTTGGCTTGATGTTCTGCTCATTGTGATGTGATTGCTGAAAGTGATGTGCCTCCGGGTAGGATTGTTGAATCTCCGGGATCCATACTTGCTAGTATGGGTCGGGCGTGACCGTAGGGTTATCCAATCCGGGTATGTCTTGCGGGGACTCCGAGGTTCGCCCGATGCCGAGATAACTTGTGGGGTTATCATCGGGTATGTCTTGCGGGGACTCCGAGGTTCGTGGCTTGTTAGCCCGATGCCGGGATAACTTATGGTTGTGATTTGGAATGGTTCTGTGGTTGTGGCCACGAGGACATGTGATTTTTGGTATGGCTTCCTGTTGGGTTATTCACTCAGGTATGTTCTACGGGAGCATCTGAGGTTCGTGGCTTGTTAGCACGGGACGCGAATAATCCTTAGGAACATGTGATATGTGATTCGGGTCGTGGACCCTGTGGCTTATGATTCGGGTCTTGGACCCCGTGTGTTGTGAATTGGGTTGTGAAACCGCGTTTTATTATTGGAATCGTATTTTGGAAAGACGATTTTGGGCCGTGCCCCCAAGTGTTTTCGAAAGACTTGAGAATTCATTATTTCTAAATGTTTTCAAACTCCCGAGATTTTAAAATGTTTTGTAAGAGATGCATGGTATTATTTCCTACCCTTTTTATAAATCAAACTGTTTTGATTAAGTGAATTATCTCGGAAAATATATTCAAGATTATTATATTCTTGAAGCACGTTGTGTATGGCTTGTACTTGCTTTATACTTGCACTAGCAAAACAGTGGAGTTTTGCTAACCCCCGAGTATTCGGGGTGGATGTCTCAGATTGCCCGTGTACTTGCAGGTAGCTGGGGAGCGAATCACATGATCGATACGAAGGATGATGGGAGACGAAGATACTAATCACGTGAAGACCAATTATAGAGTATTTGGTCGAGTCATGTTGGTTATCCCTCCGATGTGTTGTTACCCCGATTTATGGGAGTGTTATTGTATTCTAGCCCCTGCGTGGGTATGTGTTCTGAGTAAGTATCATGTATGTAATGTTGTGTGTGTTGTGATATAAGACCTAATCGGTCTAACGGTCCTTTACGTAGCCATGTCGGCATGTGAAGTGATGCATTGTTTTGTATTTAGCCTGGTAGATCCTCGCGGAGAGGGTCTGCGGCGCTGTAATATTCCCGAATGGTTTGGGGGTGTTACAGAGCAGTCACAGGATTGGCTGGGAAGGAGATGGAGGATAAATGATACTAATCACACCAGAGTCAGAGTCTTTTCTTTTGTTTCATTTTGATCGGTATTTCTTTATCGTTCGAGTATTCACCCTTGCATGAGTGTAGTTTCATTTATTAAATTGAGTTGTCATTCTTTTCCGTGTTCAAGTTTATTTTTGTCATTGAGATGTAAAGTTCATTTGTTTCTGAATTGTTTAATGATCTTGTCGGTCTGCGTTGTATTTAGATTGACCCCGCTCGGTCAATCATTTTTGTAGTCTAGTAGAGTTTAGCCTTGTAGATCCTTGTATGAAGGGCATACGGCGTGTAACATTTCCGGATGTATTCTGGGGGTGTTACACAAATGAGGTCTACCAAAAAACTTACTTGAAACGTGACTCTCTCTTTTAACTTTTTGGTTCCATGCATTTCGTTAATAAGGTACGTGGTAATGATGTTATCGTTATTTCAGTCGTAATGCCCCGAGTTGTGATTAAGTGGTGGTGTGAACACTGAGCCATTCGTTATGCACTCGTTGAGATAGTTTTCTTGACCGAGCGGTGGAAATTCGGTTTTGAATGTTAATCAACCTCCGACGGTTATTTATGTAATATTGTAATTATGTGAACTGTTCGCATTTGGATTTGTACGCTGTTGTTTGTTTGTAACCTCCGGTCTAGCATCGTTGGTAGGTGAGTATGACTGTGTTGCCAAATTTGCGCAATTAGCGCACATCATCTTTTGTTGTGGAGCGCGCTTTCTGGCTGGGCAAAGTTTTAGGACTGCATTTTTGCCGTCAGGTCAATTTTTGCAGTCTATCATCTGTGAATAGATTCTATGTGTGATCATGTGATTTTCGTTGCGTTAGGTTGTTGCTTGTTAGTATGCAGAGGGGCAAAGGTCGTGGTCGTAACCGTGATACTGATGGCCACGGGGATCAAATGCGTGATCGAGAGAATATTGTCGGGAATGATTTTGGTATTGGTGTTGCTGCTATATTGCAACAAATAGCGGCACAGATGACTCAGTTGACCCAGGCTGTTCAACGCAACACTGACGCGACTCGGAACGTCGGTGTAAATCAATGGCTTCGAGAGGTAGTTCGTGTGAATCCCCCTCGTTTCGCCGGTGCTGCGGATGCATTGGGCTGGGACGGTTGGTTTTTCCAGTTTGGAAAGATATTTGAAGTTGTCGATTGTCCCGAAGAGCGGAAGGTGCCTATCGCTCAGTACCTTATTGACAACGATGCTGCTAATTGGTGGGAAGCTGTTAAACCTCGTGATCGTGATGTCACGTGGGCGGAGTTCCAGGCATTTATGGAAGCTGAGTTCTGTCCGAAACCGATTAGAGATCAGAGAATTCGTGAATTTTATTTGGCAGAACTGCAAGATATATCGGTATCACAGGCCATCATCGACTACAACAAGCAACTCAGTTATGTGCGAGATCAAGTGAGGACCGAAGAAGAGAAGATCCTTCATTTTGACAGACGAATGAAGACGGAGATTCACATGTATATGTAAGAACTTACTTGCACTTCGCTGAGAGATTACCAGGATCGAGCCTTGGCTTACGAACTAGCTTCGTTATTGTCGGTGCGTGTGCACAAGTTGGAAAAATGGAAGATGTCCATTGACCTTACGGACAGTACAGGAGTTGGCGTTTCTGGATTGCAGCATCGTAGCCTTTCTACTGTGAAGCTCCATCGCTCGATGTGTGGGACTGAGAGTTCCAAATCGTCAGCATTGCCTCCTGGTAAGGCCAAAAGGTGTTTCAACTGCAATGTGTCGGGGCATGTTCGTGCACATTGTCCTTCTCCGCCAGTAACGTGTTACAAATGCGGACTCGTGGGACACCGGATTCAGTTTTGTGAGTTAGTCATCGAGTCTTCCGAGGCTCAGACGTGAGCACTAATGTCAGTATTGACTCTGCGAAGTCCCTAAGAGTGTAATCTACCAGTTGTATGTTGTGTTATCTCCTTGCCTTGTTGTTTCAAATTTCGGGGATAAACTTCTTTTATTAGTAGTGGATCGGATCTTTGAACTTTTATATTTTTCAACTCCATCGACTCGTTTGTGTTCGTTGATATTTTATGAACTTGTCCTATCTTTAGTTTTGTTGATCGAACGAGTTGTGGTAATGTGTCAGATTAATTCGTTTGTCGTTGTGACTTTTTTCGAATTTTGCTCCATCCCTATGAATCTTATATAAATGCATATCTTGTCGTCTTTACCACACCACCTATTTGTCTCGAGTCGTGGTGCGAACTTCTGAGTTGCTATTTGAATTTGATTGTTCGACAGTTATTGTCTCGATCGTTGTGGTTCGATCGTTTGTTATCTGATTTTTGTTGCTCCTGTATCATGATTTTTGAACGTTCAGATCACTTCGTAATTTCCTTAAATTCTGGAAATTAGCTTCGTTGTCGATCTTCCAACCCTCGGGTGGTGGAATTTTGTATTTGCTCAGCATTTATCTTGCGTTCTGACTGACGTACTGTTCGGGTTGGTCAACCATATTGATTTTCATTCGTTGCGTTTTGTTATCATTCTGATTATTGTTGTCGGAGATTGTTTTGCGCTGATCGTTTTATGTTTTAAGTTTTGGGCCGAAACTTCTTTTAAGAGGGGTATAATGTAATACCCGAAATCTTTGTTCCAGTTTCGTTGAGTTTCTGTGGATTATCGGATTGGCGTTGTCCATATCTTTGTAATGTTGTGCCACGTATGGTCATGTCATGAGTTGACACGTGTTTGATTTCCGTTCCACATCATTTCATGAGTTTTTGACTAATTCCAGTGCAGCGCACGCTACCGCTTATGGTGTAGCGCACGCTACTGTGCTATTGTTAGCGCACGCCACCAGGCATGTAGCGCACGCTAACTGGAAGTCCAGAGACAGTCCAGGAGCTACTGGACCGGGGCTGGAGTCTAGTTAGCGCACGCTAAGGTTGGTAGCTAGCGTACGCTATCGACTGCTTAGTGCACGCTAATTCTTCTTTCTAGCGCACGCTACCTGTTAGGTGCAGACCAGTCCATGAGCCACTGGACTGGATTCGTGACTCGTTAGCGCAGGCTACGCATATTAGCTAGCGCACGCTAACTGTGTTTGAGGCGGTATGTTCTGAGACGTTGACCCCGTTAGCGCGCGCTAATGCAGGCTGTTTAGCGCGCGCTAATGCAGGCTGTTTAGCGCGCGCTAATGCGGTCTTCACTTCGTCATTTCTCACCCTTCTTCACCTTTTTCTGCCGGGAGTGAGTTCTAAGGGAGATATTGATCGATCTTCTTCATCAAGCTTCATCTTGGAGTGGATTTGTTGATGTTTAACAACATCTGATCATCTCCTTTGCTCAAATCAAGGTATTCTCTTCTTAAAACCATAGTTCTTGAATTTTGGGGGTTTCTCATTGGTTCTTCGATTTAATCTGAGGATGATGAATCGATTATGAAATTCTTGTTGTTTTGGCCATGATCTTCGGATTTTTGAACTCATTCACGATTTTATATCACTCGGAACATAGTTCTTGATTTCTTTGAGACACATTTAGATCATTGTTGTTTTTAGGATCGATTCAGATTCCGTTTAGTGTTATTGATTCGTGTTGGTGTTATTTTCATAGTCCTCGTGGAGTTGTTGAGTTCTTGGTCGTTTTTGGAAGCTAGAGGGCTGGTCAACCTCATTCGTTTGTTGTCCGGTTGCTCGTGATTTCGAGGCAAGCATCTTGCCCACACACTTCGTGTTTCATAGGCGTGATAGTTGGCAATGTATTATATGTGGAATCTGAATGCTTCAATGAACTTTAAAAGAATCGGCATACTCTAGATAAAAACTTTCACAAAGATCTACTTGTGTGCTTGTTAACGAATGTGTTGTTCCAAGAATGTGTATTAGTGTCGGGCATTGGAATGCCTTATTTGCATATGGTACCGTTGTGTGTGATTACATCTTTAGTGGACTTAAAGATCATGTCTTTTCGGCAAGAGGCGTGTGTGTCTATCGATGATAATGTGTTGTTGTGGAATATTGGTTGTGAGTATGTGTCGGATAAGTGGCCGTTTCTAACAAGTACCTTGATTTACGTTTGATGTACTTCGGGAGGATGTGTTTTTGAGGATTGTGATTTGTGCCATGTGGTTTTTGAGATTGTGTGTGAGCCGAGTAAAACCAGCGAGGGTCCCCTGGGATTTGTTTAGACTTCGAGTTCGGCAGATCACTCGGTTGGGTTGTACACTGGGGAGGGCCTGACGAGGACTCTCGTGGGTATGTATTCCGTATGGGTACAGTGCTAGTACAACTCGGGATGTTGTTTTGTGATGATAGTTATGGCACGTTGTTGTTTCGATAATTGTGATATGTCCGAAACATCATAACGCCTTCATTCTTGGTGTGAGATATGTCATACGTAAGGTCTTGGTAATTGGCTAGAATGGCATCAATATAAGTGTCGTATGTGACTCATTTCTTTCTTGATTGTGAGGTTTTTGGCATGAGGACACGGGCCCTGTGATTGTTTCCGTGCATTGTGGTTTGGTTGTGTATCGAGTTTGACCTTTGGGTTATTCACTCGAGTATGTGATGTTGATGTTTTGGTCGTAGACCCGTGTTTTTTGACCGGATTTGCGTCTTTTGAAAAGCAATACTTGAGGCCGTGTCCCTATGTGGGTTTTGATAAATTGAGGATTCATTAATCCAAAACGTCTTTCCAAAACTCCCGAGAATTTAAAAATTCTTTTCAAAGCGCCTACATGTCTCATTCCAACTTTTTACGGTTTGATTTATTTTATCTAACGTAATATCTGGGGAAGTATTTCATTGGGTTAAATTGTGTAATTAATTAAATTTTTATACTCGTGGAATATGTTGTGTATGGCTTGTATTTGTATTTTATACTTGCACTAACAAAACAGCAGAGTTTTGCTAACCCCCGAGTAATCGGGGGGTGGATGTCTGTATTGCGTCCAGGTACTTGCAGGTAGATGGGGAGCAAATCACAGGATCGATACGAAGGATGATGGAAGACGACGATATTAATCGCATGTAAACCAGTCGTTGAGTATTTTGGTAGAGTCTCAGTGTTTGGCTCTCCGTTGTGTAGTCTTCCCGTTTTATGGGAACATTGATGTATTCCAACCCCTGCGTGGGTATGAGTTATGAGTTCCAGTTATGTATGTTTATTGTGTTGTGTTGTGGTAAAAGACCAAATCGGTCTAACAGATCGTTATTTAGCCATGTCGGCATGTATTGCATTGTTGTGATTTTCTGTATTTAGCCTGGTAGATCCTCACGGAGAGGTTCTACGGCGCTGTAATATTCCCGAGTGGTTTGGGGGTGTTACAACTTCATCTCCTTTACTTGCGACTTGTGCGAACCAGAGGCGATCTGAGGCGATTTGGTCTTTCAATAAAAACATACAACTCGATAACAATACTTGCCCACACAGGGGTCTAAATACAACAAACTCCCGTATAACGTGGAAAATACTGCAGCGGAAAATAAAGTACAACCGAACCAATACACAACGTACGGTCCCACATGTGATTAGTATCGATCATCTTTCATCATCCTTCATGCCGACCCTGTGATTTGCTCCCCAACAACCTGCAAGTACGTGTACGCAATATAGACATCCACCCCCCGAATACTCGGGGGTTAGAAAAACTCCATTGTTTTTCTAGTGCAAGTATAAAATACGAAAACAAGCCATACATATCATACTCCAAGGACTTAGAAATCATAAACATACTTCCCGAGGTAAATCACTTGATCAAACTGTTCAAAATGAGAAAGGTGGGAATAAACCCAATATACATCTTACAAAACATTTTACGATCTCGGGAGTTTGTAAAAACATTTGGGATTAAGGAATTCTCAAGTCTTTCGAAAATGCTTGGGGACGCGGCCCAAAAATCATCTTTCCCAAAATACAATTCCGATAATAAAACACGGGTTCACAATCCAATTCACAAAACACAGGGTCCAAGACCCAAATCACGAAACATATGGTCCACGACCCAAATCATAAATCACAGGGTCCACGACCCAAATCATAAACCACAGGGTCTACGACCCAAATCATCAAACACATATTCCTAAGGATTATTCGCGTCCCGTGCTAACAAGCCACGAACCTCAGATGCTCCCGCAGAACATACCCTAGTGAATAACCCAATAGGAAGCCATACCAAATCACATGTCACCGTAACAACAGTCACGTGACCACAAGCACAGATACATTCATAACCAAATCACAGCCATAAGTTATCCCGGCATCGCACTAACAAGCCACGAATCTCGGAGTTCCCGCAAGACATACCCGATGGATAACCCCATGGTCATGCCCGACCCATACTAGCAAGTATGGATCCCGGAGATTCAACGATCCTACCTGGAGGCACATCACATACAACAAGCACACAACAATAATCAACTATCAAGCCAAGCAACATTAAGCATTACAACCTCATTTCAAAGGAGTAACAACCAATATCACTTGTCACATATTCGCCGAACAAGCACACATAACAAAACGAAATCCTCGGTAAATGATTACGGTTTATTACATTCACTAAATATGATCATAAGTCTTTCAACCAACGAAGTTAACACATATAGGCCAAAACACACTTATTCACAAAGCATCCAAGTTATCGTTGAAAGACAACATTTATCGAGAACATACCGATACTTTTTAACATTCATTAAACCTCCGAATTTTACATAAAATCATTTACCAACAATTATACCTACGAAACATGAAACGTATGGGCAAGATACTTGCCTCGAAATCGGCACACAAGTATTCTGATGAACACGGCTCAATCGGGAAGCTTCGAAACGCCCGACGACGACGAACGGAAGGGTTCAACACGGTTTCTTCACAAGAAACTCGACCCTAACATCATATAATCCGTAAATCATCAATCATACGAGGAAGGATAATCATAGAATGTCTGAAAACCCCTCTATGACATTCTACCGAACACCTTCAAGGCGTCGATCAAGAACTCGACCAAAACGATGAATCTATACGATCCGACCAAGGAATAACAAGGGAAAAGATATAATACATCTAAACAATCATCAATACATCACAATCCTAAGTTAAATCGGATTAAACGGACGAAATCAACCAAAATACCCAAATTCCCCAAAACTCGATTTCTAGAAAATCTGACCTGATTCGCTCGATCAAAGGATGTTATAGGGTGGATGATTGATGATATGAACTCCAAGACTTCATGGATTGCTTGTCCATAAACATCTCTCCATGATCAACACACCTCCAGCCGCGGAAGGGAAGAAAACGAGTGAGGAAAATGATGAAAATCCTGTCTACAGGGCCTTAAATAGGCTGCCTGCCGGCCGCCTTACGTACGTAATCGGCCATGGCTTACGGCCGGCCATGACCGAGTCTCCTGCCCAAAAATGCCGGCAGTGTTACGTACGTAACCGGCCAAGGCTTACGTACGTAACCAGCCTTACATACGTAACTGCCGAGCCCTTTCGGCCGTAACTCGGCCAGGGCTGGCCTGGGCCCAACCTGCCCGGCCATGACTCGGCCGGGACCAATTCCGACGGCCCGGACGACCCCGAAACCCGAACCTTAATACAAGTCGAAGATATGGTTACGAAGTACTCGCAAAGACGAATTCGAGCACTAAGAGAACACACGATTCCGACCACTCGAAATTCGACAACGGAAAGTAATTACCCCAAACTTTGGGAAATTATGAAAATGGCCCAAAACGTCCGAAATACACGATACACGATCGAAACAGCAAGCCAAAGCTTGCAACATGAATAATAACATTAAATAAACTTACGAGAAACTCGAAACAACAGTTACAGACGAGATTCACAAGAATCGAACTCAAGTGCGGGAAAAACCCTTAAGAACACGGAACTCAACAAAACGATATCGAAACGAACTCGGATAACAAAAAGTGCAGAATTAAATACTCTCGGGATGACGAAACAATCACGAACGAGTCGTCAAAACAGTCTCCCACTGAAAAAAAAAAGAAAATCACCGAAATCCGAAATTGCGGGTATTACATTCTACCCTCCTTAAAAGAAGTTTCGTCCCGAAACTTAAAACAAGTAGGGAGAAGCAATATACCACCAGGAATATTTCAATGAGATACACAAGAATGCGTAACTAACGCCCAACGGCGAAACGTTACAAACAACGCAAAGGAATATACAGTGTGAAAACACGCTCCACGACGACCAACACAACGCCACCGATAGAGACATAATAAAACCAACAAGTGACAAGCGTCATCAAACAGATAACACAACCAAGTCTATTATCTGAACAATCACAAAACCTAAAGCACCCATTACAAGGAAACACGCACAATCAAGAAAACAGAAATAAACACACAAAAGATCCACAAGGACAACCACAAACAATTCGGCCTACGCCGAAATCCTCAAAAACTACACTAGGCATTTCTGTGTCCTTTCGGACCAGAGACGCAACCTCAATCCCCAAATCTCTCAGCTACCATTTCGCAATGCACGACTCGGTGACCCACCCGGCCACACTCGAAACAGCTGACTAACGGTGAACGATAATTCTTCGCGGTACGAGATCAGGCAGCAACAGTTATACAACCCTGATCGAACAACAACGATCGAACAACAATAATCAAATAACAATGATCGAACAACAATGAACAAATAACAATGATCGAATGACAACAGTCGAACAATGACTCCGAAGTCCCCACTTCAACTCCAGACATTAAAAGAACTGGTAGAAAGTGAAAGATGTTACTTCCGAACAAGGTTCACTAGAATCGAACCGAACTCGGAAAAGTCACAATGATAAACAGATCGATCTAAAACAAGGTCACAACCAGTTCGAACGATGAAAACCGAGACATCAAACAAGTTCAAAAAGTATCGACAAACACGTGCAAGTCGATAGAAGAAGGAGAAACTGCAGAAGTCGAAAATAGTACGGGTATTACATCCGACCTCTTATAAAAGAAATGTCGTCCCCACAACTCACAACAGCGGAAACAAGGTAACAACACAAAAAGCAACCGATAGAAAAATCTCCCATGGGCCTCTCAGAGCCGATCCTGATATCTGTGCTGAAGCGCGAACTCCGAAAGTCTTGGTAGCCAATTCGCAAAATTGAATTATGTGTCCCTCAAGTCCGCACTTGAAATGCGTTACTGACGAGAAGGACAATTTACACGTGCATTGCCCGGCACATCACGGTTGAAACACCTCGGCTCGGCATACTCAAAATACAAATGCTAGATATAATGGGGTATAACGTCGCAAAACAACATAGCGGAGATGCCAACTTAGCACAACAAAGAATCATAACACATATCATATACAACGATTACCATCGTAAAGTAATACACACACAAACACTACAGCAACGACGGTACCGTTCAGCGACCTCAACGGCCCGAACGATAACCAGCACATAATTACAAACATCATGAAACAATCACACATGTACACAAACGTACAAACCCAAGCTTTAACAGCTCACTCATGTGCGACAACACGCAATTCACTACGAAGCGACAACATTAAATACCACATTACACCTCTCACAGAGGGCTAGCATAACAAATGTGTGGCGAACGACTCAATGCTCCCATCACCAATTCAATCATAACTCGGGGGTTAACACCCTAACGAAAGTGCGAACATCATACAAATATTACCGGACCGCACACAGGAACAATAGGTTTTAAAAATGAAACCACCTTTGAATAAAAATGATTTTGGAAACACTAGTTGATCTTGAGTATCACCTTACAAAAAGTAGTACAACATCGTTATCGAGACTTTGAAAAACCATCTTGCATTTGATAAAAATGAGGACACTTTTCCTTAGAAAAAAAACTTTCAGAATATTCGACCCTCGGGTCTAAGCAAATGTGTTTCTAAATAATTGAAAATGTCTCAAAATGTTTTGGTCCTCGACTGGAAAATTTTTGAATCATATTGTGACACCTTGAAAGTACCATGAGAAAATAATTTATTTTAAAATGTGCGTCTCGAAATTTATTTTCTAAGATACTCAAGGTTTTCAAAAATTCAATAGGCCAGAATGCTCAAAACTCACATAATCCTTTATCAAACCGTCATAAAACATTCAAGGCCAAAATGCCAAAACTCGATTTAGGGAATCAGTTTTATGAAATAAAACTCAGTTTGCAAAATACTGGAAGTCATTTTGAAAGAACTCACGCAGCGGATAAAATACCGTTCGAAAATACAGTAGCAGCGACACCGCTCCTTATATAAATAAAATATGAGAGTCGAATACCCACATATCACGAAATCAAAATCCACAGAAGGATTCCATCACTTAACGAATAATCATACAAGTAACTCGCATCAGACGAGGCACAATAACAAAGAAGGGAGACTTACATCCACATGTCGCACGAAGATGATGATCGCCCCACGATACTAATCACGACCAACAAACTCAGATGACACGTCGCGACACGACTTAGTCAAACAAAATCCGACGAGACGAAACTCAACCGACACCACTGACCAAACATCCTAGATTTCCACAACCTAATCTCTGATACCATTTATGTAACACCCCCAATCCGCTCAGGGATATTACACGCCGTAGAACCTTTCCTCAAGGATCTACCAGGCTGGTAACAACATCGAACAACTCAACAATGCCTTCAAGGCTAAAATGACTCAGTAGACCAATTTGGTCTTTCAATAAAAACATACAACTCGATAACAATACTTGCCCACGCAGGGGTCTAAATACAACAAACTCCCGTATAACGGGGAAAATACTGCAGCGGAAAATAAAGTACAACCGAACTAATACACAACGTACGGTCCCACATGTGATTAGTATCGATCATCTTTCATCATCCTTCATACCGACCCTGTGATTTGCTCCCCATCAAACTGCAAGTACCTGTACGCAATACAGACATCCACCCCCCGAATACTCGGGGGTTAGCAAAACTCCACTGTTTTGCTAGTGCAAGTATAAAATACGAAAACAAGCCATATATATCATACTCCAAGGACTTAGAAATCATAAACATACTTCCCGAGGTAAATCACTTGATCAAACTGTTCAAAATGAGAAAGGTGGGAATAAACCCAATATACATCTTACAAAACATTTTACGATCTCGGGAGTTTGTAAAAACATCTGGGATTAAAGAATTCTCAAGTCTTTCGAAAATGCTTGGGGACGCGGCCTAAAAATCATCTTTTCCAAAATACAATTCCGATAATAAAACACGGGTTCACAATCCAATTCACAAAACACGGGGTCCAAGACCCAAATCACGAAACATAGGGTCCACGACCCAAATCATAAATCACAGGGTCCACAACCTAATCTCTGATACCATTTATGTAACACCCCCAATCCGCTCAGGGATATTACACGCCGTAGAACCTTTCCTCAAGGATCTACCAGGCTGGTAACAACATCGAACAACTCAACAATGCCTTCAAGGCTAAAATGACTCAGTAGACCAATTTGGTCTTTCAATAAAAACATACAACTCGATAACAATACTTGCCCACGCAGGGGTCTAAATACAACAAACTCCCGTATAACGGGGAAAATACTGCAGCGAAAAATAAAGTACAACCGAACCAATACACAACGTACGGTCCCACATGTGATTAGTATCGATCATCTTTCATCATCCTTCATGCCGACCCTGTGATTTGCTCCCCAGCAACCTGCAAGTACCTGTACGCAATACAGACATCCACCCCCCGAATACTTGGGGGTAAGCAAAACTCCACTTTTTTGCTAGTACAAGTATAAAATACGAAAACAAGCCATACATATCATACTCCAAGGACTTAGAAATTATAAACATACTTCCCGAGGTAAATCACTTGATCAAACTTTTCAAAATGAGAAAGGTGGGAATAAACCCAATATACATCTTACAAAACATTTTACGATCTAGGGAGTTTGTAAAAACATTTGGGATTAAAGAATTCTCAAGTCTTTCGAAAATGCTTGGGGACGCGGCCCAAAAATCATCTTTCCCAAAATACAATTCCGATAATAAAACATGGGTTCACAATCCAATTCACAAAACACGGGGTCCAACACCCAAATCACGAAACATAGGGTCCACGACCCAAATCATAAATCACAGGGTCCACGACCCAAATCATAAACCACAGGGTGTACGACCCAAATCATCAAACATATATTTCTAAGGATTATTCGCGTCCCGTGCTAACAAGCCACGAACCTCAGATGCTCCCGCAGAACATACCCGAGTGAATAACCCAATAGGAAGCTATACCAAATCACATGTCACCATAACAACAGTCACGTGACCACAAGCACAGATACATTCATAACCAAATCACAACCATAAGTTATCCCAGCATCGCACTAACAAACCACGAACCTCGGAGTCCCCGCAAGACATACCCGATGGATAACCGCACAAGTTATCCCCGGCATCGCGCTAACAAGCCACGAATCTTGAAGTCCCCGCAAGACATGCCCGAAGGATAACCCTACGGTCACGCCCGACCCATACTAGCAAGTATGGATCCCGGAGATTCAACGATCCTACCCGGAGGCACATCACATACAACAAGCACACAACAATAATCAACTATCAAGCCAAGGAACATTAAGCATCACAACCTCCTTTCAAAGGAGTAACAACCAATATCACCCGTCACGTATTCGCCGAACAAGCACACATAACAACATGAAATCCTCGGTAAACGATTACTGTTTATTACATTCACTAAATGTGATCATAAGTCTTTCAACCAACGAAGTTAACACATATAGGCCAAAACACACTTATTCACGAAGCATCCAAGTTATCGTTGAAAGACAACATTTATCGAGAACATACCGATACTTTTTAACATTCATTAAACCTCCGGATTTTACATAAAATCATTTACCAACAATTATACCTACGAAACATGAAACGTATGGGCAAGATACTTGCCTCGAAATTGGCACGCAAGTATTCCGATGAACACGGCTCAACCGGGAAGCTTCGAAACGCCCGACGACGACGAACGGAAGGGTTCAACACGGTTTCTTCGCAAGAAACTCGACCCTAACATCATATAATCCATAAATCATCAATCATACGAGGAAGGATAATCATAGAATGTCCGAAAACCCCTCTATGACATTCTACCGGACACCTTCAAGGCATCGATCAAGAACTCGACCAAAATGATGAATCTATAGGATTCGACCATGGAATAACAAGGGAAAAGATATAATACATCTAAACAATCATCAATACATCACAATCCTAAGTTAAATCGGATTAAACGGACGAAATCAACCAAAATACCCAAATTCCCCAAAACTAGATTTCTAGAAAATCTGACCTGATTCGCTCGATCAAATGATGTTACAGGGTAGATGATTGATGATATGAACTCCAAGACTTCATGGATTGATTGTCCAACAACATCTCTCCATGATCAACACACCTCTAGCCACAGAAGGAAAGAAAACGAGTGAGGAAAATGATGAAAAACCCGTCTACAGGGCCTTAAATAGACTGCCTGCTGGCCGCCTTACGTACGTAATCGGCCATGGCTTAGGGCCGTAACCGGCCATGGCCGAGTCTCCTGCCCAAAAATGCCGGCAGTGTTACGTACGTAACCGGCCAAGGCTTACGTACGTGTTGGTCACTAAGTATACTGGATACAGTTTGGGAAATAGTTTAAACAACAAACTGTACGGATTTTAAATCTGAGTGCGTAGCGGAAGTCTTAGATACAGTAGGTTGCTGTGGATACAGCAACTAAATGTATAGTGTATACTTAATTAATCACAGTAATTAAAACAGTAAAAACTGAAGGTAAATAACACAGTAATTAAAGTGGTTCGAGGTAAACCCCTCTACGTCCACTGGTCCTCCACACAGAGTAAAGTTTATTATAATTACTACGTACACAACTACGTAATTATAACAACACACAATCAATATATCGTTCACACAGATTGATATAAAGATCTTAGCTTCAACCGTTCACACAGATTGGTTTTGAGCTAATGCTTTGACTTGCTTCTTCACACACAGTTCTGAAGCTTCGTCTTTTTCAATGCAAATCCTTCACACACAGTTCCGGAGAAGCACAGATTGCTCAGTCCACACAGGGCTGATCTGGGTTTGTTCAAAGTATAGAACGGATGGTGAACAACAACTTTGACTCTAAGAGCTTTCAGCTGATGAAGTGTTGTTCGGGATGATGAGCACTGTATATCTATTTTGATATGAGTTGCAGTAAGCTTTGGAGATATGTTTTGCTCTGATAATAATTTCGATAGCTTGGGTAACTGATCTTCAGCATCTTGAAGTGATATATATAGTCTCTGAAATATATATCCGTTGAGATGTATCCGTCTGAGTGAGATTCCGCTCCAACGGGATTATAACACGATCCGGATTTAGCGGGATTTGAAGATCTGTTGACTGACAGTATTAAATACTTTATCCTTGAGTATTTAAATACTTCTTTATTCAATGGGACTTGACTTCTGAAGATTCCTTCTTTGTCCTGTTGTGAGCTGTATGGAAGATAACTGTATTGGAGATTCGAGACAGTTTCCATACTTGGTCTTTTATAAGACTTCTTGCTGTACTGAAGGGCTTCACTATATGCTGATTCGAGGCAGGTCTTCGATACAGGATAATGCCTCAATACTTCGATACAGTCTCCTTTACTGTATGCGGATTGGCATATATGTCAAAACCTCTTTATCAAATACCATTCGATACAGGGATTGGATATCCCAGCTGTTTCGATACAGGGTTCTTGTTTTCCCAACAATTTCCCCCTTTTTGACAATTTGCCAAGACTTACTTTCTTAACTTTTCAAGTCTTCTTGATGATGCCAAAACCTTCTTCATGAAGTGATCTTCTTTGATGTCTTTTGGCAGATTTCTTGGTCTTTCATCAAAAGGTCTGTCTTAGTCTAAATAATGAACTGCTCGTAGGCGAGTTCGATACAGTTTAAGGATTTTTATAACTTAAGCTTATGATTGGCGCGCAGGCACAATCTTACAATGTATTCTAAGCTTACAACTGAAATCGTGAACTGTTCGTAGAATAGTTAGTACAACTTTATTTTCAATCAAGTTTGTATACTTGAGATTGTTTATCAAACAATTTAAGTAATCATACATCAACACAGTAGATTACGAGTTGTAATCTTTCAAGACAGACAAATACTTTTATTGATATTCAAGATAAATTGAGTACATGGTTTGCTGTTTCAAAGAGAAAAATTACAAATCAAGAATAAAATACAGAGATTTCAGCTCCTATCTGTAGTCCGCATGCCTCCATGGCTTTCTCTGTAACACCCCCAATCCGCTCAGGGATATTACACGCCGTAGAACCTTTCCTCAAGGATCTACCAGACTAGTAACATCATTAAACATATCGATAATGCCTTTAAAGCTAAAATGACTCAGTAGACCGATTTGGCCTTTCAATAAAGCATACAACTCGATTACAATACCAGCCCACGCAGGGGTCGAAATACAATAAACTCCCGTACAACGGGGAAAAGATACTGCAGCGGAGAAGAAAATACAACTAGACCAATACGACATCAACGGGTCCTCGTGTGATTAGTATCATTCATCTTTCATCATCCTTCGTGCCGACCCTGTGTTATGCTCCAAAACTTGAATGCAAAAATAGACATCCACCCCCCGAATACTCGGGGGTTAGCAAAACTCCACTGTTTTGCTAGTGCAAGTACAAGTGCAAAAATACGAGCCATACAATTCACATTCCACGAATAACAATAACCAGGAATCCTCAAAAATCGAAAAATAATGAAATGTACTTCCCGAGGCAAGATTTTGAGTAAAACTTTCCAAATCCGAAAGATCACAAATAACGAGAATGGTTTGCAAAATGGTTTAAAATACCCTCGGGAGTTTTAATAGAAAACAAATTAGGATTATCAAATCCATATCTTTCCAAAATCAACGAAGGGTCGCACCCGAAGGTTTTGTTTTCGCAAATAGAAAACCGACAACGATTCACAGGCCAAAACCCAGTCACGTGTCCTCGACGGACATAAAATACACACGCACCCGTGAAGTTTCACTCGTGAATCCAGGGCGAAACCATTGGACTCCCTCTGTGGCCCCGTCGAACCCTCCCGAGGTGAGCAAACACATTCACAAAACATACACATCAACCTGTGAAGTTTTTACTCGTGAACCCAGAGTGAAGTCATAGATTCCTCCGAGGCCCCGTCGGACCCTCCCGGAGTGAGTAAAATACATTCACTAAACATACACATCAACCTGTGAAGTTTTTACTCGTGAACCGAGAGTGAAGTCATAGATTCCTCCGAGGCCCCGTCGGACCCTCCCGGAGTGAGTAAAATACATTCACTAAACATACACATCAACCTGTGAAGTTTTTACTCGTGAACCCAGAGTGAAGTCATAGATTCCCCCGAGGCCCCGTCGGACCCTCCTGGAGTGAGTAAAATACGTTCACTAAATAAACACCAACCTGTGAAGTCTTTCACTCGCGAATCCCGGACTCAACCCATTGGAGTTCCCTCCGTGATCCCGTCGGACCCCTCTGAGGTGAGTGAAATACGTCCACTAAATAACATATCACAACACATGCATCGCCTTGGGAACAGGGTAATACCATTGATCCCGCTCGAGGCCTCTAAGGACCCTCCCGAGCTGGCTAGCTAAACAAATCACACACATAGCACAATGCAACAAAGATATCCAAACAACTCATTCAGAGGTATCAAACACTTAGCAAAACACCTCGTCAAACCACAACGCCCCGAAATGAAATAATATACGTCCACACGCAATACCATGTGCAACATCAACACCAAACATATCCATAGAAATCACATAGTCATTTACAAACTACACCATTCACAAACACACGCGTTTTGAAAGTGAGCCTTTAACATGGCTAGCCAAATCTTTTGAAAACTCGTTTCAAATAACCAAACAAACACATTGAGACGGTCACCAATCATCATATCCACGAAACAAGAAAAGTATGGACAAGGTACTTGCCTTGAACAACCACAACGCGGAGAATCGACCGGAGTAGGTTGGCACGAACCGACTACGAACCCGCCGACTCCACCAAACGCCAACTCGCAACAATGAACTACAAACGAAGACAATAACAATGAAAATGAATTCCAAAGTACGACCCAAAGCCGCTGAATTCAAAGAACGAACGACAAATGTTCAAGCGTTTTCCCAAAACGGTCAAGAACACGATTCGTCCCGACAAAACACGAAAATGGAATTCCAAGTTGAAATATGGATATACAATCCATAGAATATGTTTAACAACATCATTTAACCATAATCGATCCATCAAAAATGGATGAAAAACGAGATCGAGGACAAATCCCCCAAATAGTCGATTCGAAGGAAATCAAGAAATATACTTCGATTCGACGAAGAACAATGGATTAAATGATGTTAAACACAACAATACTACCAAGATTAATCATACCCATCATGAATTAATCAACAACACGGAACGAATCGGACAAAAATACAAAAAACCCCAAATTCACGAAATTAGGGTTCTAAGGAAGATTATCTTGATTCGCTGGATCAAAGGATGATAACGGATGATTGATTGATGTTATGAACTCAAGAACTTCGTGGATTTGTTGTTAAACAACATGGCTCCATGATAAGCACACCCTCAGCCGCGGAAGAGAAGGAGAAGAAGGAGAAAAATGGCCAAAAACCCGTCTGCAGGGCCATAAATAGAAGCCGCAGTGTGCCGCGGCAGGCCAATCTGCGCCAGATGATCGGCGGTGTGCCGCGGCCCGGCCGACATGTGCCGCGGCACGAGTGCAGACGGTTTGGCGAAAAAATGCACGAGTGTGCCGCGGCCCCTGCGGTATGTGCCGCGGCCCACGGTGCGGCTGCTCGGCGGAAGCCGCCGAGCACTCTTGGCCGTAACTCGTCGATCGGCCTGGGCCCAGATTGCCCGGCCATGACTCGGCCGGGGCCAACTCCGACGGCCCGAACGACCCCGAAACCCGAACCTGAATACGAATGGAAGATACGGTTACGACGTACTCGCAAAGACGAATCTAAGAGCTAAGAGAACACGCAATTCCGACCACCCGAAGGCTCAGAATTCGACAACGGAAGTATACCCAAAACTTTGGGAAATTACGAAAATGGCCCAAAACGTCCGAAAATCACGATACGTGATCGAATAACCAAACCGAAGTTCATAACACGTCTAACAAAGTTAAACGGACTTACGGGAAACTCGAAACAACAGTTTCGAACGAGATTCGCAAGAATCGAACTCAAGTGCGGAAAAATCGCTAAAAAGCTCGGAACTCAACAAAACGATACCGAAACGAACTCGGATGACAAAAATTACAGAATTAATCATTCTCAAAATGACGAAACTGTCATGGGCGAGTCGTCAAAACGGACTTCCGCCGAAAAAAAAGAAATTACCGGAAATCGAAATTACGGGTATTACATTCTACCCTCCTTAAAAGAAGTTTCGTCCCGAAACTTAAAACAAGTAGGGAGAAGAAATATCCTGCTAGGAAAACTCAACAAGATACATAAGAAGCGCGTAACTTACGCCCATCGGCAAAACATTACAAGCAACACAAAGGAATATACGGCGTGAAAACACGCTCCACGACGACCAACACAACGTCGCCGTTAGAGACACAATAAAACCAACAAGTGACAAGCGTCATCAAATAGATAATCAACACGCGGGCCAATCGCTGAACAAATACGGAATTCCACCGCCCAAGGGTTGGAAGATCGAAAACGAGACTAATTTCCCGAACATAAGGAAATTAGGAAGGAGTCTTGAACGCTCAACAATCACGAAACGATAACAAAAACCGAACAAACAAATGACCGAGACAACAAAAATCGAACAATCATGTCCGAAACACGAAGGATAATAAAATTCAAACAACAACTCCCAGGATTATCTGGTGAGAACAACAAGACATGCATTCCCATAAGATCCACAGGAAAGGGAATAGCGATTGAAAAGTCAAAACGATAAACGAGTTATTCCGAAACAATACCACACTCGTTCGATCAACAAAAGCAAGGGATAGGAAAAGTTCAGAAAATGTCAACGAACATAAACGAGTCGACAGAGTCGAAAATACAGAAATTCAAAATCTGATCCACGTCTAATAGAAGAGTTAATAGAACCAAATGATGTCACTTCCGAACAAGGTTCACAAGAATCGAACCGAACTCGAAAAAGTCACAGCGATAACTAGATCGACCCACAACAAGATCACAGTTCGTTCGGATGATGAAACCGAAATACAGAACAAGTTCATAAGGTATCAACGAACATGAGCGAATCGATAGACTGGAGAAAGAGAAAATACAGAAATTAAAATAGTACGAGTATTACTCCCGACTTCATCCACGAAATTCAAAAAAACAGGAGCAAGGTAACAAGACATTAAACAACCGACATATAACGGAACAATTACCGATGCCCACGGCCATACCAAACCAAGCTCTAACAGCTCGCACATGCGCGACAATGCAGAAATCACCACGAGGCGACAATATTCAACACCAACATCCCACCTCTCACAGAGGGCTAACACAACAAATGTGTGGAAAGCGACTCAACGCTCACGCCGCCAATTCGATCATACTCGGGAGCAAACATCATAATGAGAACGCGAACATCATACATACATACCCAGCCCTTAAACGGGAATGGATAGGTTTTAAAAACGAAAACCTCATTTTGAAAATAATTTTAGAAGAACACCGGTTGATCTTGAGTATCACCTTTCAAAAAAAAGTACAAACGTGAGACATCGTTATCGAGACTTTGGAGAACCATTTCACATTAGATAAAAATGAGGACACTTTCTCTTAGTAAAAACTTTCAGAATATCCGACCCTCGGGTCTAAATAAAAGTGTTTCTAAAACATTGAAAATATCTCAAAACATTTTGGTCCTCGAGGTAGAAGAATTTGGAAACATATTGTGGCACCTTGGATGTACCACGAGAAAATAATTCATTTAAAAGTACGTCTCGAAATTTACTTTCTAAGATACTCAAGGTTTTCAAAGATACTTCAATGGGCTAGAATGCCCAAAAATTTCAGGTAATTACACAAAACTTTATAGCGCTGTGGGTCCCGCGCCGGAACTCACCAGGATAAAAACCATTTACAAAAACGCCAAAAAGGCCGATGATGGTAATATTTCAAAAACTCACAAAAGCCATTTACCAAATACTAAATACCGTCATAAGAATTTCGCCAAAATGATCAAGGCCATAATGCCAAAAACTCGGTTAAGGGAATCGGTTTTCGAAATAAAACTCAGTCGGTAAAATACCGAAAGGCATTACAAAAGAACTCACGCAGCGGATAAAAGAAATACAGTTCAACATGCACAATCCAGCAACACTACTCCTCATATGAACGAAATATTAGAGTCAAATAACCACATATCACGAAATCAAAATCCATATGAGGATTCCGTCACTGAACAAACAATCATAAAAATAGCTCGTGTCACACGAGGCACAACACAAAGAAGGGAGACTTACTTCCACAGGTCGCACGAAGATGATGATCGCCCCACGATACTAATCACGACCAACAAACTCAAATGACGCGTCGCGACACGACTCAGTCAGATAAACTCCGACGAAACAAGACTCAAACAACACGACTTGACCCGACAGCCTAGGTTTCCACAACCTAAGCTCCGATACCATTTATGTAACACCCCCAATCCGCTCAGGGATATTACACGCCGTAGAACCTTTCCTCAAGGATGTACCAGGCTAGTAACATCATTAAACATATCGACAATGCCTTTAAGGCTAAAATGACTCAGTAGACCGATTTGGCCTTTCAATATAGCATACAACTCGAATACAATACCAGCCCACGCAGGGGTCGAAATACAATAAACTCCCGTACAACGGGGAAAAGATACTGCAGCGGAAAAGAAAATACAACTAGACCAATACGACATCAACGGGTCCTCGTGTGATTAGTATCGTTCATCTTTCATCATCCTTCGTGCCGACCCTGTGTTATGCTCCAAAACCTGAATGCAAAAATAGACATCCACCCCCCGAATACTTGGGGGTTAGCAAAACTCCACTGTTTTGCTAGTGCAAGTACAAGTGCAAAAATACGAGCCATACAATTCACATTCCACGAATAACAATAACCAGGAATCCTCAAAAATCGAAAAGTAATGAAATGTACTTCCCGAGGCAAGATTTTGAGTAAAACTTTCCAAATCCGAAAGATCACAAATAACGAGAATGGTTTGCAAAATGGTTTAAAATACCCTCGGGAGTTTTAATAGAAAACAAATTAGGATTATCAAATCCATATCTTTCCAAAAATCAACAGGGGTCGCAGCCCAAAGGTTTTGTTTTCGCAAATAGAAAACCGACAACAATTCACAGGGCCAAAACCCAAGTCACGTGTCCTCGACGGACATAAAATACACACGCACCCGTGAAGTTTCACTCGTGAATCCAGGGCGAAACCATTGGACTCCCTCTGTGGCCCCGTCGAACCCTCCCGAGGTGAGCAAACACATTCACAAAACATACACATCAACCTGTGAAGTTTTTACTCGTGAACCCAGAGTGAAGTCATAGATTCCTCCGAGGCCCCGTCGGACCCTCCCGGAGTGAGTAAAATACATTCACTAAACATACACATCAACCTGTGAAGTCTTTACTCGTGAACCGAGAGTGAAGTCATAGATTCCTCCGAGGCCCCGTCGGACCCTCCCAGAGTGAGTAAAATACATTCACTAAACATACACATCAACCTGTGAAGTTTTTACTTGTGAACCCAGAGTGAAGTCATAGATTCCCCCGAGGCCCCGTCGGACCCTCCCGGAGTGAGTAAAATACGTTCACTAAATAAACACCAACCTGTGAAGTCTTTCACTCACGAATCCCGGACTCAACCCATTGGAGTTCCCTCCGTGATCCCGTCGGACCCCCCCGAGGTGAGTGAAATACGTTCACTAAATAACATATCACAACACATGCATCGCCTTGGGAACAGGGTAATACCATTGATCCCGCCCGAGGCCTCGAAGGACCCTCCCGAGCTGGCTAGCTAAACAAATCACACACATAGCACAATACAACAAAGATATCCAAACAACTCATTCAGGGGTATCAAACACTTAGCAAAACACCTCGTCAAACCACAACGTCCCGAAATGAAATAATATACGTCCACACGCAATACCAAGTGCAAGATCAACACCAAACATATCCATAGAAATCACATAGTCATTTACAAACTACACCATTCACAAACACACGCGTTTTGAAAGTGAGCCTTTAACATGGCTAGCCAAATCTTTTGAAAACTCATTTCAAATAACCAAACAAACACATTGAGACGGTCACCAATCATCATATCCACGAAACAAGAAAAGTATGGACAAGGTACTTGCCTTGAACAACCACAACGCGGAGAATCGACCGGAGTAGGTTGGCACGAACCGACTACGAACCCGCCGACTCCACCGAACGCCAACTCGCAACAATGAACTACGAACGAAGACAATAACAATGAAAATGAATTCCAAAGTACGACCCAAAGCCGCTGAATTCAAAGAACGAATGACGAATGTTCAAGCGTTTCAGGACTTAAGTTCCGAAAAGAGTATTCTACTTTTTAAACTTCTTGTAATGCAGAACAAGATGCGGGCTGAGATCCTAATGTTTCAAAAAGCTTTTCTATTTTCTAAAACTCCCGAGATTTGTAAAACACTTTACCAATCGTTTTTATTTTCGCCTTTTGAGGTTTTTGGATTACTTGTTCAAATGAAACTTCTCGGGAAGTCTTTCGCTGTGTTTGATTTATTGATTATTCAATGTTTTGTCATAGCATGGTTGAGGTGATCCAGGATGGGATAATGGTCGATGTTGTGAGCCATATGTGGAAAAAGGAGATTTTATCGGAATCCATACATTAAGATTCTGGAACTCTATCGTATGATTTTCCGATGGAATATCAGTGAATATTGCTGACGAACCGGATCGGTAATACAGGAGTATGGATGTGGTCAATCATTTGCATAATTCCAGTTTATTTAAATGTATGCGTATTCAAAAATGAATTGTAATCGAGAACTTGACGTAAGCAAGTCGATTTATTTTTTCGAAAATTGATTTCATGATCTTACGAAAATTTATGTTTTGAGTTTTGGAATTTTTGAAAGAACTTTCGAAAATTTGTCTTCTTGACAAGATTATATGATTTCAAACTGGTTTTGAAAATGTGATTGATGTACATACGCATTTAATGCATGATGCATATCGTGGTGAAGTTCTGAGCGAGACCCACACTGAATAATACATCAGTATGGTACAAGGAAAAGAGATTCGAAATTTGGCATGGTAGTTTGGTTATCCAGGGATGATCGGTTGATTGATCGGATAAGAGAAATACACTGCATGTTGTAAATTCATGCACAAAAAGTAATTTTGGAACTTTGGATTTTGTGAAATTGGAACACATGTGCTATGTGATTCCATTGGTATGGTAGTAGCGTGATTTTACCATAGTGGTTTTTGAATGATTCCTTTGTAAGTGTGGATTTGGGGATGGTGAGCCTAGGATGGTTGTTTGGATAATGATTGGTCACTTTCCCACCCCGTGTATGATTGGGTATGTTTGTCGGTTTGTGATTGGTTGTTCATACGCCGAGGGGTATGTTCGCCAGTCGGTTGTGTTTCTTTGAGATCTACTGCATGTGATTTGTGTATCGTTTTGAGAATTTTATTCATCCGTATATCTGTCTCTGTGATTCTGTGTTGAAGCTTACCATTTGAAGGTATTCTCGATTGTCGTTGATCGTTTGTTGGTTGCATTGGAGTTTATCATGTTGATGATATTCTCGATTGTGTTTTGACCTCTGGTTGGTCATATTAAAGATTATCATGTCGATGATATTCTCGGTTAAATTGTTGGCTGATCATTGTTAATGATCGTATAAGCGTTCAGATTTGGTGTCGATGTTTCAAAATTTGTGTCGTTGTTTTGGGCAGATGTTTCACAGTTGTATCGTGTATTATTGATTTGCATCCGGATTGGGATTTGATTGTGCGATCAGGCAGACAGGATTTCACACGGGCAGATTATTTCTTCCGAAGATGATATATTTTGTTAGGGCTCATGGAATCATGACTGTAAGCGTATTGAGACTTTACAGTGAGGTCACTAGCTAGTATCTCAGGAGATCGTAGACTTTGCGCATTGGTAAGTATGTTGTTTTGTTTATTGGTAATGATGATTATCGATCGTTGTCGTGATGGTTTTGGGATATTTTTGATTAAACGGGTTGTTTGTTTGTTTCTATGACAGATTACAAGTTTCGAGGCTGAAACTTATTTTAAGTGGTGTAGAATGTAATATCCGGAATTTCTACTACAGTTGTCTAACCGTATTTTATCCGAGTTGTGTTGTACAGCGTGGAATCTGTACAGTATGGATAAAATAATAGAAAGACTGAGGCAACTGTACTCGTATAATTGTCGTATTTGGTAGACAATTACAATTGAGGATATCGTGTATCAGGTTATCGCACTTTTGATATTGGGTATATCGTATGAGAATATTATTTGATTCAGTATATGTGTTCAGTGTGTCGTATGTTCGTTTTTGGTATGTCGAGACGTTGGACAAAAATTGCGGGAAATAGCTAAGTATGGAACTGTTAACGTACGTTAAGACTGTAAGATAATGTACGCTAAGTTGTCATGTGTTACGTACGTTATGCGTAAGGCATTACGTACGTAACGAAGGGAATCAGACAGGATTGAGTCGTGGTTGGCAGGTAGGCCCGGTGTCGGCAACGGATATAGACAGGTGAGTCAACCCCGACCATTACGTACGTAATATGGGTATGTACTGTAGCAAGTCAACGTACGTATTACGTACGTTATGAAGGAAATGTTACGTACGTAAGCGAGTGAATGAAACAGGTCAGTTAGTTCTGGAATGAGATTACGTATGCTATGAAGGACACATAGAGTGCGCTAAGCTGCATTACGTACGTTAGTACTGATGGTTAACGTATGTAACGATCGATGCAGTTTATAAAATGAAGTTCGTTCTTTCATTTCACTTCAGCACCTCACTTCGTTTTTCGTCTCCAAACACTGAGAGAGAGGGAGAGAGTTAGCTCTCCTAAGTCGATTTTGAGCTTGAGGACTTGGATTTGTGGCTTAGATATGGAGCTATGGTTGATTCTTGAAGCAATTGCTAGTGTTTTTCATCTTCTAAGAGGTAAGTTGGATAATCCTCCCTTTCATTTTGGATTTTTGATGTTGTTATTGATGAATGATTCGTATGAAGATGATTAAGGGCTTGTTGTTACGGTTCTTGAGGATATATGAGGTATTTGTTGAAGGAAGATGATGATATGTTGGTTTATGTCTTGAATATGTTGATTATGATTATGAAATCATAGAGTTCTTGATGTTCTTGGTATTGTTGTTGCGAGTTTTGACGTTAGGAAGATCGTATGTTGAAGAACATGATGATATACACCTTGAATTATGATTAGGGATTGTTTAGATGTTAGAAAACATCGGATAATGTTGTTTTATGGACTATGAATGTGCATTCGGATAATTCGTGTTCTTGAAGGATTCTTGAACTCTACATGTTATAATTTTGGAAGGATTTCGTATAATTTTGGAATACGAATAGTATTAACGGTTTGACAAGATTATTATTCACCATTGATTTTGGAAATTCATACGCTTTGAACAAATGTTCAAATCGAATGTTTGAGTCAATTGAAAACCCTTGGAACATGATTATCTATAAGGTTGAATTAATCGGATTATAAATCGTGTTATGATTTTGTTTTCGTAATTATTTGAGTTGGATTGTCCAGACTTGTGTCTAATCGAGATATTGTGAAATCGTTGAATTTGTCGATCAGTTATATTGATTAGTAATTATCGAATTTCGGTTCATATGATGGATATGAATCCGTAAAATGGTTTGAGTATATTATTTGGTTTTATATAGGATCGAGGTATCGTTGACCCGTTAAGTTGATTGGTTGGTCGTGTCGGCTGTTGATCGTTATCGGATTGTTGTTAATTTATTATTGCACTAGGTTGCGATAATTGATCGGTGATTATAAATGTATGTTGCGGTCGTGTTCAAGCGTGTTTGTGAATTGCATGGTCAGGGCCGAGGAGCTCGTAGACGAAGGCAATGAGATTGGTTGCGGCTTCATCATCATGGTATCGGTATCGAGGCAAGTTATTACTTGCTCAGTTATAATGTTTAATGAGTGGTTTCAGTTTCATTTCGTTTATAATGCATATAACAATGATTATTACTGCAAATTCTGGAGATTTGGATTATATGTTGTCTTTCCGATTCTGGGAGTTAAATCATAATGTATATGCTTTATCTCAATTATTGGCATATTCGGGTATCAAGGTTACGTTGCGATAAAGATGAGAATATGAATATCTATAGTTCATGGTGCGTTTGGATCGTCGAGCATTGAGGATAATCGCCGGTGATGATTTGATATCGAGATTGCTCCTGAAGGGCTCGGGACAAGTATCTTAGTTTTTATTTCGGTTTAGTGTTGATGATGTTGATCATGCAGGTTGTATTTCATATTGTTGAACATGAGGTCGTCCTAGTTGTTTTGTCATAATGTCATTCATGTTATTGAGTCATGTGTTGTTCATGTCGATGAACATATTGATTTGCATATATGTATGCATAATTGTATTGTTTATGTTGTGTTGATCCGTTGGGATCGTATGATCTATGCTGAGGGCGCTGGATCAGATGTCCACCTCGTTATGGTCCGACGGGATCATCTTGGGATCTATGCTGAGGGCGCTGGATCATTGGATGGGTTCTTCCACCTCGTTATGGTCCGACGGGATCATCTTAGGATCTATGCTGAGGGCGCTGGATCGTTGGAGTACCCAGTGTCGTGTTGATGGAATCATATGGATTCGCATCGTTGGTTTTGCATATGTTGTTGTGTATATGTATATTGTTGGTTATCCACCTCGTGTTGATCTGGTAGGATCATCTTGGGACCTATGCTGAGGGCGCTGGGTCATGGGATTTCCACTGAGTATACACTGTTGATATTGTTTTGAGCATATTGACGTTGTCATATGAGTATGCATTTGTAGGTCTTGTGTTAGGACCGTGTCCGTGTATGGTATTGATCCGGCCTCGGATTTGACTGACATGATTGTCGTGGCATTTCATATCTTGAGGTATGTTCCGTATTTTCCTTTGGTATTTGTCTTTTGATGGACAATCGGTTGTTGTCTTGGGATTTGATGATGCTATCCGATGGATCGTATTGGTCAGAACTGGTATATTTCCGTATCGTGAGTTGGTGATGATAAAATTTGAGAACCTTGAGTATTGTTTGAGGTACAATGCAGACATTATGTTCGAATTGATTGGTTAATCGTGTACGAGATATGAAATGTGATAATGGTTGTTCTGTTGAGAATTATTTGAGTAAGTAAAGTTATGATGATAAGATTACATTGGTCGTATTCTTATTTTGTATTCTCATTGGTATGTAATTATTAATGTGATGTGACGGTTATCATTATTGGATATTATGACTGACCCCGTCGTGGGCTTTCTTTTTAAGTTCTCGAGATATCGAGCTTGTAGCGGTCGTGGAGAGATGAGCTTCCCGGAGGATACTGGCTAGGGCATGCAATTGTGTATTGAGTTTCCTGATCAGTCGTTGTATTCCGCTGCTAGAGTATTTTTAATTGTTTGTCTTTTCCGCTGCGTGAGTATTTTTAAATGACCTTTCGTTTCTGGTAATTTGAGTTACTTTGGAAATCATTTTCTAAACTATTGAGTTTCGGCCGTTTGGCCTTGCCCTTTTCAAAACGAGATTTCACGACGATTTTGATAAACATATTTTATATAGTCTTCAAATATTTTAAAGATAGTACCATCGTCGGCCTCTTGGGCATTTGTAAATATTTGCGAAAATTTCCTTTAGCCTTGTGGGTTCCATCTCGAGGCCCACGGCGCTGTAATATTCCCGGTTAAATCTGGGGGTGTTACAGAATATGGTATCAGAGCTTAGGTTGAGAAAACCTAGGCACTCGAGTCGAGCTGGGTCGTGTTTTTGTTGCGTCATTCGAGTTGTCGATTGACAAATATTAGAGCCGTGAGTTTTTTTTGTTCACTCAGGTTGTGGGTTATGGGATTTGCCAGTATAGTACTGGCTTGTTATAACCTTTTCCAAATGGTATTAATGTGTTTCTTTGGATACAAATGTGTCGTGTTCTCGAGTTAAACTGATTTTGCAAAATGTGTGTTTTGAAAATATCTGTGTCGAGTATTTTCTTGAGTTGAGACATGTGCCAGTATCACTGGGAATCGTCGGCTTTACGATCTGTAAGTATTTGGATTTTGGAATTTCATTGAGATTTATTACCGTTCTAAGTTGATATGTTTTGAGGTTCAGAAAGATATTATCCGTTACAGTATGAGATGACAAAGTTGGGACAGGATTGATGATCTTGAGAAATTATGATTTTAGAAATCAATATGTCGGTTAAGTTTTGGAACAGAACTGTGTATTCGGGAGAAGGTCTGGGGATTGCTGAGAAGAACATGTAGTCATGTTAATTCATTTTATGATATATGGAGCTGTTTTCGAGCATTTGAAAATGATACTTTTCAAAATGAATGTTTTACAGATGTTTTACGGAAAATGATTCTGGGCCGAGACCCAATTGATTTTGAAATAGTTTTACAACTCAGGACTTAAGGTCCGAAAAGAGTTTTCTACTTTTTAAACTTCTTGTAATGCGGAACAAGATGCGGTCTGAGACCCTAATGTTTCAAAAAACTTTTATGTTTTCTAAAACTCATGAGATTTATAAAACACTTTACCAATCGTTTTTATTTCCGCCTTTTGAGGTTTTTGGTTTACTAGTTCAAATGAAACTTCTCGGCAAGTCTTTCGCTGTGTTTGATTTATTGATTATTCAATGTTTTGTCATAGCATGGTTGAGGTGATCCAGGATGGTATAATGGTCGACATTGTGAGCCATATGTGGAAAAAGGAGTTTTTATCGGAATCCATACATTAAGATTCTGGAACTCTATCGTATGATTTTCCGATGGAATATCAGTGGATATTGGTGACGAACCGGATCGGTAATACAGGAGTATGGATGTGGTCAATCATTTGCATAATTCCAGTTTATTTAAATGTATGCGTATTCAAAAATGAATTGTAATCGAGAACTTGACGTAAGCAAGTCGATTTATTTTTTTCGAAAATTGATTTCATGATCTTACGAAAATTTATGTTTTGAGTTTTGGAATTTTTGAAAGAACTTTTGAAAATTTGTCTTCTTGACAAGATTATATGATTTCAAACTGGTTTTGAAAATATGATTGATGTACATACGCATTTAATGCATGATGCATATCGTGGTGAAGTTCTGAGCGAGACCCACGAACTAAATAATACATCAGTATGGTACAAGGAGAAGAGATTCGAAATTTGGCATGGTGGTTTGGTTATCCAGGGATGATAGATTGATTGATTGGTTATCCAGGGCCTGTGAGAGGTGAGATGTTAGTATTGAATGTTGTCGCTTTGTGATGATTTGTATGTTATCGCACTAGTGCGAGCTGTTGGAACTTGAGTTTACATGTTTGTGTAAATGCGTGATTGTTTCATGTTGTTTTGTGATTATTTGCTGGTTATCGTTCAGGCTGTTGAGATCGCCGAATGATGCCGTCGTTCCTGTGGTGTTGATATGTGTGTCGTTTTATGATAGTAACCATCATATGTGTTGCGTGATACGATTTTCTGTTGTGCTGAGTTGGCATCTCCGGTTTGTTGTTTGGAAATGTTATATTCCATTGTACCTAGTAGTTGTATATTCGGTATGCCGAGCCGAGGTGTTTCAACCGTGATGTGTCGGGGATATGCACGTGCAATTGTCTTTCTCGTCGGTAACGTGTTTCAAGTGTGGACTCGAAGGACACATAATTCAGTTTTGTGAATTGGTTATCGAGACTTCCGGAGTTCGCGCTTTAGAACAGTTATCAGGATCGGTTTTGAGAGGCCTTTGAAAGATGTTTCTGTCAGTTGCTTGTTGTGTTATCACCTTGCTTCCATTGTTGTGAGTTGCGGGGACGACATTTCTTTTATAAGAGGTCGATTGTAATGTCCGTATTATTTTTTACTTCTGCACTTTCTCCTTCTAAAATCTATCGACTTGCTCATGTTCGTTGATACTTTTTGAACTTGTTTGGTATTCCGGTTGTCATCGTTCGAACTGGTTGTGACCTTGTTTCAGATCGATCTGTTTATCTTTGTGACTTTTCCGAGTTCGGTTCGATTCTTGTGAACCTTTTTCGGAAGTAACATCTTTCACTTTCTACCAGTTCTTTTAATGTCTGGAGTTGAAGTGGGGACTTCGGAGTCATTGTTCGACTGTTGTCATTCGATCATTGTTGTTCGATCGTTGTTACCCGATCATTATTTTTTTTATCGTTGTTGTTCGATCATTGTTATTTGATCATTGTCGTTCGATCATTGTTATTTGATCATTGTTGTTCGGTCGTTGTTGTTCGATCATTGTTTTTCGGTCGGGGTTGTCTGACTGTTGTTGCCTGATCTCGTACCACGAAGAATTATCTTTCACCGTTAGTCTGTGGTTTCGAGTGTGGCTAGGTAGGTCACCGAGCCGTGCATTGCATGATGGTAACTGAGAAATTTGGGGATTGAGGTTGCGTCTCTGCTCCGAAAGGACACAGAATGCCTAGTGTAGTCTTTGAGGATTTCGGCGTAGTCCGAATTGTTTGTGATTGTCCTTGTGAATCGTTTGTGTTTATTTTCTGTTTTCTCGACTGTGCGTGTTTCCTTGTAATAGGTGCTTTGTGTTTTGTGTTTGTTCGGATAA
The DNA here is from genome assembly GCA_033398695.1 of Orobanche coerulescens. NCBI lineage: Eukaryota > Viridiplantae > Streptophyta > Magnoliopsida > Lamiales > Orobanchaceae > Orobanche > Orobanche coerulescens. The sequence goes on from JAWKAU010000025.1 coordinate 544,988, forward strand.
TCAACTTGGTTGTATTATATACTTGATGACGCATGTTATTTGTTGGTTTTATTGTAACTCTACCGACGACGTTGTGTTGGTCGTCGTGGGGCGTGTTTTCAAGCCGTGTATTCCTTTGCGTTGTTTGTAACGTTTCACCGTTGGGCATTAGTTATGCATTCTTGTGTATCTCATTGAAATATTCCTAGTGGTACATTGCTTCTCCCTACTTGTTTTAAGTTTCGGGACGAAACTTCTTTTAAGGAGGGTAGAATGTAATACCCGCAATTTCGGATTTCAGTGATTTTCTTTTTTTCGGTGGGAGCCCGTTTTGACGACTCGCGCGTGATCGTTTCGTCATTCCGAGAGTATTTAATTCTGCACTTTTTGTCATCCGAGTTCGTTTCGGTATCGTTTTGTTGAGTTCCGTGTTCTTAAGCGGTTTTTCTGCACTTGAGTTCGATTCTTGTGAATCTCGTCTGAAACTGTTGTTTCGAGTTTCTTGTAAGTTCATTTAACGTTATTATTTATGTTGCGAGCTTCGGCCCGGTGTTTCAATCGTGTATCGTGTATTTCGGATGTTTTGGGCCATTTTCGTAATTTCCCAAAGTTTGGGGTAATTACTTCCGTTGTCGAATTCCGACACTTCGGGTGGTCATAATCGTGTGTTCTGTTAGCTCTTAGATTCGTCTTTGCAAGTACTTCGTAACCGTATGTTGTGTCAAGATTTATTCATCCCGACAGGCGATCGACTATAAGGCCGAGCGACCGAGTGCACAACCAGTTAAGCTATGGCTAACTCGCCTAATGAAAGATACCAGCCCACCATCAGGTACCTAGCGATCGACTCCCAAGGCGATCGCCCTTTGGCATCTGGCGATCGACTATAGTGCCCGGCTAAGGACCATCGACCTATGGCCCGAACAGAGACGATCGCCAGGCAAAGTCATCGATGACTGGATCTCAGGGCAGCACCCACGTGCAGATCCACAAATGGTGCTGACAGACAAGACCTTTGACTCCAGCCTGTCACCTACCTCACCTACTGACAAGTCCGCCGAAAGTTACGAAGTGGGACCGCCCGTGACAGCGACTCAGGACGCGTCTGAGCTCCCATTGGACCGTCTGGTGCTGCCACAGTGCAGCGGACTTTAAGGGAACAAGCCCATGTGCTAAAAGATGATCGCCCGATTATTATAACACAGCAAAGGCGATCGTCCGACATATCCAAGTCCTATAAATAGAGAACCTGATCCTATTGGAAAAAGGTTCCCAACTCATTCACTTACATTCCGAATTCATTTACGGAAATACAGAAGAACATACATACCATCAAGCTCCCAGCTTTCTCGCCGGAATCCATCTCAGGATTTCTCTCTCCGAATCTCTCATCCAGAAGACGATCGGCAGAGGCAAGAAGTCTCCACAAGGCAGATTCCAAGAGATTCATAAGCCTAGGAGCTCGAGCATACTGCTAAGATACGCCGTGAGAGACGGTCGATCTCTCACCGCCGCCACAGTTCATCCCCGTTGTCACAAGAACTCACAGAGCATCACATCTGGTTCTTCCGGCAATCTACACGCTCACTAGCTAAGATAACAAGAATCTTTACACTCATTGTAATTGTATTCTTACATTAGTACTTGTATCCCCGAATATTAGTATTAATAATATCTCGCGAGAGCATTCAAGCCCGGGACTAACAACCCCGGCAAATCTTGTGTTATTTATCTTTCTCACGGAAGTGTTCTCGCATTTGTTTGCTATCCATCCATTTCAGCAATATCTATCTCCGGATAATATTTTGGGTAGCAACAATTGGCGCTAGAGGAAGGGGTTCTATACCTTCATTTTTCATTCCTACCGTCCCGAAGAACACTCACTGTTCTCGGGGCATATACTTGAAGTGACACTCACTGCGCTTCAAAGAAAACCTTCAGAATCATGACATCCGCCGGTACATCGAAGAGAGCCACTCTCCGAACCGCCGGACACCATATCCCGGCTCAATCCGAACCCCAGCCGACGACCGGGGGAAGCCGCGGCAACGCGAGACTCTCGATCCCGCACCTGAGGGATGGTCCCAACCTCTCACTCGACCAGTTCCAAACCGAGGAACAGATCGAGGAGGCTATGGCCATCCTCGAGGAGCGACGGAGAGCGTGCGCGTCGCCCGCAATAATTCCGTCGATCGTCCGCCGCATGGGAAAACGGAAGTTCAACTGGCTACTGGGCGAGCGATCGTCAGAAAGCCCCGGTCGCGAAAAGGATCTCGCCACGACAGACAGATCCGTATTAAATCGCAGGGCGCGACCCATCTGGCGGCCAAGGGCATTCTGGTTCCAACCACGAAAAGACGGAATCCGAATCCGTCACCAAGAGTTCAGCCTACCCAACTCACAGCCGAACGCAGGTTAGCCGTCTGACTCCCGCCCCGATCGCCAGGGGATCAGTACTCGATCGCCTCGGCTCCCGCTCCAAGCGCCGAGCCGCGAGAAGCCAGGCCACGGCGATGGCCGCTATGCAACGCCAGCTCGACGAGATGAAAGCACTCTTGGACACTGGGGCAAGCGCCAGCAGAAAGATCACCGGACCGACTGAGCCACTCGCGGTCCACATCGAGCTCGCCCCCGTGCAACCAACGATCACTCCTCCCAAAACACCTATGTATGAAGGGAGATCGGACCCCGAAACCCACCTGAGTAAATTCCGAATCTACATGACTGGGTGTGGGTCATTTGATGCAACCAAGTGCCGGATCTTCCCGTTAACATTGGGCGAGCTAGCCCATAGATGGTACATCTCGCTACCACCACGATCGATCATCTCCTTTGAGAAACTGGCGAATGACTTCACGTCATACTTCGCCACCAAGGTCGCCAGACCAGAAGGCCCCCACCGCGTGATGAAAATCAGGCAGGGGGAAGACGAAACCGACGCAGATTACATCGACCGAGTAGACGAAATCATCCTCACCGGCGAACCCGTCAGTGACGAGCTCGCTCTCTATTCGGTCCTGGGGGGATTCCACGGTCATTCACCCATGTTTAGACATCTCACCAAGGATATTCCCCCAACCTACGCGATCTTCCGCGCTAAGGCTGCCGACTTTCTGGCCAGACAAAGGCTACTCACCCTCCACCTAGGCGAGAAAACGCCACCTCCTGCCCGAAAGATGGCGATCGCCAAAACAAATAAGGCGATCGCCAAGCCAGCCGGAGATCTCAAGGCCTTCGAGGACATGGAGGCCCATCTCCTCCATACGTTCAACCGAACTCCGGCCCACATTTTCTATGCCATCAAGGGGCACGAACCGCTAAACAAGCCAACAGCGATAAGGGACCACGGTCACCTGGACAACAATCAATATTGTGCCTACCATAAGGGTCCCGGCCACAGCACCAACCAATTCCATGACCTCCTCAAACAGCTCTGGAGATTGTTCGAGGAGGGCAACTTGGACAGCCTATTGGCTTAGCCTAAGCCCCTACCAATCTCTATACACGATCGTCCGAGTCGAACACAAACAGGTTGGGGAGCTCATACGAGCCGACCCCTAAATCAACCTCGGCGACCGTCTCCACATGCTTCATTCAAGAGAAGGTAACCTCGGAAATCTCTCCCCGATCTCCCCCCTCATTTAAGAAACTGGAGGATTCGCTCGCCATCTACAATTCACCATCTAACGTGATGGACTAAGGCACGAGATCGCCTCCCCCGCACAACATACACCGTCAAGGGTCGGCATCTACATGATGATCCGAGGTAGAAGAGTGCAGCCATGGTCCTGGTGGTTGATGGAACCGACTGCTTAGGCCATGCAAGGTCCCTCTGGGCCACGATCGTCCGCCCTTCGTTTAGATACGAGGCCGGCGTAGTCTGAGGGCCCTCCAAAACTAATCAGTGGACACGATCGCCCCTCCTCAAAGGTTCATCATTTAACATGGTGAACCCGGATAATGCGACGCGTCACTACCCCCGTCTCAACGTACACCGTCGAGGTTCGCCATCTTCATGGCGGGCCGAGGTGGAAGCAGAGCTAACAAGCCGCGGAAGTGGAGTTGATTAATCCGACGACGCCCCGTGAAAGGACTCCTCCAGACCAAGACCGCACGCCCTTAGTTTAAATACGAGGCGAGGCGCAGCCTAACGGAGGACCCTCACAATAAAATGAGTCACGAGACAAACAATGTCATTCGCGCACAAGACATGGTCACGGAGTCGGTCCATCGAACTCCGCGATCGTGCACGGTTCCTCAAGACGGACGACCGTCCTCGAGGATTCGACAAAGTTGAAGACCGCTCACTCAACGAATTATTTTTATCCCCTTACTTTCAGTAAGTGAATAAAAACAAGGGGGAAGAGTGCGGACTACCTAAACGACGATCGTCTCTATTCAAACACATATGGAGATCGCCATTTTTCAGATGTTATGCAGTGATCGAATTTGTTGTAAAAGTTATCTTTATGAGTTTATCAATTCATTTGGAACTACCCTCACAACGATCTCTCCTCACACATTTGTACAAAGTCAAACAAAGACTCAAAAATAGCAGTCATTCAAGTGATAAATCAGAAAATCAAACATTCATTTACTTGCTTGAAGGATCAAAATACATGGTCGCCCGAAGGCTAAAATGCTACAAAGAGAAAACTACAAAGCTACGAGACAAAAAGCTAAAACAAACAAGCAAGAGTGAAGAGCCTCAGGCCCCCGCCTTCAGCCATCGGCTCGACCCGCGACCCTTCCCCAGTTTCCGGAGCGGCCTCCCCGTCCTCCGGATCGTCAGGATGAACGAGGTTCGCCGGAGTCGGATACCAGCTCAGATCCATGCCAAGCTCCGAGAGATCCAAAATCGGCAAGGAGAAAGCAGGATGGAGAGGATGCTCCAGCGCATACGCCTTGAAATTCTCGGCAAGAGGGCCGACCTCCAGCCCTTCCTTCTTGGCAGCCCGGATCGAGTCAGCGAACGCCATATAATAGGCAACCTCGATGACAAACTCCAAGTTAAGGAAGGGATTGGCCTTGGTCGCGTCTACCTCCCCTTTCAGCTCCTCCATCACTTGTTGCGACCCTTGGAGCTCGACCTCCCTCGCAGCTATCTTCTCCCTCGACTCCGCCAGCTCGCTAGTCAACCGAGCGATCGTCACCTTCTGATGATCGACCTCCTCCTCAGCAACCTTCTGCGCCCGGACGGCATTCATCATCCTGTCGTGGAATCGGTCAACCGCCAAACGAGACATCTCGGCTTCCTTCTTCGCCAGCTCAAGCTCTTAGCTCGCCCGCTTGGCTGCCTCCAAAGAGTCCTTCTCCATTGCCGCGATCTTGTCGGTGAACTCGGCGTTCTCTTTCCGAGCCGCCTCGAGATCCTCCTGCAGGCGAATAGTGGAAGGTCGCCCCTCAAACTCCTGCGCAGCCTGGACAGCCATGGTCGCCGTCTGGAGAGAAAGGGCGAGAACAGCCTGCATCGTACTCCCCGATCGCTGACGAGCGATCGCATCTAGATCGGTCATCCAGGCCTTCGATAGAGCAGAAGCGGCCTTGCTGACGTATTGTGGGATGTCACAGGACTGGCGAGGAGATCGGCTCGCTAAGAAATCCAACACCATCGGCGGGTAAGATGGATCCGTGCGACGGATCCTACATCAAAACAACAAAGTTAACACAACTCCTACGTAAATGCAAGTTTCAACCCAAAAATGCAATCTACCTCTCAGCCCTCTCGGGGTCGCGACCGAAGTATGGTTTCCCTCGAGGAGTCTCAGCGTCAGCGATCGCCATCTCTCGCATAAAAGCCGCAGAGGGCGGCTCATTCTCCGGAGAGAGAACGGTGATCGGAGGCATGGCGATCGACACCTCATTGGCGGGGGCAGGAACCGGAGTTTCTTCCAGCCTCGGCCTTTTGCGATTCGTTCGAAGCCCCTCCTCCGGAGCTCCCTCCTCAGCCACGATCGGCTCCACGCGGGGCTCCGCCTCCGGAATAATTGGAAGCACAATAGGTGGGGCCCGGGACGACTTCTTGTGGCGGAGACGGACCAGAACTCCAGGATTCGACATGGCGATCTCCGGTGGGGGCTCCAAAAAGCGAGGAAAGCGAACCTCTACAGTTAAGATGATCGATCAACAGTTAGATATTTTCCTCAAGTAAGGCGATCGCCTAGAAAGTGAAGGTCGCAGAAACTCATACCTGGTACCGAGAGATGTCTCGGGAAATGGAATAGCCGAGCCGACAACCAACGACTCTCCTTATTGATCCGGCTAGCGTCAAGGTCGTCGTCCGACAAACTCCGTATCCGCTCCCAGACAACCAGGAAATCAAAGGGCAGCTCCTCGACCGCCGGAACGTGAAAACCTGCAAAGCCGAAATCAAATTAGATCAGTTAAAAACACATTCGAACGAAGGGAGAGTCTAAACCCTTACCGGGATTCCTCTCCCGAAACTCAGTAGGGATCTCCAGATCGCTCGAAGGATTATCGCTTGCAGAAGCCCTCCACGCGCCGGCGACCCAGAACCACTTCGTCGGATCGCCCCGCGCCTTATTCGGGACGCCGAGGATTACCCGACCAGATCGGCCCTGAATGTGGTGACCTCCGACCGACCCTTTCTGAGCCGTCAGCTTGAACAAGTGGTTCATCTCTGACGGCGAAGGGAGGCGGTACAGGCGGTGACCGCCAAACAGAGTGAGAGTGCAGATTATCTGGAGCCAAGCGTTTGGCGTCAGCTGAAGTGGCGCCATGTTCCAAGCGGCCAGCAGGTGGGAGACAACAAAAGATAGAGGGAAGCGCAGCCCGACCTCCATAATCGCCTCATTCACGGCGACCATACCCATCGGAGGCTGATCGGCTTGCTCATTCTCCGCCGGCGCAAGTATATCCACATCTGAAGGAACGTGGAACCTCGTCCTCCAGACGACCAGGTCTTTCCTGGTCACCGAACTCCTGATTTGGCCAAGCGATCACAGAGATCGCTGCACAGCCCGGAACTGCGACCGTTTGGCAAACTGGTAAGGGTAGGCGATCGAGTAACCCCGGAAATCGAATCTCGGATATGGACCGACCAACTTCTCCATAATCTCAGCAAAAGCCAGATAGGCCCGGCCGAAAGCGCTATGCTGCTCCCAGTAGGCCCTAATCGCCAGATCTCTCTCCATCTGCGATCGTCTGTCTTCAGCAGCCGCTTCCTTAGCGACGTTGGCTTCATTAAATAAAGCCTTGATTTCAGCAGGGTCAATTCCGGCCCGAATAGCCTCAGCGGCCGTCTCCAGGTGGAAGTCAGAAGAAGGTCCTCCCCGGACAGTCGATGTCCCGGCGGCGGAACTGGTACCCACTCCATATGATGATGACGTTCCAGCCATTCTCAAAGAAAGAAAGGAGAAAAGGATTTCTTCTTACCCACAGATGAAATTGATCGACGATCGGCAGTCGAATCTCTCAGAAGTGTTCTTCAGCAAAGTCCTTCTTTCTCCAGTGATGAAGCACATAAGAGTTTTGACGCTGCGTCCTCACGTCCTTTTATAGGAGACGAAAAGGACTCCTGTGAAATTAAGAAGAATCTCAGAGGTCGGAAGTGCAGCCGTCGAATTTATTGACTCCCTCGAGACCCGCGTACGCGTCTTTTCAAGGACGCGTCAGTCGAGGAGTCATTAATGACCGTTGATATCCTCCAACAAAAGCCCAACACGTGCGCGGAGACTTATCCACGCCCATTGCTATTTCCTGCGCAGTTTAGCGGCCAGCCAGGTCGTCCAAATTAAGTTTCAATCAGCTCAATGACGATCGCCAGTTCAGTAAAACGCAGAGTCGCTCGTCAAAAGTTCAGCGATCGCCAGCAGAACCACCTCACCCCACGTTTCCAACATAGGAGCGAGCTGGGGGGCAATTGTTGTGTTAAGATTTATTCATCCCGACAGGCGATCGACTATAAGGCCGAGCGACCGAGTGCACAACCAGTTAAGCTATGGCTAACTCGCCTAATGAAAGATACCAGCCCACCATCAGGTACCTAGCGATCGACTCCCAAGGCGATCGCCCTTTGGCATCTGGCGATCGACTCTAGTGCCCGGCTAAGGACCATCGACCTACGCCCCGAACAGAGACGATCGCCAGGCAAAGTCATCGACGACAGCACCCACGTGCAGATCCACAAATGGCGCTGACAGACAAGACCTTTGACTCCAGCCTGTCACCTACCTCACCTACTGACAAGTCCGCCAAAAGTTACGGAGTGGGACCGCCCGTGACAGCGACTCAGGACGCGTGAAGGCTCCCCATTGGACCGTACAGCTGACTGCCAGCAGCAGCCGCGGACTTTAAGGGAACAAGCCCATGTGCTAAAAGACGATCGCCCGATTATTATAACACAGCAAAGGCGATCGTTCGACATATCCAAGTCCTATAAATAGAGAACCTCCTCCTACTGGAAAAAGGTTCCCAACTCATTCACTTACATTCCGAATTCATTCACGAAAATACAGAAGAACATACATACCATCAAGCTCCCAGCTTTCTCGCCGGAATCTATCTCAGGATTTCTCTCTCCGAATCTCTCATCCAGAAGACGATCGACAGAGGCAAGAAGTCTCCACAAGGAAGATTCCAAGAGATTCATAAGCCCAGGAGCTCGAGCATACTGCTAAGATACGCCGTGAGAGATGGTCGATCTCTCACTGCCACCACAGTTCATCCCCGTTGTCACAAGAACTCACAGAGCATCACATCTGGTTCTTCCGGCAATCTACACGCTCACTAGATAAGATAACAAGAATCTTTACACTCATTGTAATTGTATTCTTACATTAGTACTTGTATCCCCGAATATTAGTATTAATAATATCTCACGAGAGCATTCAAGCCCGGGACTAACAACCCCGGCAAATCTTGTGTTATTTATCTTTCTCACGGAAGTGTTCTCGCATTTGTTTGCTATCCATCCATTTCAGCAATATCTATCTCCGGATAATATTTTGGGTAGCAACACCGTATCTTCGGTTTATATTCAAGTTCAGGTTTCGGGGTTGTCCGGGCCGTCGGAGTGGCCACGGCCGAGTCACGGCCGCACTTCTTGGAGCAGGGCCTGGCCTGGCCGAGTTACGGCCGTAAGGTGCGATTCTGGCCGTAAGGTGCGATTCTACGGCCGTCGTGCTCGGCGGACACGGGCGAATGCGATTCTGGCCGTAAGAAATTTGTCGATTCTGGCCGTATGGGTGCCGGACGATGTTCGGACGAATGCGATTCGGCCGTAGGACTGCCACGATCTGGCCGTAAGTTCCGAGTTACGGCCATAAGGCACTGTCGGTTACGGCCGTAAGCGATCGGCAGATGGTGGGCGGATTTTGACGGCTGCCGGTTACGGCCGTAAGGCCCTGCCGGTTACGGCCGTAACCCTGCCGGCTATATATAGCCTGGGCTCGGCCAAACTTTGTTTTTCTCACTTTTTCCTCGTTTTTGTGCGGCTGCGGACGGGAGTGACCGGTAGGAGTTGTTCTTGGCCGATTCTACTCATTTCCAAGGCCTTTTTGAAGATTCTTGTTGATTATATCATCATCCAATCCGTGTTCTTCGTCTAATCAAGGTATACTTCTTGATTTCCCTTCAAGTTGACTTTTTGGAGAATTTGTTCTTGATTTCGATTCTAGTCCGATTTTGATGCATCGGTTGGTGTAGTATGATGTTATTAATCTTGTTCTATGGGTTGTATATCCATATTTCTAGTTTGTTCAACTCGATTAGTGATTCGAGTGTTCTTGGGAGTTATCGAACATTGAGTGTTCGATTAAATGTCCCAATGAGTTTCCCTTCGATAGTTTGGTGGGATTTCCGTTGTTTTTGACCTTGATTCTCATTGTGATCGTAATTTTGTGTTCTTGGCCATTTTGGGGGAAACCCTTGATTTTGTGTCGTTCGTCCCTTCAATTCAACGACTTTAGGTCGTGCTATGGAATTCATTTTCATTGTTGTTATTGTTGTTCGTAGTTTATTGTCACGGATTAGCATTCGGTGGAGTCGGAAGGTTCGTAGTCGGTTCGCCAACCTACTTCGGTCGATTCTATGCGTTGTGGTTATTCGAGGCAAGTACCTTGTCCATACTTTTCTTGTTTCGTGGATTTGATGATCGGTGACCGTCTAAATGTGTTTGTTTGGTTATTTGAAATGAACTTTCAAAAGATTTGGTTTAGCCTCGTTAAGGGCTCACTTTCAAAACGCGTGTGTTTTGTAAATATTGTGCCCCGTGAATGATTAAGTGAACCCTATGAATTCGCTTGTTGGTGTGGTTGTTGGTATGCTTTGATAATATATACACATATTATCTCTTTTCGGTGCGCTATGGTTTAACTTGGTGTTTTGCTAAATGTTTGATGCCTCTGGGTGAATTGTTTGGATATCCTTGGTGTGATATGTTATTTGTGCATGATTGCTTCGCTCACCTTGGGAGGGTCCGACGGGGCCATGGAGGGAGTCCAATGGGAGAGCCCTGGATTCACGAGTGGTGAATGTATTTTACTCACCTTGGGTAGGTTCGACGGGGCCTCGAAGGTAGTCCAATGGGTGAGCCCTGGATTCACGAGTAAAAACTTCACGAGTGGTGTGTATGTTTGGTGAATGTATTTGCTCACCTCGAGAGGGTTCGACGGGGCCACGGAGGGAGTCCAATGGGTGATCCCTGGATTCACGAGTAAAAACTTCACGAGTGGTGTGTATGTTTGGTGAATGTATTTGCTCACCTCAGGAGGGTTCGATGGGGCCACGGAGGGAGTCCAATGGGAGAGCCCTGGATTAACGAGTAAAACTTCACGAGTTGGTATTGATTTTATGTCCGTCGAGGATACGTGACGTGGGTTTTAACCCTGTGAATTTGTTGTTGGTTTTCTATTTGCGAAAACAAAACCTTTGGGCTATGACCCTGTTTATTTTTGGAAAGAGAAGGATTTGATAATCCTAAGTTGTTTTATATTAAAACTCTCGATGGCATTTTAAATCATTTTATAAATTGTTTCCCTTGACTTGGGATTTTTCGATTTTGGGAAGCTTTACCTAAACTCTTGCCTCGGGAAGTACTTTTCGTTTCGTTTAGATCTTTGAGGATTCCTGGTTACTGTTATTCGTGGAAATGTGAATTGTATGGCTCGTATTTTTTTGCACTTTGTACTTGCACTAGCAAAACAGTGGAGTTTTGCTAACCCCCGAGTATTCGGGTGGTGGATGGCTATTTTTGCATTCAGGTTTGGGAGCATAACACAGGGTCGGCACGAAGGATGATGAAAGATGATCGATACTAATCACACGAGGACCCGTACATTGTCGTATTGGTTTAGTTGTATTTTATTTCCGCTGCGGTATTCTTTCCCCATTGTACGGGAGTGTGTTGTATTCGACCCCTGCATGGACATGTAATATGTTTGAGTTGTATGTAATTATTGAAAGACCAAATCGGTCGACTGAGTCATTTTAGCCTTAAAGGCGATGTTTAGATGTTTGATTTTAGTTACCAGCCTGGTAGATCCTTGAGGAGAGGGTCTACGGCGTGTAATATCCCTGAGTGGATTCGGGGTATTACAGGATCGGCCGAATTCTATCCCTCACAAATCTCGATTTTCTTTCTTCAAGTTATTCCGATATGTAGCAAGAATAAAAGTGTTCTCTCAATTGTGGAATCAAAGACACAAGTCAAGATCCACAATTAAACACTTAGAAGAAAAAATCGAAATTTCTTGTGTATGTTTGATGCTAAAATCGGCCAACCCAACATGTCCTATATAGGCTCTTGGACTACTACTAGGGATCTTAAGGAGGATTATGGAAGGACTCCCAATAAATTCATCTTACCTTATTAGGACTCTTCTTAATATAATGAATCTATTAATATCAATTTAGTCCACTAAAAACTTGATATTGCACTTCCTACCAAAATCCCAAATTACGAAATTGGGCTCCTTATTAAATATATTATTTCCCGTATTTAAGATATCGAATGTCCATTAATTAATTATAAGCTACTGACATCTTTACTTAATTAATATCTTATCCAAGAGTAGTACCACTCGAACCTTATTATTATATCGGAATTAAATCCACCTGCAGGGTTTAATATAAGTGAGAATCAATTTTTTAATACCAAACCATAAAATTGATAAGTTATATATCCTCATTCATAAGAGTGTAAGTTATTGATACCATTTTGCTTAAAAAGACTAAAATGTCCTCCAAAAAGGTGTTGATGTTGACTTTCCTTTTTTTACCTTTTAGTGATAAATTTAAGGGTATTAATGTCTTTTGGTATCAAAAACTTATACTCTTATGAATGAGGATATATAACTTATTACTTTTATGGTTTGGTATTATAAAAGATAGAACCCATATATAATAATCATTATCGAGCTCCTCAAGGGGACATCATCAACCCGCACGAGTAGGGACACGATTTTTAGTAATAATAATAACTAATGTATAAACAATATTATTGCCCAAGATACGAGGCTTATTGAGTCGATCATTTTGACTCTCACCTATGGTAAATCAAAGCAATAAGTATTATAAATACACAATTAAATATTATATACTTAGAATTAAGAAATAAAAATTATCCGAGATTTACGTTCTTCTTACATTCAGTACAGAAGACACTATCTCACCTCGATCCAGTTCAACGTATGCAAATACGCTAATGCATGCTAATAGTCAAGACCAACTATTCTCAAGCACACTACAACCTTTTATATAATTTGTCTAATAATTATATAGGTTGTGAACTATTTATATTATTTTATAAGGCACCGATAATGTGATCTCCCGTGTGACACCAACACACCACATTATCTACAATATATAATAATTAGACATTTCATTTGCATAACCATAACATGAATAAATATGCAAAACATGTGATTAAATGTAATTAATATTCTCATAGGTAGTTTTAGGGAAATTAGGTAATACAAGCATAAAGTATGCTTTGCAGTATACAATCCTAACAATCTCCCACTGATACTCAAAGCATGCTTTTAAGTATACTACTCTATTACATAGTCTCTCATTTCTCCCACTTATACTCAAAGCAATGCTGCCATACACCATAATCCCATTCCTTCCACATGCCTTTCAAAATCTTTGGAGGGTAGGCCTTTCGTGAAAGGGTCAGCAAGATTATCTTCCGATGCAACCCTGGCTACAACTACGTCTCCTTCCTTTACGAAGTGTCGTATGATGTGTTACTTGCGGTTGATATGTTTACTTGCCTTGTGGGCTCGTGGTTCCCTCGAATTTGCGACTGCACCAGTATTATCACAATAAAGTGTAATACTCTGGCAAATTGAGAATCACATCTAAGTCCTGTAGGAAGTACTTGAGCCATACTGCCTCATTGGCTGCCTCAGAGGTTGCCACGTACTCGGCTTCCATGGTAGAGTCCGGGTGCTTCACACTCCTCCAAGTAATGGCTCCACCTCCCACGCTAAACACATAACCCGAAGTAGACTTGGACTTTTCTTTGTCCGATGAAAGTCTGAGTCAGTGTAACCCACCGGACACAGGTCGTCTGATTGATATACAAGCATGTACTCCCTAGTCCTTCTCAGGTACTTGAGTATGTGCTTGACAGCAATCCAGTGTCCTGGTCCTGGGTTTGACTGATATCTAGCAGTCATGCCTACGGCATGACAGATATATGGTCTAGTGCAAAGCATAGCATACATGAGACTTCCCACAGCATATGCATAAGGGACCATATTCATGTCATCTATCTCCTTTTGTGTCTTGGGACGCATATTCTTAGATAGTTGACTTCCATGTCTGTAAGGTAGAAAACCTTTCTTGGAATTCTCCATGCTAAACCGCTTCAGCACTGTATCGATATAGGATGTCTGGGATAAGCACAACATCCTTTTCTTCCGATCACGAAAGATCCTGATTCCAAGGATGTGTCCTGCTTCTCCTAGATCCTTCATATCGAACTGCTCAGTGTCACATCCCAAGACCCCTCCGCCGTAGCATGATATTGTCCGCTCTGGGCATTCTCCTCTTGAGCTGGCCCTCACGGTTTTGTTTCTGGGAGCCCAACGAGCAGCTTCCCAGGAGGTCACCCATCCTGAGATTGCTCCTCGCACCAGCACGCTTAACTACGGAGTTCTCATCACCCCGAAACTACTGGGCTCCCAAAAGGCCTCATGCTATAAGGAGTTCAGCACGCACATATAAGGCACTTCGCCCGCTCTCTGCTAGTCGGTGTGGGATATCACAATCCGTCCCTCCTCAAAGGACCCGACGTCCTCGTCGGCACACTCGCACGACACGGCAGGTTTCATCATTCATAATCGAGAAGCAAGCAAAGGAGGGGCGGATTGAAGACGTGGGCAACAAGCCTTGCTTTGAAGGTTTCATCATAATCGAGAAGGTTTCACAGCATGGCTACCGGCGAAAAGGTTTCATCATAATCGACACCCTCTTTCTGAGTGTAACCTTTTGCAACAAGCATTGCTTTGAAGGTTTCAACCTTCCCGTCACGTCCTTTCTTTCGCTTGTAGACCCATTTACTCCCAATGTCTTGTACACCATCAGGTAGCTCTACTAGCTCCCACACTTGATTGGAATCCATAGATTCCATTTCTGATTCCATTGCTACTTGCCAGGAGTCAGCATCTTTATCTTGGATTGCCTCCTTATAGGTCTAGGGATCTGATTCATCTTCGCATGGGATTGAGTCCGAAGACTTTCCCACGTATATGAATCGTTCCGGCTGACGAAAAACACTCCCACTATGACGAGGCAAATCCCGAGTTGGTGTAAAAGTATCAAAATCGATATGTGGTGCAGTGTTAGTTGGCGCTTGTACGATTGGTATAGACGGAGTCTCGCCCCTCAGCTCTTCTAGAATTATCTCGCTCATGGGCTTGTGACTAATCATATAATCCTCTTCCAGAAATCTGGCATTGGTGCTAACAATGACCTTCTGATCTTGGGGACTATAGAACAAGCCACCCTTCGTTCCCTTGGGATATCCTACAAATACTCGTACTTCTGTACGAGATGCCAACTTATCAGCTTCCTTATTCACCACATGTGCTGGAGTACCCCAAATACGAACGTGTCCTATACTGGGCTTACGCCCACTCCACAGTTCTGTGGGTGTTTTTGGAACTAATTTCGAAGGCACCAGGTTTAGAATGTAGGCCGCTGTTTCTAAAGCGTATCCCCAAAACGAAATAGGTAAATCTGAATAACTCATCATTGATCTAACCATTTCTAAAAGAGTCCTATTCCTTCTTATAGCCACACCATTTTGTTGTGGAGTTCCCGGCGCGGTGAGCTGGGACGAAAACCCCTCATTCGCCAAGAAATCCAAAAACTCTCCACTAAGGTATTCGCCACCACGATCAGATCGTAGTGACTTGATACTCTTCCCATGATGCTTCTCTGTTTCAGCCTTTAAGTCTCTGAACTTGTCAAAGGCTTCAGACTTACGTCGCATCAAATAGATGTATCCATATCTCGAATAATCATCTATAAACGTGATGAAATATTCGAAACCACCCCTAGCCTGGATATTTATTGGACCACATACATCCGTATGAACCAATTCTAACACATTCTGAGCACGGTTTCCCTTGGTTTTAAAAACACTTTTGGTGATCTTACCTTCCAGACAGGATTCACAAATTAGAAATGACTCAACTTGGAGATCATCCAATGGGCCATCATCTACCAATCTTTGAATCCCTCCAAGGTTTACATGCCCTAACCGTAAATGCCATAGATATGTTTGGTTTACGCTTGAAGGTTCTTTTCTCTTTTTAGGTTTAGACAAAGAGTTAAGTGATTTATGCATAGGAGTTTGTGCAGTATTAACGATATATAGTCCATCATTAAAAATACCTTTGCAAATATATTCATCGCTTCTTTTCTTAATAATGGCATCATCATCATCAAAAGAAACTGAATAACCATTGCTTTTTAATTTAGAAACCAAACTAAATTCATTCTAAAATCCGGTACTAATAATACATTATTGAGGACTAATAATTTATCATTACTTCAACTGCACGACTCCCACTGCAACAGCCATAAGCTTGGTATAATCGCCCCAGTTTATAGTAATCTCGCCCGCACTAAGCTGCTTGGTTACCTGAAAACCATGCGAGTCAAAGCAAACATGATCAGTGGAGCCTGAATCAACTATCCACGAAGTGGAAGAACAAGTTGCCAAACATGTTTTGACTACTAGTGCACGAGACATACCTTTCTTAAGAGCAGGGCAATCCGCTTTAAAATGTCCTTTCTGACCGCACTTGTAGCACTTTCCCTTTGGCTTTTTGTTCGCCTAGGGGTGAGGAGCCTTGCTTTTCACCTTGAGGGTTGCCACTTGCTTCTGGCTAACCTGCTTTTTCTTCTTTCCCTATTTGGGTTTGGAAGAAGTAGCACCGGTTGCCATAAGAATTTGACGATAACCTTGTTTGAAGAGACCTTCAGCAGATTGAAGCTCTGTCAGAAGTTCCGCCAAACTATATGTCCTACGGTTCATATTGTAGTTAAGGCGGAACTGCTCAAAGCTTCTTGGCAAGCTGCCTAAGATAATATCGACCTGCGTCTCCGCATCGATAGTAGCCCCCAGTATGCTCAGTTCGTTCAAATGAGACATCATTTTCAGAACATGATCCCTTACTGGGGTCCCTTCAGACATTTGGGTTGTCATAAATACCCTCATTGCATTTTGTCTAGCCACCCGGTTCTGATGACCAAATATCTCGGTGAGACTTTTCATCATTTCCGCGGCCGAGCCCATCATCTGATGCTGATGCTGTAATACATTTGTCAGTGAAGTTAAAATGTAACAGCGAGCCATCTCATCAGACTTTTTCCATTTCTGGAATTCAGCCAACTCTTCAGGAGTGGCATCCGGTTCTGGTTCTAGAGGGCTCTCCTCGATTAAGACAAATTTATGCCCCTCAGCAGTTAGGACAATGTCAAGATTTCTTTTCCAATCGGCAAAGTTAGTGCCATCAAGTTTTTTTTCTTTGAGAATAACAGCTAGTGGATTGAAAGACATCTGAGATAAAAATTAAAAACATCCATCACATAATGCATAGCAAAATATATCGAAAAACCTCAAAACACAATATATATGCTAGCAACCAACACCTCAAAAATCCGCACATGCAAGCCGCGATCGTGTGGACGTTTACACACACATTTTCCAAGTAGAGTTTTACGTCTTTAATTTTACTATCTAGTCAAATTACGTTATGACAAGTAAAATTAATAGTTGGTTCCTCTTGGTCATGTGTTAACTAACATATACTCCGATGGGGAGCTTATTAATTAGTACACCTAAGTGAACACCATAATTTAACATCCTTAAAATATTATCTTTTAAATAATAGTCCTACACATGGAGAGGTCCTATCATAAAAAGTAATATTTACCTTATGTTATCATTTTGAAATTTAAAACTAGTGAACCTATAATTAGCACATCTGATATGGGGGAAGACTCTAATGTCAACGCGCATGCTAATTACTTCACAATTTAAATTAATTATGGAGGCCAATTTGATTTTATTTTAAAAATAAATCAGTTTAATCACTTAGTTATTTTAGCCTTAAGATTTTTAATTTTCTCGTCCTAACATGCAGAAAACATATCACACATATATTCATACATGCCATACATCAAAATAATAAAACCAAAATAAAGCATGGATAATTAAATTATCCAATTATCATGGTCTTCTTCCTTGAGTTGAACCCGAGAAAATCTTCGACTTGATCTCTCCCACTGAATCAAGCATCTCGTCGCTCCTCCCCGGCCGGGCCGTGGATTTCCAAAATTAAAATTTCACTTTTATGCAAAATTAATTACATAAAAAATTTAATTTTAAATCCCGACTCTCCAATGAACGAACGCAGTGAAATGGACCGGACCAAAGCTGGACGGCCGGTCCGAACCAATTGGCCCGAACCAGTTACTACATGCAGCGGCAATGCTCGGCCTTTCGCCGGCAGACCATGTCTTGCTTTCGGCGGCCTTGCTCGGCTCTTTGTCGGCCAAGCGCCCCGGGCCTCAGTTCTGCTCTATTTCTTTGTGATCTCGTCTTTTCCGAATTCGATTACAATTTTATACAAAATAAATCGAAATTACATCAAGATTACACGAAAAATAAAACACCTAGAACTACCCGCGGATTTTTTCACGGGAAAAACCATTACATGCCTCAAAAAACGGGCCAAACCAACAATTGCACAATTAATAAAAATAAATAAATAAATAAACCATTCACATAAACTATGATAATTGGATCATATCACCTGCAAGAACACATCTAGCAAAATATTCCAACATCAAAATATATGAATATTTAAATTGCTATCAATTAATCACCAAAATTAATTAAAATAGCAAAAAGCCTAAAAATCCGGCTCCGATACCAATTGTTGGAAAGTAAAACGCAATGGAAGCGATACGCATCCACGAGCATAAGATCTATTTAGGCATGCTAATTAATTAATTACTAAGACTAATAAGCAATTTAAATATTATTTATTATTTATTAATTAAATATGTTGATTATTAAAATATCCTAATCTAGATCCAAAGATCATAGGATATTACCTTTTGAAGAGTATTGGTTGCTTTCGTCTTGATCTCCTTGTATTTCTACCTTTAGACCTTCTAGAGTATGATCCGCCTTAACCCGGACGTTGTGTGGGAAACGAGCTACCGGATCTTGTTTGGACAATCTTGGGATCGGCCGAATTCTATCCCTCACAACTCACGATTTTCTTTTCTTCAAGTTATTCCGATATGTAGCAAGAATAAAAGTGTTCTCTCAATTGTGGAATCAAAGACACAAGTCAAGACCCACAATTAAACACTTAGAAGAAAAAATCGAAATTTCTTGTGTATGTTTGATGCTAAAATCGGCCAACCCAACATGTCCTATATATAGGCTCTTGGACTAATACTAGGGATCTTAAGGAGGATTATGGAAGGACTCCCAATAAATTCATCTTACCTTATTAGGACTCTTCCTAATATATATAATGAATCTATTAATATCAATTTAGTCCACTAAAAAGTTGATATTGTACTTCCTACCAAAATCCCAAATTACAAAATTGGGCTCCTTATTAAATATATTATTTCCCGTGGTTAAGATATCGAATGTCCATTAATTAATTATAAGCTACTGACAGCTTTAATTAATTAATATCTTATCCAAGAGTAGTACCACTCGAACCTTATTATTATATCGAAAATAAATCCACCTGCAGGGTTTAATATAATAATCATTATCGAGCTCCTCAAGGGGACATCATCAACCCGCACGAGTCAGGACACTATTTCTAGTAATAATAATAACTGTCGTATAAACAATATTATCGCCCAAGATACGAGGCTTATTGAGTCGATCATTTTGACTCTCACCTATGGTAAATCAAAGCAATAAGTATTATAAATACACAATTAAATATTATACACTTAGAATTAAGAAATAATAATTATCCGAGATTTACGTTCTTCTTACAGTCAGTACAGAAGACACTATCTCACCTCGATCCAGTTCAACGTATGCAAATACGCTAATATATGCTAATAGTCAAGACCAACTATTCTCAAGCATACACTACAACCTTTTATATAATTTGTCTAATAATTATATAGGTTGTGAACTATTTATATTATTTTATAAGGTACCGATAATGTGATCTCCCGTGTGACACCAACACACCACATTATCTAAAAATATAAAATAATTAGACATTTCATTTGCATAACCATAACGTGAATAAATATGCAAAACATGTGATTAAATATAATTAATATTCTCATAAGTAGTTTCAGGGAAATTAGGTAATACAAATATAAAGTATGCTTTGCAGTATACAATCCTAACACTCATTTTGGCTTCAATAATGAATCGAATATCAAAAGGTATGCCGTTATTCATAAGCAACTTCATCCATTCAAGTCTGGTTTGGTAAACTTTCAAAATGACTTTTTTGCTAAGAAAGGGAAATCTTTTTTCAATTGTTTTCAAAGTTTGTTCCATAATTAAAAATAAAATAAAATAAAAATATCTACAAAATCAGTTGTTGTGGGAAACTGAAAAATCCGACTTTACTAGCCACGGGGTACCGTTATTCGCCACTTGACCGGACAAACACAATGGAGTATTAATCCACAATATCGGATCCTTAAGAAGAACCTCTTCTACCTTAAAAGGTTTTAATTCCAAATATGGTTTTAACCGTTGACCATTTACTTTGAAAATATTACTATTTTCTGGATTTTCAATTTCTACAGCTCCGTAAGGATAGACCGTACGAATAATAAATGGACCAGACCATCGTGAACGCAACTTTCCTGGAAATAATAACAAAGGAGAGTTAAAAAGAAGGACTTTTTGACTAGGAAAAAAAGTTTTTCTTAAGATGTGTTTATCATGAAAAAATTTCATTTTTTCCTTATATTTCCTTGCACAATCGTAAGCATCATTTCTGATTTCTTCCAATTCATTTAGTTGAAGTTTTCTATGAATTCTAGCTAAGTCTAATAAAAAATTTAATCATTTTATGACCCAGTATGCTCTATGTTCTAATTCAACAGGTAAATGATATGGTTTTCCAAAGACAAGCCTAAATGGAGACATTCCGATGGGAGTTTTAAAAGCAGTACGGTAAGCCCATAATGCATCATTGAATCGCAAAGACCAATCTTTCCTTGTAGGATTAACAGTTTTTCAAGAATATTTTTGATTTCTCTGTTTGAAATTTCAACTTGTCCACTTGTTTGAGGGTGATAAGGAGTAGCAACTTTATGTGTAACATCATATTTTTTAAATAAATGATTCAAAAATTGGTTAGAAAAATGTTTTCCTCCATCACTTATAATTGCTCGTGGTGTTCCAAATCTGGAAAAAATATTATCTTTTAAAAATTTTACCACGACTTTGTGGTCATTTGTTTTGCAAGCAATTGCTTCTACCCATTTTGAAACATAATCGACGGCCACAAGGATGTAAAGATTGCCAAAATAAATTGAAAAAGGTCCCATAAAATTTATGCCCCATACATCAAATATTTCAATAATTAAAATTGGGTTTAAAGACATCATATTTCTTTTAGAAATTCGACCTAATCGTTGACATCTATCACATGTGCTGTAATATAAATGTGTATCTTTGAAAAGTGTTGGCCAATAAAAACCACATTGCAGAATTTTAGCAGTTGTTTTCTTTGAACTAAAATGACCTCCACATGCATGATCAAGACAAAATGCAATGATATTTTGTTGTTCATGTTCAGGCACATATCTCCTAATGATTTGATCAGGACAATATTTGAACAAATATGGATCATCCCAAAAGAATTTTTTTTACTTCGTTTAAAAATTTTGTTTTATCTTGATTATTCCAATGAGATGGCATGTTACCAGTGACAAGGTAAATGATAATGTCTGCATACCAAGGTATGTGAGAAACATGCATGAGTTGTTCATCAGGGAAAGTTTCATTAATGGAAGGTTCTTTATCAGTAAAATTCACGATTAGCCTAGACAAATGATCAGCAACAACATTTTCAGAACCTTTTTTTATCTCGAATTTCTAAGTCAAACTCTTGTAACAATAGAATCCAACGGATCAAGCGAGGTTTAGCATCTTTCTTAGAAAGAAGATATTTTAATGCAGCATGATCGGAGTAAATTATGACTTTCGAGCCAATCAAGTAAGGTCGAAATTTGTCTAAGGCAAAAACAACTGCAAGCAATTCTTTTTCAGTTGTAGAGTAATTTAATTGGGCATCATTTAGAGTTCTACTTGCACAATATATTATAGTTGGTAATTTATTTTCTCTTTGACCCAATACTACACCGACGGCATAGTCAGATGCATCGCACATTATTTCAAAAGGAAGATTCCAGTTTGGAGATTTGATGATAAGTGCAGAGCTTAACATAGATTTAAGTGTCTTAAAAGCTTTTAAACAATGATCATCAAATACGAAAGGTGTGTCTTTTGAAAGTAAATTGCATAATGGTCTTGAGATTTTGCTAAAATCTTTGATGCATCGACGTTAAAAACCAGCATGACCTAAGAATGACCGAATTTCTTTAATCGTTCGTGGGGGTGGAAGACTGGATATTAAATCAACTTTAAATTTGTCCACCTCAATTCCTTTTTCAGAAATCACATGTCCTAAGACAATTCCCTTTTTAACCACAAAATGACATTTTTCTGAGTTTAGGACAAGATTCTTCTCCTTACACCTAACCAACACTTGGGTTAAGTGGTGTAAATATTCATCAAAGCTAGACCCAAATACAGAAAAATCATCCATAAAAATTTCTAAAAACCGTTCAACCATGTCAGAAAAAATGCTCATCATACATCGCTGAAAAGTAGCAGGTGCATTGCACAAACCAAATGGCATTCGTCGGTAAGCAAAAGTGACGAAAGGATAGGTAAAAGTGTTTTTTTCTTGATCTTCAGGAGCAATGGGAGTTTGGTTATAGCCGGAATATCCATCAAGAAAACAATAATAAGCATGACCGGGTAACCTTTCTAGCATTTGATCAATAAAAGGAAGTGGAAAGTGATCTTTTCTTGTAACAAAGTTCAATTTTCTGTAATCAATACAGACTCTCCATCAAGTTTGAATTCTGGTTGGAACAAGTTCATTTTCTTCATTCATGATTACAGTTATGCCAGATTTCTTTGGAACTATATGAACAGGGCTGACCCAAGAGCTATCAGAAATATGGTAGATGATCCCTACATCTAAGAGTTTGATTATTTCAGGTCTTACAACTTCTTTCAAATTAGGATTTAGTCTTCTTTGAAATTCTCGGGATGTTTTCGCATTTTCTTCAAGGTGAATTCGATGCATGCATATAGAAGGGCTAATACCTTTAATATCAGAGATGGTCCAGCCTATGGCTTCTTTATGTTCTTTAAGAACATTGATTAACTTATTTTCTCGTTCTTCATCTAAATCAGATGCTATGATGACAGGGAGGGTTTTTGATGGTCCTAAAAATGCATATTTTAGAGACTCAGGTAATGGATTGAGCTCTATCTTTGAATCTTTAATAGGTACTTCTTTATTCATTTGGCTCTCAAGTGGTTCAGTTTTAGCTTTCCATTTATCATTATCCAATAATGGTGTAGACTCTAGTAAAGAATTTACTTCATTAATAAACTGTCGATGTCAAAATCTGAGCCAAAATAAGCAAGACAGCTTTCAAAAAGATCATCATCGTCTATTTTTGGAAAGAAATAAGGATTCATATTCTCCATCATATTTACCTCACAGACATCATCAAAATCATCATGTTGTTGAGACATGTTAAACATATTTAATTCAACAGTCATATTTCCAAAAGAAAATTTTATGATGCCATTTCTACAGTTAATTAATGCATTTGAAGTAGCTAAAAATAGCCTTCCTAAAATGACAGAGATTTGATCTTTAGTATTCTAAACAGGTTCAGTGTCTATGACTATAAAATCAACAGGAAAGTAGAATTTATCTACTTAAATCAGAACATCCTCTATGATTCCTCGAGGTATTTTTATAGATCTATCAGCTAGTTGAAGTATCACAGTTGCTGATTTTAGCTCCCCTAATCCAAGTTGTATATATGTAACACCTCCAATCCGCTCAGGGATATTACACGCCGTAGAACCTTTCCTCAAGGATCTACCAGGCTAGTAACAACATGAAACATCTCAACAATGCCTTTAAGGATAAAATGACTCAGTAGACCGATTTGGCCTTTCAATAAAAACATACAACTCGATTACAACTCATGCCCACGCAGGGGTCAAAACACAACCACACCCGTACAACGGGAAAAATATAGCAGCGGAAAATAAAGTACAATTGAACCAATACACGATGTACGGTTCCTCATGCGATTAGTATCGATCATCTTTCATCATCCTTCGTGCCGACCCTGTGTTATGCTCCAAAACCTGAATGCAAAAACAGACATCCACCCCCCGAATACTCGGGGGTTAGCAAAACTCCACTGTTTTGCTAGTGCAAGAACAAAGTGAAAATACGAGCCATACAATTCACATTCCACGAATAACAATAACCAGGAATCCTCAAAGATCCAAACGAAACGAAAAGTACTTCCCGAGGCAAGAGTTTGCGAAAAACCTTTCAAAATCGAAATATCATAAATCAATGGAAATAATTTATAAAACGGTTTAGAATGTCATCGAGAGTTTTAATAGAAAACAATTTAGGATTATCAAATCCTACTTTTCAAAATCCAAAAGACAAAAGGGGTCACCGCCCCAAAGGTTTACTTTCCGAAAAAAAACATTTACCAAACCGTTGGGATTTTAGCCCCAAATCCATAAAATGACTTTTACAAAACCATTGGGATTTTAGCCCCAAATCTCATCAACTCACAGTACACAAGAACGACCACAAGGTTCGTCTTCCAACGTCAAAATCCACAATTAAAGGATTTAACACAAACAACAAAATACTCTAGAGCCATCCTAGCCAAGTAGGCCAAACGAACAACTTACCTCTTACACACTTAGTCAATGCATGCAATCATGAAAACCGTTCGAAAGCACTCATTTCCGGAAATGCCATAATCAAATCACATTTGCAAAATGCACCACAATTAACCGTCGATCCACGTCTCTGTGGACCCCTACCGAGACCCCGTCGGATCTAACCCGTAGTGGTTAAAAGCAAGCTCGTCGATCCACGTCTCTTTTGGACCCCTACCGAGACCCCGTCGGATCTAACCCGTAGTAAGCATACACATACACACGTTACTCATGCAATACTTGTAACACCCCCAATCCACTCAGGGATATTACACGCCGTAGGCCCTCTCCTCGAGGATCTACCAGGCTGATAACTAAAATCAAACATCTAAACATCGCCTTTAAGGCTAAAATGACTCAGTAGACCGACTTGGTCTTTCAATAATAACATACAACTCAATTCCAAACACATACCCACGCAGGGGTCAAAATACAATAAACTCCCGTACAACGGGGAAAAGATACTGCAGCCGAAAAAAAAAAAATACAACTAGACCAAAACGACATCAACAGATCCTCGTGTGATTAGTATCGTTCATCTTTCATCATCCTTCGTGCCGACCCTGTGCTATTCTCCAAAACCTGAATGCAAAAATAGACATCCACCCCCCGAATACTCGGGGGTTAGCAAAACTCCACTGTTTTGCTAGTGCAAGTACAAGTGCAAAAATACGAGCCATACAATACAAGTTCCAAGAACAATAATAATCAGGAATCCTCAAAGATCCAAACATAAAGAAAAGTACTTCCCGAGGCAAGAGTTTGGGTAAACATTTCCAAAACCGAAAGGGTCACAAATCAAGGGAAAAACAATTTATAAAACCGTTTAAATGCCATCGAGAGTTTTGATAGAAAACAACTTAGGATTTTCAAATCGTTATCTTTCCAAATATCAACTGGGTCACAACCCTAAGGTTTTGTTTTCACAAATAGAATACAGAAATTAATTCACAGGGCCTGAGCCCAACATCACGTGCCCTCGACGGACATAAAATCAACAAAACATAATCGCACACGCGCATCACCTAGGACCGGACGAAGCCACAAATCCCACTCGAGGCCTCGAAGGACCCTCCCGCTACGCTAGCGAAACAAATCACACACATCTCACGGTTGGATCAATCGCTTGTTGCATCCTCGCCACATGATCGCATGCCATGTGCCACCGTAGATTATCTCGTGCTCACGGTTGGATCAATCACTTGTTGCATCCTGACCACATGATCACGTGCCATGTGTCACCGTAGACCTTCAACCGTATCCACACATTCACACAAATAACATATCACATCAAGGATATTCAAACAATTCACCCAGAGCATCAAACACTTAGCAAAACACCACGTCAAACCACAATGCACCGAAATGAAACAATATACGTACACACGCAAATACCAAGTGCAACATCAACACCAAACATATCCATAGAGTTCACATAGTCATTCTCAAACCACACCATTCACAAAACACACGCGTTTTGAAAGCAAGCCTTTAACAAGGCTAAACCGAATCTTTGAAAACTTCTTCAAACAATCAAACAACCACATAAAGACGATCACCAATTATCATATTCACAAAACAAGAATAGTATGGACAAGGTACTTGCCTCGAAATCACGATCGCAATAAGACGACGGATAGGACGCGGTCGAATAGCCCCGAACCCCCGAATAATATCAAGAATGTGATAGCACCACGAGTATTACGAGAATAACACCACACGAATCATCAATCACCAAACGGGATTCAACATCGGAATCCTCGAACACCTATAAACCTCCGGAAGGAACAATAACACATGGTTACGACGAGAATCAAGGCCAAAACAACGGAAATCCCAACAAACTATCGAAGGGAAACTCATTGGGACATTTAATCGAACATTAAATGTTCAAGACCCTTCAAGAACAAAGAAATCACCCCTCGGGTCGAACGAACCAAAGATACGAGTATACAATCCATAGAACAAGTTCAAAACAACGTTTATACAACAATTAATTGATCAAAAACGGATTGGAATCGAAATCAAAAAGGAAAATCCCCAAATCTACAAAAACAAGGGTTCAAGCCAAAATACCTTGATTTGGATGAAGGATTCAAGTAGAGGTCGAAAATATACAACAAGACTTGAGGTGGATGATCTCTACAAGTTTGGGAGCACTCAAATCGCCCAAAAATCGCCCACAAATCGCCTTAGATGGAAGGAGGAAGAAGAGAGGAGAAAAATGAAGTTTTCTCCTCGAAAATCTGCTAAAAACGCAGAAGCCCGTGCCGCGGCACAGATGAGGGTGCCGCGGCCCAGGGCCAAGAAAAACGCCCAGGAATCAGCTTAGTGCCGCGGCACAGCTAAAGTGTGCCGCGGCACACAGTACAGCCCACTCCAACACGAAAGAGGCACATCGTATAGTCTTAGCTATTTCGACCATAACTCCCTCGTCTGGACTCCGATTGACTCACCGTTTGAACCATTAGAAAGCTTACTTGATTCTCTATAATATTGCAAAGATTCAGAATTTTTGGAGTTTCCAAGAATTAATGGTGACTTTACAAAGTCGAACTCCCACGTGAAAAAGTCGATTAAGGACACGGAACTCAACAAAACGACACCGAAACGAACTCGGATGACAAAAAGTGCAGAATTAATCATTCTCGGAATGACGAAACAGTCATGAGCGAGCCATCAAAACGGACTCCGGCCGAAAAAAGAAATTTACCGAAATTCGAAATTGCGGATATTACATTCTACCCTCCTTAAAAGAAGTTTCGTCCCGAAACTTAAAAAAAGTAGGGGGGAGCAATATACCCGCCAGGAAAACTCGACGAGATACACAAAAATAGAAAACTCGCGCCCAACGGCGAAACGCTGCAAGAAACGCAAAGAGACATACGGCGTGAAAACACGCTCCACGACGACCAATACAACGTCGCCGTTAGGGATACAATAAAACCAACAAATGACAAGCGTCATCAAACGGATAATATAGCCAAGTCAATTATCCGACAATCACAAAACACAACGAACGAAAGTCAGTATGATTGACCACCCCAACGGTACATCAATCGAAACGCGAGCCAATCGCTGAACTAATACGGAATTCCACCGCCCAAGGGTTGGAAGATCGAAAACGAGACTAATTTCCCGAACTTAAGGGAATTACGAAGGAGTCTGAACGTTCAACAATCACAAAACGAGAACAAAAACCGAACAAACAAACGATCGAGACAACAAAAATCGAACAATCATGTCCGAAACACGAAGGATAATAAAACTCAAACAACAACTCCCACGATGATCTGGTGAGAACTACAAGGAATGCATTCCCATAAGATCCACAGGATAGGGAATAGCGATTGAAAAGTCACAGCGACAAACGAGTTATTCCAAAACAATACCACACTCGTTCGATCAACAAAAGCAAGGGATAGGAAAGTTCGTAAATGTCAACGAACATAAACGAGTCGACGGAGTCGAAAATACGTAAATTCAAAATCCGATCCACGCCGAATAGAAGAGCTAGTAGAACCAAAGGGTGTTACTTCAACAAGGTTCACAAGAATCGAACCGAACTCGAAAAAGTCACAAATGATAACCAGATCGACCCAAAACAAGATCACACTGCTCGAACGATGAAACTGCAATACGTAAAGTTGTAAAGTATCAACGAACACGAGCGAGTCTATAGAATTGAGAAAGAGAAAACGCAGAAGCCAAAAATAATACGGGTATTATATTCGACCTCTTCTAAAAGAAGGTCGTCCCCGCTACTCACAATAACGAAATCAAGGAGACGCCACAACAGGCAATCGACAGAAACATCCTTCAAAGGCCTCTCAAATCCGATTCTGATATCTGTGCTGAAGCGCGAACTCCAAAAGTCTCGGTAGCCAATTCGCAAAACTGAATTCGGTGTCCCTCGAGCCCACACTCGAATGTGTTACTGACGAGAAGGACAATTTGCACGTACATTCCCCCGGCACATCACGGTTGAAATGCCTCGGCTCGGCATACCGAAAATACAAATGCTAGATACAATGGAACATAACACCGCAAAACAACATACCGGAGATGCCAACTCAGCACAACAAGGAATCATAACACATATCATATATAACGATTACCATCGTAAAGTAATACACACACAAACACTACAACGACGGTATCGCTCGGCGACCTCAACGGCCCGAACGATAACCAAAGACATAATTACAAACATCAGAAACAATCACACATGTGCATAAACGCACAAAAATCCAAGCTTTAACAACCCACACTCGTGCGACAACACGTAAATCACCACGAGGTGATAAACAAGAAACACTACCACACCTCTCACAGAGGGCTAGTACAACAAATGCGTGGCAACGCCGACATTCATGCCACCAATTCGATCATACTGGAGTAACATCATAACGACAAAGCAAACATCATACATACATATCCAAATTTCTCAAACGGAATGGATAGGTTTTTAAAATGAAAACATCCTTTTAAAAATAATTTAGAAAAATGCCGGTTGATCTTGAGTATCACCTTTCAAGAAAAAGTACAAACGTGAAACATCGTTATCGAGACTTTGGAGAACCATCTCGCATTTGATAAAAATGAGGACACTTTCTTTTCGTGAAAAACTTTCGGAAATATTCGACCCTCGGGTCTAAGTAAAAGTGTTTATAAAACATTGAAAATATCTCAAAACATTTTGGGTCCTCGCGGTAGAAGAATTTTGAAACATATTGTGGCATTTTGGATGTACCACGAGAAAATAATTCATTTTGAAAGTACGTCTCGAAATTTATTTTCTAAGATACTCAAGTTTTTTTTCAAAGATAATTCAATGGGCTAGAATGCCCAAAAATTTCAGGTAATTACACAAAATATTATAGCGCCGTGGGTCCCGCGCCGGAACTCACCAGGCTAAAAAACCATTTACAAAAACGCCAAAAAGTCCGATGACGGTAATATTTCAAAAACTCACGAAAGCCATTTACAAAATACTAAATACCGTCATAAGAATTTCGCCAAAGCGATCAAGGCCATAATGCCAAAAACTCGGTTAAGGGAATCGGTTTTCGAAATAAAACTCGGTCGGTAAAATACCGAAAGTCATTGCAAAAGAACTCACGCAGCGGATAAAAGAAATACGGTTCAACATACACAATCGAGCAACACTACTCCTCATATGAACGAAATATGAGAGTCAAATAACCACATATCACGAAATCAAAATCCATAAGAGGATTCCGTCACTAAACAAATAACCATAAAAATAGCTCGTGTCACACGAGGCACAACACAAAGAAGGGAGACTTAAATTCACAGGTCGCATGAAGATGATGATCGCCCACGATACTAATCACGACCAACAAACTCAAACGACGCGTCGCGACACGACTTAGTCAGACATAATCCGACAAGACAAAACTCAACAGACACCACTGACCCGAAAGCCTAGGTTTCCACAACCTAAGCTCCGATACCATTTATGTAACACCCCCAATCCACTCAGGGATATTACACGCCGTAGGCCCTCTCCTCGAGGATCTACCAGGATGATAACTAAAATCAAACATCTAAACATCGCCTTTAAGGCTAAAATGACTCAGTAGACCGACTTGGTCTTTCAATAATAACATACAACTCAATTCCAAACACATACCCACGCAGGGGTCAAAATACAATAAACTCCCGTACAACGGGGAAAAGATACTGCAGCGGAAAAGAAAAAAATACAACTAGACCAAAACGACATCAACAGATCCTCGTGTGATTAGTATCATTCATCTTTCATCATCCTTCGTGCCGACCCTGTGCTATGCTCCAAAACCTGAATGCAAAAATAGACATCCACCCCCGAATACTCGGGGGTTAGCAAAACTCCACTGTTTTGCTAGTGCAAGTACAAGTGCAAAAATACGAGCCATACAATACAAGTTCCAAGAACAATAATAATCAGGAATCCTCAAAGATCCAAACGTAAAGAAAAGTACTTCCCGAGGCAAGAGTTTGGGTAAACATTTCCAAAACCGAAAGGGTCACAAATCAAGGGAAAAACAATTTATAAAACCGTTTAAATGCCATCGAGAGTTTTGATAGAAAACAACTTAGGATTTTCAAATCCTTATCTTTCCAAAATCAACAGTGGTCACAAATTCAAAGGTTTTGTTTTCACAAATAGAAAACCGACAATAATTCACAGGCGAGCCCAACATCACGTGCCCTCGACGGACATAAAATCAACAAAACATAATCGCACACGCGCATCACCTAGGACCGGGACGAAGCCACAAATCCCACTCGAGGCCTCGAAGGACCCTCCCGAGCTGGCTAGCGAAACAAATCACACACATCTCACGGTTGGATCAATCGCTTGTTGCATCCTGGCCACATGATCACATGCCATGTGCTACCGTAGATTATCTCAGGCTCTCACGGTTGGATCAATCACTTGTTGCATCCTGACCACATGATCACGTGCCATGTGTC
Source organism: Orobanche coerulescens (assembly GCA_033398695.1). Lineage (NCBI taxonomy): Eukaryota > Viridiplantae > Streptophyta > Magnoliopsida > Lamiales > Orobanchaceae > Orobanche > Orobanche coerulescens. The sequence goes on from JAWKAU010000025.1 coordinate 576,015, forward strand.
ACCGTAGACCTTCAACCATATCCACACATTCATACAAATAACATATCACATCAAGGATATTCAAACAATTCACCCAGAGCATCAAACACTTAGCAAAACACCACGTCAAACCACAATGCACCGAAATGAAACAATATACGTCCACACGCAAATACCAAGTGCAACATCAACACCAAACATATCCATAGAGTTCACATAGTCATTCTCAAACCACACCATTCACAAAACACACGCGTTTTGAAAGCAAGCCTTTAACAAGGCTAAACCGAATCTTTGAAAACTCGTTTCAAACAATCAAACAACCACATAAAGACGATCACCAATTATCATATTCACAAAACAAGAATAGTATGGACAAGGTACTTGCCTCGAAATCACGATCGCAATAAGACGACGGATAGGACGCGGTCGAATAGCCCCGAACCCCCGAACAATATCAAGAATGTGATAGCACCACGAGTATTACGAGAATAACACCACACGAATCATTAATCACCAAACGGGATTCAACATCGGAATCCTCGAACACCTATAAACCTCCGGAAGGAACAATAACACATGGTTACGACGAGAATCAAGGCCAAAACAACGGAAATCCCAACAAACTATCGAAGGGAAACTCATTGGGACATTTAATCGAACATTAAATGTTCAAGACCCTTCAAGAACAAAGAAATCACCCCTCGGGTCGAACGAACCAAAGATACGAGTATCCAATCCATAGAACAAGTTCAAAACAACGTTTATACAACAATTAATTGATCAAAAACGGATTGGAATCGAAATCAAAAAGGAAAATCCCCAAATCTACAAAAACAAGGGTTCAAGCCAAAATACCTTGATTTGGATGAAGGATTCAAGTAGAGGTCGAAAATCTACAACAAGACTTGAGGTGGATGATCTCTACAAGTTTGGGAGCACTCAAATCGCCCAAAAATCGCCCACAAATCGCCTTAGATGGAAGGAGGAAGAAGAGAGGAGAAAATGAAGTTTTCTCTCGAAAATCGCTAAAAACGCAGAAAGCCCGTGTGCCGCGGCACAGATGAGTGTGCCGCGCCCCGGGGCCAAGAAAACGCCAGAATCAGCTTAGTGCCGCGGCACAGCTGAAGTGTGCCGCGGCACACAGTACAGCCCACTCCAACACGAAAGAGGCACATCGTATAGTCTTAGCTATTTCGACCATAACTCCCTCGTCTGGACTCCGATTGACTCACCGTTTGAACCATTAGAAAGCTAACTTGATTCTCTATAATATTGCAAAGATTCAGAATTTTTGGAGTTTACAAGAATTAATGGCGACTTTACAAAGTCGAACTCCCACGTGAAAAAGTCGATTAAGGACACGGAACTCAACAAAACGACACCGAAACGAACTCGGATGACAAAAAGTGCAGAATTAATCATTCTCAGAATGACGAAACGGTCATGAGCGAGTCATCAAAACGGACTCCGGCCGAAAAAAGAAATTTACCGAAATTCGAAATTGCGGATATTACAATACTAATATGCTAAGAATGTAAGTTTATCAAGAATACTTACTAGAGATGGCCACTAATCCGACACCATTATCAAACTCTTCAAAACACAATAACACGATTAAATGTGGAATACACGATTCCATATCTTTAAACAACAGGAGTATCATCATCAAAGCCTTCACGTTCAAAATGATCAAATCATAAACAATTCCCAAAACACACCGTTCACAAAACACACACGCGTTTTGAAAGAGAGCCTTTAACGAGGCCAAACCGAAGTCTTTTGAAACTTCATTTCAAACAACCAAACAAACACACCAAGACGATCATCGATCATCATATCCACAAAATAAGAAATGTATGAGCAAGGTACTTGCCTCGAATAAGAACAACGCGGAGAATCGATCGAAGTACGTTGGCACGAACGGACTACGAACTCGCCGACTCCACCAAACAACAATCCGCAACAATGAACTACGAACGAAAACAATAACAATGAAAATGAATTCCAAAGTACGACCCAAAGCCGCTGAATTCAAAGAACAAATGACGAAGGTTCAAGGATTTCCCCCAAAACGGCCAAGAACACGATTCGTCCCGTCAAAACACGAAAACGAAATTCCAAGTCGAAATATGGATATAAAATCCATAGACTATATTTAACAACATCATTTAACCACAATCGATCCATCAAAAACGGATGAAAAACGAGATCGAGAACAAATCCCCCAAAAAGTCCATTCGAAGGAAATTAAGAAATATACTTCGATTCGACGAAGAACAATGGATTAAATGATGTTAAACACAAGAATACTACCAAGATTAATCATACCCATCATGAATTAATCAACAACACGGAACGAATCGGACAAAAATGCAAAACACCCCCAAATTCACGAAATTAGGGTTCTAAGGTAAGATTACCTTGATTCGCTGGATCAAAGGATGATAACGGATGATTGATTGATGTTAAGAACTCAAGAACTTCGTGGATTTGTTGTCAAACAACATGGCTTCGCCACTCTCGAATCGCCAGCCGCGGATAGAAGAGGAAGGAAGTGAGAATTGAATGAAAATGTGACTGCTCTGTCACATTTATACTGGGCCGGAACTAGCGTGCGCTAGCATTCCCGGACTAGCGTGCGCTATCGGCCGGTATCAGCTGAGTACCCTCGGCCCGGGCCCGCATGACCCGGCACCAAACCTGCCGACCAAACTCCCGCTAGCGTGCGCTACGGCCGGAAGCCTGCGCGCGCTAGCCGACCTGTCCAGTAACCTATGGACTAAAAAGTTCGCCCAGGTAACGTACGCTAGTCGACCGACAGCGTGTGCTACCCCTGCCGGTTAGCGTGCGCTATGACCGACAGTAGCGTGCGCTACCTTCCGATCCTGACCGAGTCCAGAACCTCGTAAACCCAAGGCCTGCACTCCGAGCAAGGCGTTAAAGTTAGGCGATAGCGGCGCTTACACTGCCGCTAGCGCACAGCCTCTTCCGGTCGAAGGCGTGCGCTACGCGGTTCTCGCGCACTGTCCGGCCGGTGCCCACAATCGTCCGGCCGCCCCGCAACCGTCCGGCCAGCACCACCACTGTGGCTCGGCGACTCGATTTCCGAAAACGCACGTAACGAACACACGACGAAAAGTTCATGACGACATCAACGAATTCAAATGAAAACATAATGCAATAATTAATTATATGCGACCAAGAAACGGGTCGAGACAACAATTACAGATACGGATACCCGTAACTTTTAAGAAATTACAAAATAGCCCAAAACGCCTGGAAATCACGATACGTGACCGAATAACCCAACCGAAGTTCACAAAATGTCTAACAAAGTTAAACGAACTTACAGGAAACTCGAAACAGCAGTTTCGAACGAGATTCGTAAGAATCGAACTCAAGTGCGGAAAAGTCGCTAAAAAGCACGGAACTCAACAAAACGACACCGAAACGAACTCGGATGTCAAAAAGTGCAGAATTAATCATTCTCAGAGTGACGAAACGGTCATGAGCGAGTCATCAAAACGGACTTCCGCTGAAAAAAGAAATTACCGGAAATAAAAATTACGGGTATTACATTCTACCTCCTTAAAAGAAGCTTCGTCCCGAAACTTAAAACAAGTGGGGAGGAGCAATATCCCCTACCAGGAAAACTCGACGAGATACGCAAAAACCGAAAACTCGTGCCCGACGGCGAAATGCTGCAAGAAACGCAAAGAGACATACGACGTGAAAATACGCTCCACGGCGAACAACACAACATTGCCGTTAGGAATATAATAAAACCAACAAATGACAAGCGTCATCAAACGGATAATATAGTTAAGTCAATTATCCGAACAATCACAAAACACAACGAACGAAAATCAATATGATTGACCGACTCAACGGTACATCAATTAAAACGCGAGCCAATCGCTGAACAAATACGGAATTCCACCGCCCAAGGGTTGGAAGATCGAAAACGAGACCAATTTCCCTAACTTAAGGGAATTAGGAAGGAGCCTGAATGCTCAACAATCACGAAACGAGAACAAAAACCGAACAAACAAATGATCGAGACAACAAAAATCGAACAATCATGTTCGAATCACGAAGAACAATAAAATTCAAACAACAACTCCAAGGTTCACATCTCGACTCGAGACAATATATGGTCCGGTGAAAACAACAGGATGTGCATTCACATAAGATCCACAGGAAAGGGAATAGCAATTGAAAAGTCACAACGACAAACGAGTTATTCCGAAACAATACTACACTCGTTCGATCAACAAAAGCAAGGGGCAGGACAAGATCAGAATGTCAACGAACATAAATGAATCGACAGAGTCGAAAACACAAGAGTTCAAAATCCAATCCACTTCGAATAAAAGAACTAATAGAACCAGATGATGTCACTCCCGAACAAGGTTCACAAGAATCGAACTGAACCCGAAAAAGTCACATCGATAACCAGATCGACCCACAACAAGATCACAGCTCGTTCGGACGATGAAACCGAAATACAGAACAAGTTCATAAAGTATCAACGAACATGAGCGAATCGATAGACTGGAGAAAGAGAAAATACATAAGTCAAAATAGTACGGGTATTACCTCCGACCTCGTCCACGAAATTCACAAAAACGGGAGCAAGGTAACAAGACATTAAACAACCGACATATAACGGAACCATCACTGATGCACACGGTCATACCAAACCAAGCTCTAACAGCTCGCACATGCGCGATAACGCAGAAACCACCACGAGATGGCAACATTCAATACCAACATCCCACCTCTCACAGAGGGCTAACACAACAAATGTGTGGAAAACAACTCAAGGCTCACGCCGCCAACTCGATCATACTCGGGAGCAAACATCAAAATGACAATGCAAACATCATACATACATACCCAGCCCTCAAACGGGAATGGATAGGTTTTAAAAACGAAAACCTCATTTCAAAAATAATTTAGAAGAACACCGGTTGATCTTGAGTATCATCTTTCAAAAAAGTACAAACGTGAAACATCGTTATCGAGACTTTGGAGAACCATTTCGCATTTGATAAAAATGAGGACACTTTCTCTTAGTGAAAACTTTCAGAATATTCGACCCTCGGGTCTAAATAAAAGTATTTCTAAAACATTGAAAATATCTCAAAGCATTTTGGTCCTCGAAGTAGAAATTTTTTGAAAAATATTGTGGCACCTAGGATGTACCACAAGAAAATAACTCATTTGAAAAGTATGTCTCGAAATTTACTTTTCTAAGATACTCAAGGTTTTCAAAAATCCAATAGGCCAGAATGCCCAAGACTCACACATATCGACGTTCACTAAAACAACTCCTAGTACACGCATCAAAACGTTTAAAATCAAGACAATACATGTCTTTAAACGAAATAAACGATAAAATACCACATTCAGAACAAAACCACTGGCCCCATTCGAGGCCTCTAAGGACCCTCCCTCATTGGCTAGTGAACAAGTCGAACGCGTATAAGCACAAAGCTTCCACAAGAGAACTTGTAAAACGAGCAAATCGATTCGAAAATCATCAGCAACAGACAAAAACAACAATAAAAAGACATCACAAGCGATGACACTCCTCGTATAAATCAAATACGAGAGTCGACTAAATACATATCGTGAAATCAAAATCCACATAAGGACTCCACCACTTAACAAATAATCATAAAAATAGCTCGTGTCACACGAGGTACAACACAAAGAAGGGAGACTTACTTCCACAGGTCGCACGAAGATGATGATCGCCCCACGATACTAATCACGACCAACAAACTCAAACGACGCGTCGCGACACGACTCAGTCAGATAAAATCTGACGAAACAAGACTCAAACAACACGACTTGACCCGACAGCCTAGGTTTTCCTCAACCTAAGCTCTGATACCATTTCTGTAACACCCCCAATCCGCTCAGGGATATTACACGCCGTAGAACCTTTCCTCAAGGATCTACCAGGCTAGTAACAACATGAAACATCTCGACAATGCCTTTAAGGCTAAAATGACTCAGTAGACCGATTTGGCCTTTCAATAAAAACATAAAACTCGATTACAACTCATGCCCACGCAGGGGTCAAAACACAACCACACTCGCACAACGGGAAACATATAGCAGCGGAAAATAAAGTACAATTGAACCAATACACGATGTACGGTTCCTCATGCGATTAGTATCGATCATCTTTCATCATCCTTCGTGCCGACCCTGTGTTATGCTCCAAAACCTGAATGCAAAAACAGACATCCACCCCCCGAATACTCGGGGGTTAGCAAAACTCCACTGTTTTGCTAGTGCAAGAACAAAGTGCAAATACGAGCCATACAATTCACATTCCACGAATAACAATAACCAGGAATCCTCAAAGATCCAAACGAAACGAAAAGTACTTCCCGAGGCAAGAGTTTGCGAAAAACCTTTCAAAATCGAAATATCATAAATCAATGGAAATAATTTATAAAACGGTTTAGAATGCCATCGAGAGTTTTAATAGAAAACAATTTAGGATTATCAAATCCTACTTTTCAAAATCCAAAAGACAAAAGGGGTCACCGCCCTAAAGGTTTACTTTCCGAAAAAAAAACATTTACCAAACCGTTGGGATTTTAGCCCCAAATCCATAAAATGACTTTTACAAAACCATTGGGATTTTAGCCCCAAATCTCATCAACTCACAGTACACAAGAACGACCACAAGGTTCGTCTTCCAACGTCAAAATCCACAATTAAAGGATTTAACACAAACAACAAAATACTCTAGAGCCATCCTAGCCAAGTAGGCCAAACGAACAACTTACCTCTTACACACTTAGTCAATGCATGCAATCATGAAAACCGTTCGAAAGCACTCATTTCCGGAAATGCCATAATCAAATCACATTTGCAAAATGCACCACAATTAACTGTCTATCCACGTCTCTGTGGACCCCTACCGAGACCCCGTCGGATCTAACCCGTAGTGGTTAAAAGCAAGCTCGTCGATCCACGTCTCTTGTGGACCCCTACCGAGACCCCGTCGGATCTAACCCGTAGTGAGCATACACACACACACGTTACTCAGGCAATACTAATATGCTAAGAATGTAAGTTCATCAAGAATACTTACTAGAGATGGCCACTAATCCGACACCATTATCAAACTCTTCAAAACACAATAACACGATTAAATGCGGAATACACGATTCCATAACTTTAAACAACAGGAGTATCATCATCAAAGCCTTCACGTTCAAAATGATCAAATCATAAACAATTCCCAAAACACACCGTTCACAAAACACACATGCGTTTTGAAAGAGAGCCTTTAACGAGGCCAAACCGAAATCTTTTGAAACTTCATTTCAAACAACCAAACAAACACACCAAGACGATCACCGATCATCATATCCACAAAATAAGAAATGTATGAGCAAGGTACTTGCCTCGAATAAGAACAACGTGGAGAATCGATCGAATTAGGTTGGCACGAACCGACTACGAACTCGCCGACTCCACCAAACGACAATCCGCAACAATGAACTACGAACGAAAACAATAACAACAAAAATGAATTCCAAAGTACGACCCAAAGCCGCTGAATTCAAAGAACAAATGACGAAGGTTCAAGGATTTCCCCCAAAACGGCCAAGAACACGATTCGTCCCGTCAAAACACGAAAACGGAATTCCAAGTCGAAATATGGATATACAATCCATAGAATATGTTTAACAACATCATTTAACCACAATCGATCCATCAAAAATGGATGAAAAACGAGATCGAGAACAAATCCCCCAAAAAGTCAATTCGAAGGAAATCAAGAAATATACTTCGATTCGACGAAGAACAATGGATTAAATGATGTTAAACATAAGAATACTACCAAGAGTAATCATACCCATCATGAATTAATCAACAACACGGAACGAATCGGACAAAAATGCAAAAACCCCTAAATTCACGAAATTAGGGTTCTAAGGTAAGATTACCTTGATTCGCTGGATTAAAGGATGATAACGGATGAGTGATTGATGTTAAGAACTCAAGAACTTCGTGGATTTGTTGTCAAACAACATGGCTTCGCCACTCTCGAATCGCCAGCCGCGGATAGAAGAGGAAGGAAGTGAGAATTGAATGAAAATGTGACTGCTCTGTCACATTTATACTGGGCCGGAACTAGCGTGCGCTAGCCTTCCCGGACTAGCATGCGCTATCGGCCGCTATCGGCCGAGTACCCTCGGCCAGGGCCCGCACGACCCGGAACCACCGACCAAACCTACCGACCAAACCTGCCGACCCGACTCCCGCTAGCGTGCGCTACGGCCGGAAGCCTGCGCGCGCTAGCCGACCTGTCCAGTAACCTCTGGACTAAAAAGTTTGCCCAGGTAACGTACGCTAGTCGGCCGACCGCGTGCGCTACCCCTGCCGATTAGCGTGCGCTATGACCGACAGTAGCGTGCGCTACCTGCCGATCCTGACCGAGTCCAGAACCTGAGAAACCCACTGCCAAAACCCGATAACGTGCGTTAGGCCAGCCGATAGCGTGCGCTACACCTGCCGGTTAGAAGGCGCGCCTTCCGGTCAGAAGGCGTGCGCTCGCCGGTTCTCGCCGCACTGTCCGGCCGGTGCCCGCAATCGTCCGGGCCTCCCGCAACCGTCCGGCCGATGCGACCACCGTGGCCCGACGACTCGATTTCAAAACGCACGAACGAACACGACGAAAAGTTCATGACGACATCAACGACCCGAAATGAAAACATAATGCAATAATTAATTATACGCGACCAAGAAACGGGTCGAGACAACAATTACAGATACGGATACCCGTAACTTTTAAGAAATTACAAAATGGCCCAAAACGCCCGGAAAACACGATACGTGACCGAATAACCCAACCGAAGTTCACAACACGTCTAACAAAGTTAAACGAACTTACAGGAAACTCGAAACATCAGTTTCGAACGAGATTCGCAAGAATCGAACTCAAGTGCGGAAAAGTCACTAAAAAGCACGGAACTCAACAAAACGACACCGAAACGAACTCGGATGTCAAAAAGTGCAGAATTAATCATTCTCAGAGTGAGGAAACGGTCATGAGCGAGTCGTCAAAACGGACTTTCGCTGAAAAAAAGAAATTACCGGAAATAAAAATTACGGGTATTACAGTATAAATAGAATATGGTAATAAATTCACACTGGCTCCTAAATCAAGAAAGGCTCGTTTAATGATGCGATATCCAATGACACAAGATATTGTAGGACTACCAGGATCTTTATACTTAACAGGAGTTTTATTTTAGATTTCTGAGCTAACATGTTCAGCTAAAAATGCCTTTCTTGGAATATTTGTTCTTATTTTTACAGTGTAAATATCTTTCAAGAACTTAAAATAAGCAGGCACTTGTTTAATAGCATCAAGAAATGGAATATTTATTCGAACTTGTTTAAATATTTCCAATATATCTTTGTATTGCGCACTTTTATCTTTTGGAATAAGTCTTTCAGGAAATGGAGCTTTTGGAACATAAGGCTTTTGTTTTTCCTTAGAATCTTTTGGTTTTAAAACTTGTGGTTCATTTGATTTTTCTTCTAGATAGTAGTCAGGCTTTTGTATTTCTTTTCCGCTTCTAAGGGTAGTTATGGATTGAACTTCTGCGTTAGAAAAGTTTACTTCATATTGTCCTTTAGGATTAGGGATGGATTGACTCGGAAATTTTCCCTTTTCTCTTTTAGCTAAAGTTGTTGCAAGTTGACCAATTTGTGTTTCAAGCTTAGAAATAGCATGTAAGTTTGATTGTACAGCTTGCTGAGTTGATTGGAACATTTATTGAGTAGATTGCATGAATTGTTGCAATGTAATCTTCCAAAGATGGTTTTTTTGGCACTGTAGAAGGATACTGGTAAGTATTTGGAGGATATTGATTAGGACGGACATTTTGTTGATTTGACATATTCATTTGATGTCTTCCTTGATTCATTGGAGGCATGTTCTGCTTCCAGGAAAAATTTGGATGATTCGTCCAATTTGGATTATAAGTTGGAGCAAATGGACTATCCGAAGATTTTCCATATGAGTGTAACACATTGACTTCTTCATTAAAAATTTCTTGATTTTGTGGACAAGAGGGACAAGATTGAGATGAATGAAATGATTCCGCACATGAAATGCAAAATTCATTTTTTGAGTTTGACGAGGTGATGGATTGCTTCAAGACTAACGCATCCACTTTTTGTACTAAATCATCTATAGTAGATTTTATTTCAACATCTTGTTTAACCTCGTAAATTCCACCTTTTGTTGGGTCGTATGCATCGATTTGGCTCTAGAGTCGAGTGAATTCCATTGTTGTGAATTAATTGACATATTTTCCAGTGCATTCCAGTTTCGTCTCCAATAAGGTGAAGAAATTTTCCACCATGCATTGATTGGATTAATTGGCGATTGTTTGGAGTTAAACTGTCATAAAAATATTTTACCAAACGCCATATTTCAAAACCATGATGGGGACACTTAAGGATTAAATCATTAAATCTTTCCCAACACTCATAAAATTCTTCATTTTTTTTTGGAAAAATTCTGATATTTCTCTTCTAAGACTATCAGTTTTGGACATTGGAAAAAATTTTGCGAGAAATTTATTCATTAGTTGGTCCCAACTAGTAATTGTTCTTGCTTGAAGAGAATTTAACCAGAATTTTGCTTTATCTTTGAGAGAAAATGGGAATAGTCTAAGTTTGACAGATCCATCAGAGAAATTTTGGAATCGGAAAGTAGAACAAATATCGAGAAATTCCTTGACATGCATATACGGATATTCTCTTTCCAAACCGTGAAAAGATGGAAGAAGTTGAATTATTGATGGTTTAAGTTCGAAACGAGTTGCATTAGTTGTAGGCAACACTATGCAAGAAGAAGAATTGGCAGTTACTGGAGAAACATATTCTATTAAAGTTTTCTCTTTTGCAACTTGATTATTCCGATTTTCGATTTCATCCATTTTTGGTATCGGTTTTGTTTGTTGAACTTCAATTTTAGTTAAGGACAATCTTCTTCTCGTTAAGCGACCTTTATTATTTCGTTGTCAAACTTGCATTCACCAATATTTCAATTTTTTTAAACTTTGCATACAAGTCAAATTATGATAGTCTATCGAACTTCCAGATCGTTGGATGCATCACAACGGTCGCACTTAAAATCCAACTTTCTTCGGCATGTACAACAGAGGCCTTTTGCCAAAATTCGGTCGGTTTTCAAAATCAGTTTGTATAAGATTGATATTTAGCTTTTCTCTATTTAAATCGAACAAAGTAGTGAGTGAAAATATCAATCACTTGTTGAATGTTTTAAAGGATTTATTGTTTAATTTTTTTTTGAGTTTTTTATATTTTTTATTATTAATAATAATAATAATGATAATTATTATTATTATTATGAATATTTTAGGATGTAGAATCCAAATGAATAAACTTACTAATTGATCCGCGGAAGCAATATCTATTGATAAACTAAATTGTACGACAAGAAATATTGCAATTAAACTAAATGTCTAAGAATACTGTAAATAGAAAATAACAACTAAAAACACAATCTAAATTTACCACTACAAGATTGTATTTAAACTAAAGGCAAGATATAAATTATTTTAAAATTTTACGAAAAAATTCTGATTTTTTTCGTTTTTTATATTTTATAAATTTCGGATTTTTTTTAAAAAGAATAAAAATTACAAACTTATATTTTATTTATGCAAACAATAAAAATATTTTTTTATTACCAATTTTCGTTTCAATTTTTTAATTTTTTTTAGTACTTTCCCTTTTTAATAAAATATTAATTTTATTTTAAAAATAAGTTTTTGTTTTTATTAAAAAAATTAAAAGTTTAGAAATAGAGATAACAATTTATTATTATATATATTCCAGATTATTTAATTAATAGTTCTTAATCTATTTTTTTTTAGATTTTTAGATTTTTTTTATGAAAAGTATTTTTTTTAAAGAAAATAAACTAGCAGGTTTTACTTTTAAAAATAAAATAAAATAATTCAAATTTTTACTTATTACGGAAAATAATATTCCAGATTATTTTTCTTAATTTTTTTTATTTTTTCGAATTTAAATTAAAATTTTTGATTTTTTAATATTAATATTCCAGAATTATAAAAATATTACCTTAAAGTCTAAATTTTTTTATTTTCCAGATTTTTTTAAATAAAAATAAATAAATTTCGATTTTTTTTAAACTTTTTCAGGTTTTTTTATATTTTATATATTTTTGGACTTTTTTATTTTTTTTATTATTTTATTATTATTTTTAAGAAAATGAACAGTAGTTTTTTTATTATTATTACTTATATTTATATTTATTATTTTAAGTTTTTTTATTTTTCAGATTTATAATGAACCAAAAAAAAAAAGAAAATCAATTCTATTACTAACTATTATTTATACTAATACAATCTAAAACGAATAAAGACAGGTAAATAAATAACTAGTAGAAGAATTTAACTAATTTGGTGAAGACAGTTTTCGTATACTTCATTTGCGCCTCCCCGGCAACGGCGCCAAAACCTTGTTGTTGATTCTTTAGTCTAATACACGCAAGCGCACGATTCGTTCGATGTAGATATGCGGTGCAAGGTCGATTCCACAGGGAGGACTATGATAGTGAAGTAAAAATATTCCTAATTTTAAACCAAATTTTATTAAATTCTAACCTAGTCCCAAGTAATTTTATTTTTAAATGATTATAATAATTGCATTAAATGATAGAATTTTTAAGTAGATTTTAGATAAATTGATTTTAAATAATTTACTAGGGTTTAGAATCCACCAATATATAATTATTATTTATTTTATATTTTAATTCCAAAAAATTCAGGGAATAGATTCTGAAATCAATCTCACTATTTCCCTATAGATTTAATAATAAGTACAAAATTATAATTCAAATATAGATTTTCCTTCGCTTGAAAAATATAATCAAATAATATTATCCAATTTAATGGAAAACAAATAATCAAAGAAATTAACTAATATCAATAATATCGAAGGAATGTGAAATTTATAACTATAAAAAATACGTGATATAATCGATGAAATAATATTCCCCTATTGAAGCGAAAATCATAATCGTTATAAACATTTAGTTGGAATTATTCTATAAATAATAATAATAATATAGACATGGTTTCATCATAATCCTAGTAAAAGAAAATTACTCACTCATAATAACAAAACAAATAAATAAATATTGCATAATATTATTACTCAAATATAATTTTATTACACAATATTTTTATTTCTCTCTCTTACAATAATATCTCTCTATTTTTTCTCCTCATTTTTTCCTACATCCTCTTCTATTTATATTACTACAAAATTAATAAAATAATAATTTTTAAAATTTTAAAAACCCCACTACTCTATCATTCACGACTGCCAAGGGGGTGCTGATGTCATAGATGATGTCAGCGGAGAGTTGAATTTATGGTCCAATCGGGTGTTGACATGTGACGTAATATGGTCGTTTATTTAATTATCCTTCGAACGGTCATAACTTCTTCATACAAACTCGGATTCGGATGATTTTTTTTTAAAACGATCGTATCGACGAGGCGAATACAATGAGACCAGTTGTGACTATATTTAAATTTTGGAAAAATATCGTCCTTGAACCAATTGATCTGTCTTGTACCGGTTGGTTAACCTGCAGATATAATTTAATTCTAATTAATTTTCCAAAAATGACATAAAATTATAGAAAATTCTAACAAAATGAAATAAATATATGGTAAATGATAAATTGTCACACAAAACACACAATTATATACATAAAATACTAATAAAAATATTACTCAAAATATACCAAACACATAGCTTTAATCACTTTCCCTGAGCTTCCTGGTATCCATCTTTCGAATAATAATTTGGAACCATTTTCGGCTATCATCGAGATATTCCTCTTCCGGTAGTTCACAATAGCTCCATAACGGCTAAGCCAATCGTCTCCGAGAATCAGATTGCCTCCTTGTATCTCTACTACAATCAGATTTAAGGGCCACTCTTTGCCTCCAATTGATACAGGAAAATTTCTACTTTCTAAATTCCCCACAATTCTTTCCCCACTCGGTAAACCCACAATATAAGACTCACATTCATGAAAGCAAGAAATGTTCAAACGATTTACATAAGATAATGATATAAACGAATGTGTAGCTCCTGTATCGAACAAAACACTAACTGGTTGCGAAAGGATCTGAACGGTACCTGATGCAACAACTGCATTCTGATCGTCTGCCCTTCTCATCTCATAAAGGCGTGGAGAAGCGGACCCAGCACTCGATGCTTCTTTTTGGTTGTACTGTCCTCTGCATCTACCTCGATCGAAATTTTGGGGTGGCTGAACACTCTATTGCGTCTGAAGGACACTCGCCTCTTTCTAAACTCGCTGTGAAGTACGAGATTCAAAAGATTTTGCAGCCTCTTCGCAGAATACCGCACGATGTCCTTCTCGTCGACAATCATAACACGTCACGGAGGGAAGTAAGCAATCACGTCGATAATGTCCTGTCCGACCACAGTTAAAACATTTCCTGGCTGCATCTGCTGTTGCTGATACTCATCTGGAGTTCTTCCCACCTTTGGATGGATGCAGAGGCCTATTAAATGAATGAAAGAATGACTGGGCTTTGTGGGGCCCACTACTCTTGTGCTCTGTAAAACTACCAGAGACTTTCTGTTTCTTGGACTCAGAGAACTTTTCCATAGCTGCTTCTTTCATTTCATACGCCAGAGCTTTGTCTTGATACTGGCGGAGAGTGGTGCATTCAAAACCTGACATGTCTGTATCTCCGGCTTCATTCTCATATCAAAGTGAATCATCATTTCTGCATCGATTCTGACCAGGTGCCGAACAAACGCCAGCTGCTGATTAAATGTCTTAATACCTGAGCCACCAGCACATCCGAAGGCTTCACGGAGAAAATTCTCGAACTTTAGCTTCCCTCACCGAACGAGGGCAATATTGGGCTTCCATCATTAGTTTGAACTCTCCCCAGTCGGCATCATGATCAATAGGTCGGATGGCTTCCCACCACTCGGACGCTTCTCCTGTTAGGAAATATTGGGTAATGGGGGGCTTTCCAGTCGTCCGGGCAGTTAATCCCTGCAAATACTTTCTCCAGCTCTCTCAGCCAGTGATCCCATGTCGGCATCTCAGAAAAACCATCGAACTTCAGCGGGTGCATCTCCGCCACCTCCTGTAGCCATCTATATCCATGATTTCCCAAGTCTGGGACGCCTTGCTGTCTCTCTCCCGGCTGTCATCCTACCGCCACTTGCATTCTGTACACAACATGAGCAAATTGGGTCATTTGGTTGACCACCTGACGAAGGATGTCGGGAACAGCAGGTTCAGCATTTGTTTCCACGGTTTGCTCTCGTTCATTGTTGACGGACTCTTGTTGTTCGCCATAACTGTAGTTACCCTAATTTGACAGCGAATCAGGAAAGGAGGGTGAAGCTTACCTCTTAACATTTCTACGTCCGCGTCCACAACCGCGACTGTTGAAGCAAGATCGAAATATGTGCCGTGTTGCGGAAGCGTAAATTAAATATGCGGAAATTAAATGACACACGGATTTATAGAGGTTCGGATATAAACGAGCCTACGTCCTCTCTCGGTATCTTTTTCTATAGGTTCAAGATAAAAACCTCTGTACCTATCTTCTATCGGTTGAGGGATAACCGTTTACAATCACGTCTTCTATTGGTTCGTGATAAACCACTCGTACTTGTCTTTGTATCGGTTCAAGTTAAACCGTTTTCCTTTTTTATCGGATAAGGAATCAACCGCTCTAGCTTTCTATTGGTACTAGATAAACCTCACTAAGATATCGATTGGGATTCTAATAATGCCGGATCCTTGATCCTAATAACACCGAGTCCAATCGTTCTTTTCTTTTACCTCTCGTGTATATGTTGAATGTATAAACACTCAAACTAACAATATAAGCTCAATATTACAAGAACAATAGAATGTATATGAATCTCAGATCAATGTCTCATATGCTTGAAGTTGTTGTATGGATGAATACCAAGGATATGGTATTTATAGGCTTCATCACCCAAACTAGCCGTTAGCTCTTCAGACTGCATTACGTACGCTATCTTCACTGCATTACGTACGTAAGCTCATTTACGTACGCTAATCCACTCATGTTACGTACGTTAACTTCTCCCAGATTCAGTCTAGCAACATTTGTTTCTTGTGTTACGTACGTTAGCTATTTCACCATTAAGTACATTAAGGATACGTCATTGCTGATGTCATATATCCATTGCTGCCTTTTTGACTTTGATTCTTCCCAACGTAAATCTAGTTTGAAAATCTTTACGTACGTTATCCAACACTTCTTACGTACGCTAACCTGCTACAATTACGTACGTTAAACATCACATGTTACGTACGTTAGTCTTGTTTTTTTCCAGCTTTTTGCACTTTGTTTCCTTCGATGCTTTGCTTCACCTTGTTGTTGTTTTGCTTTGTTTATCAACTTTAATCATCAAAACATTATTAAGCATGTATGGAACAAAATGTTCCAACAATCTCCCCCTTTTTGATGATTACAAAACAACACTTCGTCAATGGGATTTACCTGCAAAAAATACAAATATATGTATATGTGTACAGACCAAAGTTTTTGACTTTGTCCGTTTCGTTAGTTTCTTCTCCCATTTCTTTTTCGACTTCTTCTTTCCTTCTATTTTTCTTTTCACATTTTCAAATTTCCATCAGCTTTTCGACGTCTCCTCATTTTTCTTTTCAACTTTATTTTTTCGACTTTTCTTCTCCTTTCTCCTTTCGACTTCTATTTTTCTTTTCAATTTCAACTTTTTGACTATTCTTCGATTTCAATTTTTCTCCCCCTTTCAAGGTTAATCCCATTCTCATTTCTCTCTCTCTTTTTGTTTTCATCAAAAAGTGTAAAAAAATATAATGATACCAAATATAAAATATGCATGATACCAAATGATAAATATAATTATATGCATGAATAGGGTATAAACTCCCCTTGAGAATATTATCTCCCAAAAAAAGTTATTACTCCCCCTAAGTATAATATTTTGATAAAAAATTAATTATTGGGGATCCAACCGAGAGTTGGTTTTTCATTTGAAACATAGAAGATATTTGAAATATTTGTTCCTTTACGAACCCAAATCTTTTTAGTTTTAATTGTCCGGCGTGGGCTTTTACAGCTGGAGATGTGATGCCCGATTTTCAAACAATTTTCGCAACGGGGTATTTTTAAATTTAAGGATTCGTTTTTAGAACGCGGTTTGAATCCTAACCCCTCTTTATTCAAAGTAAATTTCTGAACCGAGAGCATATTGTCAAATTTTTCGTTTCCGAGAGAAAATTTCTTCATTAAATTTTTGAGCTCGATTTGAGTTCTAACAAGATCATTCTTTAAAGTATTTTCGTTTTCAAGGCATATTGAATGATCGATCTCGATAAACTTTCCCTTTTCAAGAATTTTGGAATTCTCATTTTCCAAAGATTTATATTTAGTTTGAAGGGATTTGATTTCTTTTAAAGCATTTTGGAAATCGGTATGCAATAATTCAAATGCTTCAAAAAGTTCGTCGTAAGAATTACTTACTTGGCTTTCGACATCGCTATCGTCGAATGAACTTCGGGCCATGAGAGAGAGATTATTTTGATTGATAAAATCATCATCTTCATCGTCATCGCTCCATGTTGCAATGAGGACCTCTTTCTTGGGTTTAGCTCGGCAATTTTTCGCAAAGTGGCCTGGTTTTCCACATAATTGACAAGAGTTGTCGAATTTCTTAGATTCGCCCGAGATGTCTTTCTTTCTTCGGTTTAATAAGGTTTGAAATTTATTATATTTTTGGCATAAATATGCCGATTCTTCGTCGCTTTCTTCAACCGGGATTACTTCCTTTTTAGACATCTTAGCCTTCAAGACTATCGATCTTTCCTTTGGCTTTGGCTTGACACATCGTGATTTTAACACTATCTCATAATTAATTAGCGAACCAACGAGGGCGCTAAAATCAAGTGTATTGAGATCTTTCGATTCCATAATCGCAGTCACGGTGCCGTCCCATTCGCTAGGTAGTGATCGTAAAATTTTCTTAACTTTTTCACTACTAGATAGTGGTTTACCGAATGAAGCAAGTCCAATGGTGATGACCGAAAATCGGCCGAGCATGTTGGTGATGGACTCGTCACCTTTCATCATGAATAATTCATAGTCATGGAGAAGCATATTGATCTTCGTCTCCTTGACTTGATTTGTCCCTTCGTGTGTGATTTCAAGAATTTTCCATATTTCTTTAGCACTTTCACACGATGAGATTCTATTGACCTCTTCCGGATTTAAGGCACAATATAAGAGTTGAGTAGCCTTACAATTTAGATGGTCGTTCTTCCAATCCTCGTCATTATATTCTTCGAAACTCTTAAGAGATCCGTCGGATTTGATTGGAACTTTTGGAACAAGACAAATGATCTTCCAAATATCAATATCATAAGCACGAATGAAGATCGACATCTTTTTCTTCCACATCATATAATTTGAGCCATCAAAAAATGGTGGTGGGTTAAGAGCAAGGCCTTCGACTGGAGCAAATTGAAATGCCATTTGGATCGACTCCTCGGATGTTAAGCCGTGTATTGGAGGTACCGCTCCGATACCAATTGTTGAAGCAAGATCCGAATATGCACTGTGTTGCGGAAGCGTAAATTAAATGTGTGGAAATTAAATGACGCACGGATTTATAGAGGTTCGGCTATAAACGAGCCTACGTCTTCTCTCAGTATCTTTTTCTATAGGTTCAAGATAAAACCCTCTGCACCTCTCTTCTATCGGTCGAGGGATAACCGTTTACAATCATGTCTTCTATTGGTCCGTGATAAACCACTCGTACATGTCTTTGTGCCGGTCCAAGTTAAACCATTTTCCTTTTCTATCGGACAAGGAATCAACCGCTCTAGCTTTCTATCGGTACTAGATAAACCTCACTAAGATATCAATTGCGATTCTAATAATGTAGGATCCTTGATCCTAATAACACCGAATCCAATCGTATCTTTTCTTTTACCTCCTGTGTATATGTTGAATGTATAAACACTCAAACTAACAATATAAGCTCAATATTACAACAACAATAGAATGTATATGAATCTCAGATCAATGTCTCATATGCTTGAAGTTGTTGTATGGATGAATACCAAGGATATGTTATTTATAGGCTTCATCACCCAAACTAGCCGTTAGCTCTTCAGACTGCATTACGTACGCTATCTTCACTGCATTACGTACGTAAGCTCATTTACGTACGCTAATCCACTCATGTTACGTACGTTAGCTTCTCCCAGATTCAGTCCAGTAACATTCGTTTCTTGTGTTACGTACGTTAGCCATTTCATCATTACATACGTTAAGGATATGTCATTGCGAACGTTATATATCCGTTGCCGCCTTTTTGACTTTGATTCTTGTAACGCCCCCAAATCCCATTGGGTTATTACAGTGCCGTGGAGCCCACGCCAGGAGATCCACCAGGCGAACATGACCAAAATACAACAAACTGACCAAAAGGGGAATCTCAGTCCCTACTATGACATCCAACATAATATTCCGATATGGAATTACAACGACAAAAGTAGGCCTACATGGCCAAAATAAAAGTACAACACAACCACGAGCCTTACTCGGATAATACAAAATGACAACGACTGAACAAAACTGGAGTACTCCAACTGTCTGACTGACATGAACACCAAAATATCTCGGACTAGTATCGCTCGAATGCCTCGTCGCCATCGTCATGACCCTGTGTCTCAACTCTCTCCTCGCAAGCACCTAAAATATGAAAAACATGTTCTGCCCCCACATGGTCAGTCATCCAGATAATGAATATCAAATACATGTACAACATGATATGCCTCCAAAGGCAAAATAAATGGTACATCAATGGTAATACGAGATGCTCACAAACCAATGTAAGAATTGAGCATTCGTGAAATACTATGCCCGCGGCATACGATCGGTACCTGCTCAACAGGTTAGAACACAAGTACCCAACAGCGAATCATTAATACAGATCACAACAATGAACTACACGAAGATAAACCAACCCAAGGCTGAAATAAATACGAATCACAATGCCCGAAGGTTCCAACGAAAATACTAATACGTCACGATGGCCTGAAAGCCATTCAGCCAAAACTGCTAGTCATCACAATGGCCCAAAGCCAAACAGCCCGAAGCTGTATCATCTGAAGGCCGAAGCCACGACACGAAGCCGTATCACAATAAGGGCCGAAGCCACGACACGAAGCTGTATCACAATGAGGGCCGAATCCACAGCACGAAGCCATATCACAATGAGGGCCGAAGCCACGACACGAAGCCGTATCACAATGAGGGCCGAAGCCACGACACGAATCCGTATCACAATGAGGTCATCCAGTGACCATGACCTACTGAATTGCAGGTGCTGGGAAACCAACTGCAAAGGTTCAAGCCCCAGACTTACCCATCGAGCACTAGCTGAACTAGCCTCCACAATTAGTCGCAAACGGAAAAGATTACAAGATTATCGAATTCACAAGAATAATAGTGTGTTGCCTTGAATCGGCTAGAACGATACAAATACTCACGGATGGGCACCGTCCGCGACGGTCCCAATTCAAAATACCTCGACTGCCTTGAAATGGCCAATCGATCACGACGAATCAATAGATGGGAACTATCTTCGACAGTCCCAATTCAATACACCGATCACCTTAGAATAGTTAATCGATAACCAATAATACAACGGATGGGAATTATCTTAGATAATCCCAATTCAATACCTCGATTACCTTAGAACGGTCAATCGATAAACAATGATACAACGGATGGGAATTATCTTCGATAATCCCAATTCAATACCTCGATTACCTTAGAACGGTTAATCGATAACTGATAGTACAACGGATGGGAATTATCTTAGATAATCCCAATTCAATACCTCGATTATCTTAAAACGGTTAATCGATAACCAATGATACAATGGATGGGAATTATCTTAGATAATCCCAATTCAATACCTCGATTACCTTAGAACGGTTAATCGATAACTGATAGTACAACGGATGGGAATTATCTTAGATAGTCCCAATTCAATACCTTGATTACCTTAGAACGGTTAATCGATAGCTGATAGCACAACAGATGGGAATTGTCTTAGAAAATCCCAATTTAATACCTCGATTACCTTAGAACGGTCAATGGATGACCAATGATACGTTAGAATAGATGTCCCGACGCCTTAAACCGACCACCGAAACAGAGATGATAAACGAATATATCAAACGCCTTCAATCGGCCAATACAACATCATAGCAACGGTTCCAATTCGATATTAACGATTCAACGATGCCTCAGAACGACATTAACGTAAACAATAATAATCGATACATCGATACCGCGAACCGGCTATCGACAACATCAGTATCAACAAGAATCTCAATGCCTTAAACCGGCTGTTAACGAATAACAATAACATCTAGCATAATTGCCGAAGGGTGTTGCATCAAACAATTCCCGAATATCAACAAATCATGAAGAGACTAAGTCTCGAAATGATACAATACATTCATACACATATATGATAACATTAATCTCATTGACTAGTACAAGTATAAAACTTGCCTCAAACCGAAGGCGAGAAAGTCCTTCCACGATCAACGTCCTGGCACGAAACGATGAACGATGCTTACCGACGATCACAAACACTTGAACAACCTTGAATGAAAAACGATTCATTCAATCAAACAAAATCAATGGAAAACAACACCAAGGACAAACCTCATTCAACCTCGAATCAGTTAAACTCTACCAACGAATGTCATAGTTCTCAATTATGAATCCTAACATCCTCCGAAATCTCAAAATCGACATGATCAAATGTTCTTAACACTTGTGGAACAATTCAACAAGAATCACTTAAGAACAACATCAAAACAACATCTCCAAGTTGATAATACCACCAATGCCATCCTCAAAAACTTCAAGAACATCATCATCTGAATACACATGATGTCTCTACTAACATCAATCACTAATTCTTCAAGCATTCAGATTAATCAACCAGATTAATTTGACCATTTCGAAATTATGATAATCACCTCCTAAATCATCATAAATCCATACTAAAATTGTTATAATCTTTCAAGAACACCACCAATAACAATAATCATCTCAAGACTATGTTAATCATATAACAATCTTATCATAATCCCTCTAGACATGATTAAAACCTCCAAACAATCTAAAACATCAAGAATATAATCCAACTCAAGCAATACCATCATGTTCTTCATCAAAAGTTCATAAAAACTCATCAAGAATCATGATATACTCCATCAATCAAACAATACCCGAAGAAAACAACAACAACATCATCAAACTCGAAAATCACTTGAAGAACAAGAGATTGAGGGAACTTACCAAAGAAGAACAAGAAAAAACCTCCAAACACCAAAGGAGCACCAACAAGCTTCCAATTTCAAGCTTCAATCCAAGATAGGATGATCAAGATTGAATTGAAAGAGGCTAAACATCAATAACAAGTCCAAACGGACGATTCTAGGGAGAGAAAATGTGTTTTGGTTCCTGAGGAAATAAAATACGAAGCCAACATAAATAGACTTAGAAACTCATTACGTACGTTATACACTAAGGTTAACGTACGTAAGAGGCATTACGTACGCTATGCCATGACATTAAAGTACGTAATGTAAAATCCAGAACTAACTGAACAAAAATACGAAGACCTTAACGTACGTAAACAAAAATCTATTACGTACGTTACCAAACCTACATTACGTATGTAGAGCTCACCTCTTAACGTACGTAAGGGTCCGTTGACTGCAATAGTGAGATCCGATTGGAATATGCTCGGGACCCACCGGCCGAAAATCCAAACTCTCCAACCAACATTCAAACGACGAAACCAACCCGACGACAAGTAAAATTATTTCGCTCCCGAAATAACCCAACACAATATACATTGTATCTGTCCAAAACAACAACACTTGTACAATTCCAAATGAATACGTACAACTCAACAGTAACACGAGAAAAAAAATTATCCCCGGATATTACATACCCCCCCCCTTAAAAAGAGTTTCGTCCCCGAAACTCAGGGTGCAAAAACACGGGGTACGAACTATCTATCAGGATCTGAAAACAACATCTCCAGGAATATCCCTCAATGCGAACAACCCCGTCTGAGTAATCTGGCCAACCCCACGGGTTCCCGCGTCTCCTCTGCCTGAACACGACGAAAAACAAGTGATAAAAACACTCAACCAAGTGCGAGATCAATCGAATCATGACTCCTCCGCCACAGACCAGCCAGGAAGTTGCACCACCCGCAAGACTCGTAACACCGGCGTACACACCCGCGGGTGCTGCCCATTGTACATGTCTACAATCATCGGTGTACACTCCCCCGTTCTCATCGGCATTGAACGCTCAAGCAATCACTGACTCATGCCACGAAAGGAAAATAACAACGCACATATAGTTTTCGGGACCATATCAACCGCATGCCCAAGTCCTCATGACTTGGCGTCTCGAATTGCAATGAACAATTACCCAGATTACCACAAAAATCTCGGGTACAATACCGAAAGGAAAAGAATAACGCATCAGACGACGTCAAATATCAAGATTCTCAAAAGCTATCATAACAAGATAGATCAATAATAAATGGTTCACAGCCACAATATTACAATACAGACTGAATCAAATATCAATCCGAAAAACAATGAAAATACAAATCAAGACTACATCTCAAATGTACCCGAAATCAACATCCTCCAAATCCTCGAACTCCTCGATCTCATCGACTCGAGGAAGACCCAAATCTGAACTCGCTGCTCCTCCTCGGCTGTCCATACCTCTGGCTCTCGAAGCCTGAT